>JANAVB010041619.1:8341095-8351095 GCA_029216955.1 Iris pallida
TGTCCTGGATGTTCCTGCCTCGAACGAAACCACTTTGCTCTTCCGATATGATTTTGGGGAGAATGTCTGACATTCTGGTGGCAATGATCTTGGATATAATTTTGTTGGTGAAGGTGCAAAGACTGATAGGACGGAAATCGCGGAAGGAGTTAGGGTTATCTTTTTTCGGGATGAGGATGAGATTGGCGCTGGAGATTGCTTTGGGGTAATGAGCTCCCTCTAGGAAAGCTATGGCCGCGTCGGTGATGTCCCGTTTGATGATCTCCCAGCAGGAACGGAAGAAAACACCAGTAAATCCGTCCGGGCCGGGGGCGCTATGCTCGTTCAATGCCCACACTGCGTCTTTCACTTCCTGCTCGGACAGGGGGCGTTCCAGCAAAGCATTGTCGGAGCCGTTGATGATGGTGGGAATTTGGTTGAGGAATGAAGAGTCATTGTAGACCGTTTCCTTGGAGAATAACTTAGCATAGTAGTCGGCGGCCGCCTCTTGGATACCCTTATGGTCGGTCCTAATGGTGCCGTGCTCATCGGTAATATGATGAATCGACAGTTTGTTTCTTTTGCCGTTGACGCAGGCGTGGAAATAATTAGAGTTTTTGTCCCCATCGCTGTCCCATTTCAGTCTGGCTTTCTGTTTCCAGAATTCGGTCTCAGTTTTGAGTCTGAATTTGAGCATGGCCTTGGTGAGGTTAAGGGCAGCCCTGGCCGCGGGAGAGCGATCGGTTAGAACTATAGCTTCGGCTCGGGCGACGTCGTCTTCGGCGACGCGGACAGCTTGGAATATGTCCCCAAAGGCTTGTTTGCTCCAATTGGAAAGGGCTTTCCTGGTAGCTTTGAGCTTGTTACTAACCCGAGTGAGAGGGTTGGGGGAGTCCTGACTGTTCCAGGCGTCGGCAACGATGCTCGAGAACTGCGGGTGGTTGGTCCAAAAGTCGAGAAATTGGAAGTTCTTTTTGGGAAGGTGGTTGTTGTTTTTGATTTCCACCAGAATAGGGCGTGATCAGATTCAGTGGAGTTGAGATGGGACAAGATGGAGTTGATCCTCATACCGTGCCAGCGCGCGTTAATGAGGGCTCTGTCCAGACGGGAATATTGACGGCGGTCGCCATCCTGCATATTGCACCAGGTGAATTCGTTGCCTTTGAACTGGAGAGGAGTAAGGTGAGCATTAAAAATGAAGTCGTTGAAGTCTTGCATGGCTGGTAGGGGAGTGGGACGACCTCCAATCTTCTCTTCTCTGCGAGTGATGGCGTTGAAGTCCCCCATGCAAAGCCAGGGGGTGTTGGTGTTGTGGAGATAGGTATCGAGGAGGTCGTTCCAAAGGGTTTTGCGTTCAGCGATGACACAGCTGCCATGAACTGCTGAAAGGATGACACGCTCAGGGAGAGTGGGATGAGTGACCCAGCAAGAGAGGGCTTGATGGGAGTCTTGGATGATGTCAAGTTTAACATCCTTCGAGCCCAGAATCCAAATGTCATGCCTGCCAGCAATCGCTGTTGGTAGGCCCAGAGCCAATTGGGTTGATTTAAGGCGTTTGGGGGGGATTTTGGGTTCTATGATGATGAAGATGTCTATTTTGTGAATTTTCCGAAGGCTGGAAATTCTCCTTAATGTCGGTTTGTTACCCAGGCCTCGAACATTCCAGGATATGATGTTAAGCATTTAAGATATTGAGGGGTTTTTTTTTTGTTCCTCCTTGCGGCGGATCTTGTTAGGATGGTGACTGTCTTGTCTGCGCCTTCTTTGCTCCGTTGGGAGTTCGGCACTACCGCTGTCGACGTTGTTGGGGGGTTGCAGTTGTGATGATCGTTCGGGCTTGTGGAGGGGCCTATTAGGTCTCCAGCTGAATCCACAACATCCTCCGGAGGAATGGCCAGGGAGTCGGGAGCTCTCTCGGTCAACAGCTGAAGAGGGACTCCTGCAGCTAGGACTTGCTTACCTCTCCTCGCTTGGTCGGGACCAAGGAGAGCTAGGGCGTCTTCGACCGGGTTTCCGCTGGAGGAGTGTGGGATTGCAACGATTGGGAGAGAGAGCCGTGGGTCCTGCCTCTTCCTCTGGGCGGGGTTCGATGCTCGGCGCCGCCCGGGACGGGGATCTTCTCTGCTTGCGAGGAGTTTGGTGAGGGGGGCGAGAGGTCGGAGGGGCGTGAGCCTTCGGGGGTGATGGCCGGCTCCGATTCCTCTGAGCCGAGAATGGCGAATTGGTTGGAGGTCGCTATTTGTTGTGGGATGTAAGGGATCAGGGCCCTGCTCGGGGGTCGATGGAGTCCGGCTCGGTGGGGCTGGATTCGAATCTGATGTAGAATTCGGGAGAGGTAAGATGGGCGACTTGGGAGATCTTCCCTCCGCAAGGTCGTTATCTTTCCTAGATGTCTTCTTTCTGAGCTCCGGGTGAAGGCGGTGGCAGTACTTCTGAAGGTGGCCTCTTAAGTGGCAGTGGTTGCAAAACTGTATGTGGTTGTCATAGAGGATTTGTTGGGTGTGGGTATGGGTGCCCAGCTCGATCGTAATGAAGTTCGGTGGTTCTGTAGTGAGGTCTAGTTCGACACAGAGTTTGGCGTAGTGGGCTTTGGTGAGGTTGCTAGTCTCGGGCGCCGTAGCTACGAACGTCCCAAAGGAATTGGCGATGCGCCTTAGCGCCGCTGGGACAAAGCAGATGAGAGGGAGGTTGGGGAGGGTAACCCACGCTGCCACGGTGGCAGAATCTTCTTTGTTGTTGAATGCGGGTGTCCATTTGATTATCTTCATGTGGTGGGATTCGATTTTGGCTGTGCCCTTGGACCACACGGTCCTGTGATCGCGGTCCGAGGATAGATGGAGGAGGATGTGCCTGGGGTCGAGAGGGGCCACACGATAGTCAGATGAGAGGTTCCACTTGGCTATCGCTTCCTGGACCTTGGCAAGTTTGGGGCATCCCGAGGAGAACTTCAGAATGAAGGTGTGGGGGAAGGCCGTAGACAGCGAGGACACTTCTACGTCGGAAAAGGAGATGACTGGAGCAGGGGACCCTGAAGAATAGTCTGTGTCCGGCAGGTGAATGTCGGAGAGAATAGGACCCTTCGAGGGGGCGAGGTCCGGGCGCAGAATGGCTGCGAAGGAGGGCTGAGCCGGCCCAGGAGAAGAGGGACCCGCAGAGCCTGATCGGACGGAGGAGGGGCCACTCGGGGAGGGTACGACCCCTGCGCAAGGTGGAGGAGGGGCGGTGGATGGAGGTGCGCCGCACGGGCCGGAGACTCCTGCGCTGGGGGGGCACCGCTGCAGCCTCCACCGCGAGGAGGCGCCCGTGGGGGGCGGCACAGGGGATGGATGAGGCGAGGAGGAGACGGGCACGGAGGTGCCCGGGCTGGGAAGCAACAGGGGGGGCTCGAGACACCGGGGATGCCGGGGGGGGGCCGAGAGGGCTGGGGAGGAGCCGCGACAAGGAGGGACTGAGCAGAGGGGGAGAACTTCAGAATGAAGGTGTGGGGAAGGCCGTAGACAGCGAGGACACTTCTACGTATAAAAATATATATATATATATATATACAAATATATATATATATATATATATATATATATATATATATATATTTTTTTTATATATATATATATATATATATTATATATATATATATATATATATATATATATATATACATAAAGTGGTGTTATACATAGGAATGCGAGGGAATCATATTGTGTATATGGATATGAATGTGTGTGTTTTTGTGTAAGTGAAAATCAGGAATTCAGAATGTGTAGATAGGCTTTACATATGTGTGTGACAGTTACATGGGTGTGTTTGTATGTGTTGGGCTGTGTGTGTGTGAGAGAGTGTAAGAGTTAACATATGTGTGTGATAGTGTAGAGTGAATGTGAGGGAAAAACTGGAATTAGGATTGTGTGTATGCAAGCATATATGTGTATGAATGAACAGTGTGGTGTGAAATATGATAGGATTGTGTGTGAATGCTTGTGTGTGTGAGAGTGTGTGATTACATAGGGTGTGTGTACTGATTTGTGTGTGACAGCAAGTGAAGGAAATGTGAGGAACTATGTGAATGATTGTGTGTGTGAGTGTGCAATGTGCGTGTGAGTGACTGTTATGGTGTGAGGGAATGTGAGGAAAACTGGAAATAAATGTGTGTGTATAAGAGGAAATTAACATAGGTTTCAATTTTCCTGAATTTGACAGGAACCCCAAACCCAACTCCCAATCACAAACCCCATTCGATGATTTCCTTTCATTAACAAAATCAAAGTGAACTAATCTAACAGTTAACATCCCAAACAGGAAAATGAAAAAATTTTAATCCAAGAAAATTAGTTTCAGTTTTTCTATATTAGCCTATTGTATCAAATATGAAAAACTTTATTTGAACCCAATTCTCGAACACCCTACACAATCCAACAATTCATTAACCTAAATACATATGTTGGTGAATCATTTAACCATTAACATCATAAAAAAAACAGGAAACCGAGATGAATCAATTTAGAACACACAGCCATATCGAGTATCAGTCGTGTATCCGAGTTCAAGGGAAATTGAGATTTCGAATTCAATTTCACACCTAAATGCCAAACAAAGAATTGATAATAAATGTCATGCATAGGAGGGTACATGAGAGTGTATTCGTGTCCAGGAATTGGACACAAATTGTGTCCAAACAACACGTGTTCACAGACATTGACAGTGCACGAAGAATCGTCGTGCACGCGTGCACGCGCATGTAACACGCGACACACGACACGACACGACACGACACGTGCTCGTGTCCAGAGGTTCACCTAGATATCTCTAGGTCTGGCACACCCTGCGCTGGGTCTACGGGTCCCACAGACACGATACGACACGCGTGTCAATCGTGCATGTGCACGCGCACAGCAGCTCGTACGCGACAGCGCGCGACCATTGCGACCTCGATTTCTCCTCGGTAGTGCACGAGATGCTCCCAAATTTTGGGAGCATGGTCGCAGACGTTGCCCCAAGGTTCACATAAAAAATCAGACACAATGTGTCCTATATCCGGAGATACAGGGCCCGTGATGCAGGACACGGCCTATGGGCTCGTGCTACGTGTTCACGCGATAAAACGTGACACAAAAGGAAACGAAACACACTACTACCTTCACAAAAATTGATACACACATCTAGATCTATAAATTCATGCAATTACATTTCAAAAATATGAAATTAATTTCTATGTGGTATTTCTACAAACACCTAGTATATCAATCGATACGTGTCCGATACGGACACGAAATAGACACGAATTGTGCCCAAATTTTGTGGGCAATTAGGTAACCCCTAAACCTAACCTATTATGCAGAAAATCAGGAAGAAACAAGGGTTTAGGTGGTTTACCTATTGAGTATCAAAACTCAAGAACAAGCTCCAAAGAGGGATTCCAAATGGCAACTACAAATCTCCAAATGGCACACAAACTGAGTGATCCTCCAAAATCAGAATATAAACATAAATTAGATCCTATTGCAAAAGATTAGGATTAAAAAGGAGCTAAAATGAATTAATTGGGATTTTTGAGCATAGGGGAAAATACCTTTCCACCAAAATTAGGGCAAACCTAAAAAGAGGCAAGAACACTCTTAAGAGACTACTTATAGGCAAGGGAAACCTAATAGTGGCTGCCATGGTTGGGTTAGGATTGGTCTTGGGCTTAATTCATGGGCCTATGGCTTAAACACTAGGCTTCAAATTGATAAGTCATAAGTCATTGACTTAAGTCACTAGTCATGGACTAATTCCACCCAAACTAATCCTCCCTAGTTTAAAACTAATTTCTAATTACTAAAGTAGGTTAACTAGAGTTAGACTAGGGTCACCAACTAGGATTAGTTTCCAGGTTAGGCTCCAAAGTCAACACTAGTCAAGTCTAGATTAACCCTTTAATTAAATTATACCAAAAATCATATAAATTCAAATAAATCTCAATAATTCATAATAAATCCAAAATTTCCAAAAGTTCAAAATGACCAAAATACCCCCTGTTCAAAAGTAAAAAATAATTATCCTAATGCCATATTACTAGTCTTTAAATTGGTAATCACAAGTCATGGTTTTAATAATTTTAAAATAATCAAAAATTACCAAAAATTCATATCATGATTTAAATGTCATTAATAAAAGATTAAATTTATAAAATTTTAAAATTACCCTCATTTAGAAAACTGGTGTTACAAGTCTACCCTCCTTAGAAAAATTTTGTCCTCGAAATTAAGATGGTAGTACTCCTTCTAGGTCAACATAGTCAAGGGTCAACTACTTAGGAGTTTACCTATGCTAGCTATCTAGGTGTTGGCAACTAGAGACTAGCAAAAGAAAACTCTATAATAGAATAACTCTTACTTCCCAAATCCTATCAAGTCACCCATAACTAGGTACCTATAATCTAAACACACAAATCTCAAATACCACATAATACATAAGCTCAGGAACAACACCCAACACATATATCCTATATATATATATATATATATAACTG
Organism: Iris pallida; assembly: GCA_029216955.1. Taxonomy (NCBI): domain Eukaryota; kingdom Viridiplantae; phylum Streptophyta; class Magnoliopsida; order Asparagales; family Iridaceae; genus Iris; species Iris pallida. The sequence continues at coordinate 8,347,580 of JANAVB010041619.1, forward strand.
ATCATCAGGAGTTTAAGTAGACTAAACTTAAAGGGACTGAAACATTGCTTAGAATTAGGCTAAGGATGAATGGTCTGAATCATCAGTGCAGGAAAAAGGGAATGATGCTAAGAAGACTAAATCATAGCTAAAGAACAGGACATTTGGGTCCACTTGTAAAGTTAAAGTGAAAGAAAATATACATGGTGACTAAAACATGCCTTTCGATCAACCTAGCCTCTCCTCTCTATCTGGACTGAACACCTACTAAACTATATGCAGGACAGTGGTCTAAAAGAATGAACCAAACTGGTGTGCAGGAAATGCAATAGGCAGTATACTACAATGAGTGCAGGCCACATATCAAATCAAAATACATTACACATACATACAACGATATATATATAACTCTCATCACCTCAACTCTACTTAAGGTCTAATAACACACACTCCCTACCACATGCCTATCACTCCAATGAAGGGGGTTAGATACTGTAGGGTGTATTGGGATAGAACAGTGAACTGTCCAAGTGGTGAGTGCAGTGAACAACTTGAAATAGTATGAACCGAGGGAACAGGGTCTCTAATGAAGGGTCTGCACACTGCCTATAAGTTTAATCAACACGACTGAATTCAACACAAAGAGAGCTTAACTAAAAGAAAACTGAACCAAATATAGGCTAAACAACATGTCAATACCCTATACAACAATGGTCTATAGATACCGACCAACCCATATCCCATATGTCAATCTCATCTGCAATCTATCTATATCTATAGACTTCTCAGTCTTAGGTGAAGCTACAACTACCCCCAAGGAAAGGCTTTGGTCACGGGTGCTCTACTGGAAGGGTAAGGGAAAATAATAAATTATCAAGGCTGTAAGGCATACTAACATCCTATATGAAATCGGTAGGCATTATAAATAATAGGGAAATCATCTACAAGGGTTATTATTCTAATATCAATGCTAACTACCATCTCTATGGTATAGACATCCTACAAATCGTCATATCATTACACTATGAAGGAGTATAGACACCCTACAAATCGTCATATCATTACACTATGAAGGAACTATACATGAATAAGTTCTACAAAACTAAAGTATCCCTACTCCTAAGTTATTGATGATGGAATACAATTTTATGACAACAGAAGGGAATGATAGAGATGGTTTGTTTAAAACCTTCTCAAGATAAAATCTGATAATCATATGCGTCTGTCCAAAATCATGTTACTCAGAGTCTTCGTCATGCTAGTAAGCAAGGCTACGATAATCACAGAGTCCTTGACTAAGGTACATACCTCTAGAATCATGGTATTTAAAATTTTCGTATTGCCGCATGCTTGGCAGCGAAAATCTTAAATTCTCACACCCGAAAATACGTCCTAAATCTGACTATATGTCCTTACTATGCCAGCTAACACGACTATCGAAGATTCTAGATTCCATAACTGGGTGACCTAGCCCATATGATTCATCTCAGAAGAAAATCAAATATAACACAAAAACACAGGACAAAATTGATCACAACAAGGAACAGTGGGAATCGAAATTTCAAGGCAGTTATAAGAGGTAATTTTCGGAAATGGAATCAAAAAACGGAACCTGCAACTAGATCTCCAATGGCCTGAGCATCCTCGACTGTCCCGCGAAAGCTCGCCCCTGCTGGCCTCCCTTAGCCTACTGCTGATGCTGCATGTACCTCTGCTGCTGATCGGTAAGGTAATCCCTTCTGTTGGACTACCGGAGCCCTAGCTCCTGCTCCCTAATCTGTCCGTCCAGATGACTTAGGACACTCTCTCAGTCGATGATCGGATCCTTCGCAAAGTAAACATCTGCCCAGCCTCTTCCGGTATTCGCCCCAATCGTGCCCTGGCCTCTTGCAGAAAGGGCAAATAATAACAAGCTGCGGTCTCGGGGCCTGCTGTTGCCTCTGTGGCTGTTGTGCCTGCTGAAATGGTACACGGTCCTGAAACTGTCGCTGCTGAAGGTAGACCCTCGGCTGCTGATACTGCTGCTGAAACTGTAGGGGTGGCATCTTGTCCGGCCCGTACTTCTACTAGCTCTCTCAAAAGGAGGTACAATGGGACAATCTATCTTCTGGTGGGCACCTGACCCACATAATAGCAAACCTTCAACCTCTTTATGTACTGCCCCCAGATGTGTCCCGGCTTCTTGCAGTAGGAACAACTGATCGCCTTTGGATCCTGACCTCGATACTGATGCTGTACCTGCTGAACTCCCACTAGTGTCTGCGTCTGCTAAATCTACACATGAGGCCTCTTGGTCTGGCCTCCGCTGCTGCTGGTACCGTGAGCGTCTCTCCATCCCCTCTTAAACAACTGTTGCCACTGAGTTTCCACTATCTGCTGGAAGAAGGAGAACAACCGTGCTACGTCCTCTGATCCTGATGGCGATTGCTGCTGAAGAACGTTCGGGATGACAGGGGCAAGTCTCGGAGTAGGAAGAGGTGCACTCCCATAAGCTGCAGATATCCCAGCCCGAGCTGGCATAACAGGAGCTGCAGTCTCGGGGCCCTGCTGATCAGAACGAGGAGTGGTAGACCCCTCAGTGGTCACTTCCCGATCGAGACGATGAGATCGCATCTCCATAACCATCCTAGAGACAGATCAAAAGAACAATTGCTGAGAATGGGTCGAAATAGCAAGGGAGGACAGTTATATTTAAAGGAGAACAATAACAGCAAGAGATGGTATGAATTAAATAAAAGTTTTTCCTAGTGTGATTGAGTACCTTCAAATATCCTAATCTTATTGCAGGCTGTAGTGATACTCTAGTACGAATACCACTACATAAACTCGACCTGTATGGGCCACCACTAAAAACGTATCACGACCCGTACCCTAGAGTAAGGGTACGAGACGTGGGTACGTCCAACCTACGCCGCAGTGTCGGCGGTAGAACGCTGTCCTAGGTCAAACATCTAACAGTATAAAGGTACATGTACAGTATATACTCTCCGAATGGAGGTGACATAACAATATACAGTTCTCAATCACATCTAAGGCAGAATGAAGATAGAATAGATAGATAATACAGAAAAAAAATCCACGAAAATAACCAGAGAGTCTAAGTGTCTACTGACATAACAAATCCACAAATCCTAAATATCATAATACAGTCATCCAGAATAAAATATAAGGAAAGCATCCTAGTCTAGTGGAATGTCGTCCATAGCTAAAGGATCCTGATGCTGGTCCAAGTCTGTACTATCATCTAGGGTAGCCCCATAATAAGCGGGACATCACGCCTCATCCTCATCCTCTATATATTTTAACAGGTCCAGTCAGGACAAGAGCGAGCACAATACATCTCAATAAGTCATAGCAGGAAAGGAAATATAATCATGCTAGAGAATAAAATACAGGAAACTGAAAGAAAGCATAATGTAAAAGAGAGACTGTAAGTAAATATCTATGATATATAAATGAGAGACAGTGATAGTGATTCAGAGTACAGGATAAACATGTGAATGGCTAGGGACTGATTCATAATTACACTACGAAATT
>JANAVB010041619.1:8353595-8793595 GCA_029216955.1 Iris pallida
GTGTTCACAGACACTAACAGTGCACGAACAATCATCGTGCACGCGTGCACGCGCGTGTAACACGCGACACACGACACGACACGTGCTCGTGTCCATAGGTTCACCTAGGATAGCTCTCTGACACACCCTGCGCTGGTCCACGAATCCTACAGATACGACACGACACGCGTGTCAGTCGTGCCTGTGCACGCGCACAGCAGCTCGCGCGCGACAGTGCTTGACCAATGCAACCCCGATTTCTCCTCGGGTATGCACGAGATGCTCCCAAATTTTGGAAGCTTGGTTGCAGACGTTGCCCCAAGGTTCACACAAAAATCAGAACACAACGTGTCCTGTATCCGGAGATACAGGCCCGTGATGCAGGACACGGCCTACGGGCTCGTGCTGCATGTCCACGCGATAAAATGCGACACAAAAGGACACGAAACACACTACTACCTTCACAAAAATTGATACACACATCTAGATCTATAAATCCATGCAATTATATTTCAAAAATATGAAATTTAATTCCTATGTGGCATTTCTACAAACACCTAGTATAATCACGATACGTGTCCGATACGGACACGAAATGGACACGAATTGTACCCAAATTTCATGGACAGTTAGGTAACCCCTAAATCTAACCTATTATGCAAGAAAATTAGGAAGAAACAAGGGTTTAGGTGGTTTACCTATTGAGTATCAAAACTCAAGAACAAGCTCCAAAAGGGGATTCCAAATGGCAACTCCAAATATCCAAATGGCACACAAACTGAGATGATCCGCCAAAATCAGAATATAAACATAAATTAGATCCTATTGCAAAAGACTAGGATTAAAAAGGAGCTAAAATAAATTAATTAGGATTTTTGAGCATAGGGAAAAATACCTTTCCACCAAAATTAGGGCAAACCTAAGAAGAGGCAAGAACACTCTTAAGAGACTACTTATAGGCAAGGGAAACCTAATAGTGGCTGCCATGGTTGGGTTAGGATTGGTCTTGGGCTTAATTCATGGGCCTATGGCTTAAATACTAGGCTTAAAAATTGATAAGTCATAAGTCATTGACTTAAGTCACTAGTTATGGACTAATTCCACCCAAACTAATCCTCCCTAGTTTAAAACTAATTTCTAATTACTAAAGTAGGTTAACTAGAGTTAGACTAGGGTCACCAACTGGGGTTAGTTTCTAGGTTAGGCTCCAAAGTCAACACTAGTCAAGTCTAGATTAACCCTTTAATTAAATTATACCAAAAATTATATAAATTCAAATAAATCTCAATAATTCATAATAAATCCAAATAATTCCCAAAAGTTTAAAATGACCAAATACCCCCATGCTTAAAAGTAAAAATATTATCCTAATGCCATATCACTAGTCTTTAAATTGGTAAATCACAATTCATGGTTTTAATAATTTTTAAAATTATCAAAAATCACCAAAAATTCATATCATGATTTAAATATCATTAATAAAAGAATAAATTTATAAAATTTCAAAATTATCCTTATTTAGAAAACTGGGTGTTACACCAACCGAACCCGATGCATGCCAAAGCCAAAATAGACCATACGAACCATGAAATGCTAACTAACCCAAGGCTAGCCAGCCAGGACAAGTCAAAATACGGGTCCGAGATACTACATGTATACCAAAATACGTATAACGAAATCCGAGGGTAACAACTCTGCCCACCTTAAAAGAATTCTATCCTCAAATTTTAAAATCAAGAGGCTAGAGATGTCGAACAAGTTATACTAATTACAGGCAAGTTATAACTAGGAAATCAATCAAGCAACCATTCATGCAAGCGATGAAGTTGAAGTCATAAGGCATAAGAAGGCATTATACCTTACGAGTCAAGCAAGTCGGGATATCGCGATCGGATATCATCCTCACGCTCCCACGTTGACTCACCCAAAGAGTGATGACCCCAAGCAACACAGACTAACTTGATAGTCTTGTTCTTGAGTATCTTCTCTCTTCGGTCCAATATGGATGCTGGTCTCTCTCTACGAAAGGTTGGCACCAACAACCAATTCTGAATGATCGAGGACATGACTCGGATCCGGGATATACCGTCGCAATTGGGATACATGGAAGACATCATGTACCTCACATAATGACGGCAAAAGAGCGAGACGGTAGGACACATCACCTACTCGCTCTAGAATGTCGAATGGCCCTATACCTAGGACTAAGCTTTCCTCGTACGCCGAAACGATTGACACCACGGGTAGGCGAGATCCTAAGGAATACATGGTCGTCGACAAAAAATTCAAGGGATCGCCGATGAGAATCGGCCCAATGACGCTGGCGATCTTGTGCAACTCGAAGATGATCTCTGACTTGCCTGACTACCTCAATAGTCCATGTGATCATCTCTGGACCAAGCATCTGCCTCTCGCTTATATTATTCCATGCTAACGGAGATCTATAATTTCTGCCGTACAAGGCCTCAAAGGGTGCCTTCTGGATAATGGCATGGAAACTGTTGTTATAGGATAACTCCACGAGGTGCAGGTGATCTTCCTACGAACCACTGAAGTCGAGTGTACATGACCGCAACATATCTTCAAGAGTCTATATCGTGCATTCTGACTGACCATCTGTCTGTGGATGATAAGCTGAACTAAACTTGGGACGAGTCCCCAAACTTTTCTGAAGACTCTGCCAAAAGTGCGATGTGAATCTTAAATCTATGTCGAATACAATACTGACTGGTACTCTATGCAACCTGACTATCTGCCTGAGGTACATCTCTGCAAGCTAATCCGTCGACTGACCAACCCTGTAAGAAAGAAAATAAGCTACCTTGGTGAGTCTGTCGACTATAACCCAGATAGCATCTCTTCCATCTGGGGATGTAGGTAATCCAGTTACAAAATCCATGGTAATGTGCTTCCATTTCCATTCTGGGATCGGTAAAGGTTGAAGAAGTCCAACCGGTCTCTGATGTTCAGCTTTAACTTGCTGGCAAACTAAACATTGAGAGACAAACCGGGCTATCTCCCTCTTTATGCCATTCTACAAAAAATACTGCCAGATATTACGATACATCTTCGTACCGCCTGGATGAATCTAATACTGAGAACTATGAGCTTCTGCCATGATCTTCTGTCTGATATCACCACTAGGTACACAAAGATGCCTCCCATGCTGAAGTGTACCCTTCCTCATGGATACATAACTCTGGTCTTCGTCCTACTACACATTCTGTCCTAAGCCGCTGAAGCTTAGAATCTGTTGACTGAGCTAACTTGATCCTCTCAACTATACTGGACTGAACTTGCATACTGGCCTTCAATGCTACATGGGTAGGAAGGACAACTTCTATACCCATCTTCTGAAGATCTGCTAACAACTCTGGTTGTGCTGTTAGAAAATAAACTCCGGCTCTTCTGCTCAATGCATCTGCAACAACGTTGGCCTTCCCAGGAAGATACTGCAGGTTGATGTCATAATCCACAAGTAGCTCTAGCCATCTCCTCTGACGCATGTTAAGATCCTTCTGAGTAAATACATACTTCAGGCTCTTGTGGTCGGTGAAAATTTTTATCCTATCTCCGTACAAGTAGTGTCTCCAAAGCTTAAGTGCAAATACTACTGCTGCCCAGCTCCAAGTCATGGGTCGGGTAATTCCTCTCATGATCACGAGGTTGACATTACGCGTAAGCTATTACCTTTCCATGCTGCATCAAAATACATCCTAAACCTCTACCTGAAGCATCACAATACTCTGAGAATCCTTCGATTCCATCTTGAAGCGTGAGAATTGGTGCCGTCATCAAGCCTCGCTTCAACTTCTCAAAAGAATCCCGACATTCTGCTGTCCAAGCAAACTGCACATCCTTGTGGGTCAACTGGGTCATAGGTACTGAAATCCGTGCAAAGTCTGAAACAAATCGCAGGTAGTAGCCGGCCAAGCCAAGAAAACTGCGAACTTCTGCAACTATGCTTGGTACTGGCCACGTCTCAATAGTCACGATCTTCTAGGGATCCACTTATACTCCACCCCCGGTGATGATATAACCCAAGTATGAAATACGATCGAGCCAGAACTCACATTTACTGAACTTCGTATACAACTGGTGTTCTCAGAGAATCTGGAGGACAACTCTGAGATGCTGCTCATGCTCCGCTTTACTCTTGCTGTAGACCAGGATGTCATCTATGAACACAATCATGAACTGATCCAAATAACCCATAAAGATATGATTCATGAGGTCCATGAATATAGGCGACGCATTAGTTGCTCCAAACGGCATAACAAGGAACTCCCAATGCCCATACCTGGACCTAAATGCCGTCTTCGAGATGTCCTACTCGCTGACTCTGATCTGGTGGTATCCTGACCTCACGACCTGCTCTCGAATAATCGGACACGAGTCGGACACGCCCAACCTTTGTCGATGGACACGACGAAGTAAGCTATACAATTCTAAGAAAAACTCCAAGATACAAGATACATAAAACAATACAGCTTCTATACACGTTTCCAGAAGAGATCTACACAATCTATCAAGTCAATACAATATCATCCGGAGACAAATCCGGTAACCAGAATAAATTATACATTCCTGAATCCTCAATATAATATACATGATAAACTCTAAACAAATCTAAGAAAAAGTCTAACTATATCTCTGCAATCTAAGTCCATCCTGAAATAGAAACTCCACCATCTTCGGGCTCTGGCCTAAGGTGGTACAACATCATCAAGTAGACCTGCAACGTATCATGTCAGGAAAAGAGCAAAGTACAACCTGACAAGAAGTACTAAATAATGTAAACTGAAATACATGAAAAATGAACTACAATATGAACTATGGTACAAGAACCGGTACATGAAACTGTAGTACATGAATAACGATGAAACTATAGTACAAGATCCAGAATAATGAACTAGACTATCAGTGTAACATGCATTTGAAATAACTATCAGAGTATGTGACCGACTGGGTAGTACAGGATACAAGAGCAGATGAATAATGGTACTGCTTAGAGTTCCACGTGTACGATGTGAGACCTAAGCTATTGGTCAATCCCTAGCTAATATAGGATTGGTCACATATCTGTAGTATTTGCCCACCCCAATGTACAGTAAAGAATACTGAACAATAAACGATGAACGATGAACGGTGAACAATGAACAATGAACAATCGTGTGTACAACATGTCAATATGAGAACATAAAACAAGACAAAAACAGAGTAAAGGGTTCGAGTCGGTGTACTTGCCTTTGTCCTTGTAAATCAAAAATTGTCTCAACGTCCACCTAGAGTATGGCAAGAATAGGTTAATTTCTATCAAATAGCAATTGGCTGAATTATTAACTAGCTAACTCTTTATATACTAGCTACCATTAGTTTTTAGAAAATATTATTCTAGCTAGCAAGGGATCTTTTTAGAAAATATTATTTATTTTTGAAGTATAACATACTAGACCATTGTCTACTAAAATATAACAACTATTTCCTAGGTTTTAGTCAATATAGATACCACTGGTATACCTCAAATTATATTTAGTACAATATTGCAATATTTCCAAAGCTTGATATTAATATTTTTATCTAAATATTGGGAAAATAATTTTTTATAGAAAAAATTAATACTAGCAAAACTTTACTACAATACTTGCTACAAAAATTCTAATGTTAGTAATAACATGAACACATTTAATATTATAATAACAACAGTCATAGGCCTAATCACTACTAGCCAGCCCATGCTTATCCCAACCCAGTCCAAACAGACTTGGGCTCGGCCCAGTCTCAGCCTGACCCACTACAAATCAAAACTACAATGGCTTAGAACTTAGTAGGCAAAGGAATCGGTTATTTAACATTCCATCATAATAAACTCATGGCCCACCCGGTCGAACTCATCACCATATTCTCCAATCTGTTTCTTATTTCTCCTTCAAAATACCACATACCAGCCAAGTAACCAAACAATACCTAAAAATCTGTGCAGGCTATGTTTGAACACACAAATAGACAACCCAGAAGAATCTACAAAACCCAACCATCCATCATAAATTGAACCCAAATTTGAAACCAACGGCAACTATACAGTAGCCTTAAATCAAAACACAATCTGCAGAACACACATAACCAATTCTCACAGACACAGAGTCAACGTATCCGTATGGTAACCTGGTTACACCTGAATATCAAAACAATAGAAAGGGACTGAACCTGCAACGACTCCAAGAATTGTTCTCCCGATACAGATATCCAATCCAGAAAAATTAAACAACCAAAAGATCAAAATAAATTTATAAAAAAATAATAGAAAAAATAGAAGTTATACAACCCAATTGAATTCAAAAAATTAAAACAAAAGAACAGTGCCAAGCTACTTCCTAATCCTGTCGATCCCTTACACACAACCTCATCACTGCACACACACACACACAGTCGGACACGAGCCATCTACTTGACACAACGACCTGACTCACTGCCTCCCGACCACAGCCCCTGATCAAAACTCCCATTAATCCCAGCTGCGAAGCAAACATTAAAGGAGAGAAAATAATTTACCTGAGAAAATAATCTGATTTATGGTGTAGACACGACCCCGAGGTGTCGGATACTAGCTCCGTGTCCAAATGCAATATGAGGTCCAACTGGGACAATTTATCGAACAAATACCATGAATAAAAAAAAAAGTTCTTAGAAGAATTGACATTGTTCTTCAATGGAAAAGAAATTAAAAACTAATCAAGAAAATAAGATAATCGAGATCTGAAATAAAAACTGAAATCAAAGAAAGAATTTTGGACAGAAAATACTTACAATTAGGTTTCGATCTCAAAACAAATGATACCACAATCTGCTCTCCTGATCCGAAATCTGATCAGAGTTCGAGAATCAGGGCTCAAGGATCAAAAGAAAGAAAATAACAGAACATCATCTAGTCAGAATTGATCTTAACTAAATCGAGAATCAATTGGAACAAGGAAATCTCTCGATCCGATCGATCGACTCAAAAGTATAGAAGAACTATGACGAAGACACTCACCAGGAGTGGTCGACTACTTCTGATGTTGGCCGTCGAAAGGGGTTGACCTCGCCGTCATCATAGGAGATCGGGCTCGCTCGCCTTGGAGGAGTCGATCTGATGATCAACGAAGCCGCATAGGGACGCCAGGAAGAGTGTGAACAGATCGTCGGAAGAGCAGATCAGTGAACTCGTCGGAGAAGAGGATCGTCGAGGAAGAAAGTCCGCCGCCGGGAAGATCGGTGATGCCTAGCCGCCGCTTCAGTTGCCAGAGGGGGTGACTCCACCGTCGCCGCTGCTCACGGATCCAGTAGTCGCCACCATGGCCGACCCTAAGAAATTAGGGTTAGGGTGGATTGGGGAAAACGAGAAGGAAAGAGCTCAGCTCTGCTCTTTGAATCAACAGAGGAAAAGAAATGAAATGAGAGTGAGAGTGAGAGTGAGTGGATTAAATAAAGTTGAAGAGAAGAATTGATATTTTACAATAGGTCCCCAATCAATTATGTATTACAAAATCTACTCAAAAAGTGGTTGGGGGTTGTTAGGATGTTAGAAAGTTGGTTACAAAAGTTGTTACAAATGGAGGGAAACTTAAATTTGTAACCAAAATTTGAATTGCTCTCTTGATCTAAATAACCAATCAAATTTTATTAAGAAAAATAAGAGAATTGATTAAGGGACTATTGAGTCATTAAAATTTTAATAGCCACCAAAATGATTCAAATAGTTTGAAACAACATCATGTTGTTAACAAAATTAATATTTTATAAAAAAACCAAAGATAAATTGCCTAAAATTCTAAAATACCAAAAAAATACAAAAATTTAATATTTCAGGGAAGGTAGGGTTACAAATCTCTCCCCCTTAGAAAATTTCGTCCTCGAAATTTCGAAATGGTACGATTTGGCACGATAAGGTAAACAGGTACAAAATTTGAAATTGGCACGATTTAAAGTGGAATGAAATAATAGTCACAGAAATCATGATCACGGGATAATAGTCTCAATAGTATTCGATGATTTTGCATATCTGGGGTCACTTCCCCTATAGTTCCTGCCCCCAGTATGCATATGGCTGCAGTGAACCTTCGGTTCCATTGTCCCGATAATACTAGATTACCGCAATATTTTTATCAACTTTATCTGATAATAAAATAAATTTAGTACTTAGCTTCAATAATATCTGAGAACCTGTGAATATCCGCAATTACTTTGACTTAGAGCCCTGCCTCGCCAGTGCGCAGCTGGCTGCTGTGAACTCACGATCTCCATAATCCAGGTCAAAGTAGGTTGTCGAATATTTTCTCAACTTTATCCGAAATTTCAAGGAAGTTTATGAAGTTTCTAAGTGATGATAGAGAGTGATAGTATCTGTTCTTTAGAAACAAGTTTATTGGATACCAAGAGACAATCAATAGTCAATAAGTAGCTACTAAGTACTATAAAATAACAGTAAGATAGGGAGACTGGAGAAACAAGTCTCGAATGAAGGAACAACAAAGAAATGTAAAACGGAACATCGAAAGAAAGTAGTGATCCACAAGTGCCCCCGGTCATTAGTACTCGTCCGGAATCGGGATGGTCTCCACTTCTTCGGCTGTCATAAGATATACTCGCCCCTCTGGCTGGTCTCCCTGCGGCTGCTGGACATGAAGGGGTAAGTCCTCACTACACCAAAAAAGACATTTAGGAACAGTTTTTATGTGTTCCTAATATTTTTAGGAACCTATTATAATCGTTCCTAAAAGTGGTGTTGTAATTTTTGGAACAATTATAAAATGTTCCTAAATTTGGTTTGGAACGGTTACCAAACGTTCCTATAATTAGATTTTGGAACACATATAATGTGTTCCTAAATTATTTTTGGAACACCTTTAAATGTTTCTAAAGTGTTTTATGTTCGTTCCTAAATGTAATTTGCAACACTTTTGCATTGTTCCGGCAACTTATTTTGAAACGCTTTATAAACGTTCATGTATATTTTTTAATTTTATTTTCGCATTCCAATTTTTAGTTTGAACCACAAATCTAATGATTCCTAAAATGACCATTGAAAGACATAATAAGTTGTAAATTTTTTTTTACACAATTGCTGAATTAACATCAAAGAGCTCCATTAAATTAACCTAAACTGTCAAAGTTAACATAAAACAACTAATAACATACACCAAAGGTTCATCTTTATAAATGTCATCAAAAGTATATAAGATAAAAATACAAATAATATATAAAATCTAGACTAAACTTTAAAAGGTAATTTGTTTACAAAATTTAGTTAATCTACTAATATCTAAGAGCCTGAGCTTTTGTACAGGCTTTGTCTGGCATGTATAACTTGAAATAGAACCCATGCCCACTTATTAATATCATAATAAAAGATGTATGACACGTGATCTTCGGATATCTAAGAGCTTCTGTCCAAGTCTGGCCACCATCAACCGATATATCAACTCTCTCAATGTCACGTCCACCACTAGAGACTGTATTGCATTACATATCAGCCGATAGTAATCTGCAGTCAAATACGATATAAAAGTTCCTATCTCACTTTGCCATAGGGAAGAACGAAGCTCAGAGAAAATATTATAAACCTTTCCTTGCTTAGCAAAATCCACATCCTCCAGGGAATATATTGCACACTGTCAGTACACAAATTTTATAGGCAGTGTTATTTTGTAAGTACAAGATTCTCTATTCTATAAGATGTCATGAAAGGAATAGAAAATAAACAAATAAAATGGTCATATTCTCATTTCCTAGACGCATTATATATCATGCAAAGGTGAACATGAAATATCAGACATTTATAGTAAATAGAAGGATGAGTCTATGCATTTGATAATTAATGGTGGAGATAAATTAGTCATATGTATATCTATATCGTACATGTTGATAATGAGCTAACCTAAAAAGGAAAGTGAGATACGATACACAAGTTGCAGATAACTGTATCCATAAATTGCATACATGTCTGGAAGATCTGGTGCTAACATCCTGAAATGATCAAGGAACTTATTGAATGTCCTCGTACTAGGATAACCTGCACAACTGATCATGATTGCTTCCAGGACCCCTACTATTAGTACGAGAGAGTGGGTAAGCAAAGATGCAATATTATCTAGAATGGTGACAAAAAATATTGTTATAGTACTTAAGAATTCTAGAAGACTTCCTCACCCCCCTCATCGTAACTGGCCCAAAATATTGAAGCTCTAAAAAATGTCTAGATGTAAAAAAGTGTTGGGCTCAACACATCTGATGTAATGTGGTTTTGTTTCAGTCTCTCCATGAGTGCTTGCAGTTGTTGTACGTTAAGAAAAAAGAGGTTTCACTAAGTGTTCTTATGGAAGAGCATTTTGGGATATAAATGGTTCAAATAAATCTCCAAGTGAACTCTTGATTTGTCTACCTACATAATAGAACATGTAAAATCATGATGAACTAGAAGATGTCACCAAGTAGTTAAGGTATGAAAATAAAAATTACCTGTTGTAGTCAATGCCAACCGACTAGCACATGTGGAAATAAGTATCTGACAACATATTGGGTCCAAGACTAACATAAATTAAAGAAAAAAAATATAGCACACAAAATATCATGTAAAATGCAAGTAAAGTTGCCTGCAGCATTTGCGACTCCTTTCACAAGTTGCATAATGCATAGGAGTTCTTCCAGCTCCTGCCACATTTGAGAAAATTAACACCAACATCATCGTTACAGATCAAAATTAATCTTTGTTTATCCAAGAACTGATTATACCTGTGGTCAACCTAAATCTTTGGAAGGAAGAAGATTATATCACTGGATGCTAATGAGATTAAGTTGATGAAGTAGGAATAAAGTATAAAAGCTGATACAAGTGAATATTTGAGACAAGAAATAAATTATATTTTTCGATCACCGATCATTCTAATCCAATCCATCCTTTAGACCTAGAATGGCCCATCTGTGGCACGAGGTTACTGAGATGGGGATCTTATCCATCTATGACAGGAGGTTTCGATTGTCAACCATGAGGAAATGTCAATTGCTACAAACTGATGTTGTGCTGCATAAACCCCCATCATGCTATGACAAATTGCTTCTCCTGGATGCTTAATAGGATGCAATCTGGAAAAAAGAATTGTATGTATTTATTAAAGAGAAGTCTCAATATTCTTCAATATGAAGAACCTGTAAATTTTTCTACTCTTGATAAATTTGTTTTGAACTTGTGATACATTGTAAATAGTATGATTAATTTTTAAACTTGATGTTGGAGTAAAAAAAAGTTAGAAACAATTTTCTCAAAATTTTGGCATGAGGCGCAGTAATTCTCAGCACCAACGGAAGTGGTCTAATCTCTAAGCGTCTTAATTTGTAAAAATCATGTGAAAAAAGGCAGACTTACCAAAAAGTGCATAATCGCCTTAGGCACTGAGTCCTCAATTAATATTCTTCTGACAACGTCATAATTTGATTTCAGCAACAATTTAGTGATTGCTATCTCTAAAGCTTCTTGTACTGTCTGATTATCTGATGGCTTCAAGAAGATGGGTGGCTGAGCAATAACGAATAACAGATATATACTATGTTAATCACAGTAAGGAAAAAAGAAACGCTAAGGTTTGAAAAGTTAGATTCTTTGAAAGTTACGTAGCTTACCTCTCTAAGTTGGATAATGGAGTGTGAGTTATCAATGTCATGTCCAAGAGCCATATTAGACTTGTTCATAGATGTCTCGCTAGTTGGTGCACGATATTCAATTACACCAAAGTGTGTGAGTTACCTCTCTAAGTTAGATTCTTTCATGATTTTCAATGACACTGTTTAGTGGATATTTGGACTTACTAATTCATGTGTATCTCATTTTTCACTAACAATATTTCCAACACCTAGTGAGGGAGTGAGTGTTACTAAAGCTAACCTACTTTGCTTTGGTATTAGTGTAAGCTAATTTGTAGATCGCTTGACTTAATAAGTAGTATATTTCCAACACACAAATATCTCCTCTCATTTGTTGTCACCAAAAGCATAAAAGATGATATCAATGCCTCACATCCTACTAGAACCTGTCAACACTCGAGATATAAAGGTACCAAGTTACTTTTATGTTCAAGAGTGGAGCAAAAGCGCCTATAGCCAATAGAATGCACTTTGAATCTTGACACTCACTATAGCACTAAGTTCTAAAGACTTGAGAAAGGTCCAAAAGTGATGTGCAGTAAGCATTCTATGTAGGAAGTTGGTGGCCCATATTTTCTATATTTTCAGTTAAACCATTGGTACTTGCAGGAAACCTTACTTTGTCCAGTACAAGTGCCAAAATGGAGTTTGTTGACCAAGGCTAGGCCACTCTTTAATACCACATTGGATAAATGTGTATGACAGTTGGCTTTGGATTTGTTCCTCTCTTCATGGTTTATCAACCCAAACATCGCATGTATTACCAAGAGCTAAAAAGTTGGACAAAGGAAAGTTTAGCATACCTTGCTCTAAGATCATGCATGCTCACTTTGATCTCATATTTGTTCATGGTTGACTATCATACGTTCAGAGACATGGACAGAACCAAGCGAAGGCAAGGCTAATTTCCTATAGCAAAAAAGGGAGTTCACTCAAAGGAATCAAGCATTTCAGAGTTATAAAGCTCAATTTAAAACATTAATGATATTAGAAGAATAAGATCGAATTGCTTGTGTATACGCTGAACAAAAGTTATATCTTCATGGTCCCACTGCCATCATAGGCTTGGAGAATCACAAATCAAGAACTTCAACTGAGGTTCACATAGACCAAGTTGGTTCTGCGAACAAGAATCATGCTCAAGATAATTGTAGTAACACAGGGACCTGACATTATTAAAGAAATTAGGAAGAAAGCACACAGACCCCTCCACTCCAAAAAGGTACTTCGCCAAAGTAACCACGAGACTGATCTTTTGCTTTATAGTCGTACATGTCACTAGTAGCAAGTCCAGAGAAGATCTAAGTGCCTGCTGGTTTAGACATGGTGAGAAAATTATACTAGAATGACCCAAAGTTAAGATTTCTCAACCCAAATAGTTCAGAGTCAGCAGATGGGAAGATGGCCTAGTGAGCTCCTTATCCGAGTCCAATCAGTAAGGTGCCAGTATAATAAAAGATTTTCAGAACGTCCGAGTATTGAGCTAAGTATTGCATTCTACTTTATAATAATACATTAACCTCTCTGATATGAATTAGCAAGCCCAAATGAAAACCCAACATAGGTTTACATTCATAAACCTTGAGTATCTTAAAAACGTAGTAGCTATACAAGGAACCTCATAAAATGCAGTTGGAAGACAAAAATATGAGCTCCATCTAAATATTTTTTGTTAAAAAAATGTTCCCACATCAAGGCATATTGGCAACAACTCAACAACACAGCCATATTCGTATATTGTTCCCACATCAAGGCCGTTTTTGAAGTAACACAATACAAAGAGTCTAATTATAGTTGTAAGTTGCTAATAAGGACTTGTACTGCCAACTCCAATTTCTTGTTCCACACCTGATGCCATTGCATGGTGATTTAACCAAATGCCAGATCCATTATGATAGAAACACCCACAGATTCCATGCTGCAACTATTCACTAACAATCATGAAACATCTTTAACGAATCAGCCGTAATACTAATAATCCACTCATGATACATCCACACACTTGCAAAGAAAATTTTCAAAAAAATTAGGAAAAAATGTCATATGAGATCAACTGAGCTATTTCTCAAACATGAACACAACACGACATGATCCAGACATGGAGACATGGACATAGACTCAAAATTTTGTGTCACCTGTAGTGTTCGACACATTGCAAAAATGGATGAGGCACCACTTTTGGGTGTGCCCGTGTTTCCTAGCGGATAGCTAATAAATTTAAGCAGAATGATCGGCGCAAGTGCCAATACAAATTATCATCCTAACAAAACCCTAAGCTAAACATCACAATTCTGCTATTAAATGAAACATAATCATCATCTTCCTTGACGTCAACAGCTATTCTATAGCTAAACCCTGGCTTAAGCAAACTCTAATTCAAATAATAAAAAAGTTCTAATGACAGTAGGTCTAGGGCATTTCTTAGAAAAATCGAACCTCGATCGGAGAGTAGAGTCCCCGAAGGCTCCCAGACTTGAGGAAGAGGTTGACCGCCTCGGCTGTACCACCATCCTTGGTTCCTCCTCCGCCTCCATCGCCGACGGACTGCTGGCCGCCGTCGACATCTCCGACGAAGCAGTTCCCCATAGATAGAGGGAAAGGAATTCAAGAAGTGGAGAGGGAGAGAGAGAAGCATTGCTGGTGGGTTGCGCTAAGGGTTGGAGGGCTGAGTTGAGGGGTAGAGGGTTTTAGGGAGAAATGAGAGTTTTAGGGGGGAAATAGAGGACATCATGTGTGAAGGGTTTTTTATTGGAACACTTTTCTTAAACACATGTGATGCAGATCATGACATTCGCAATTTGAAACATATTTCGAACACTATAGAAGTGTACCTAAATAAATGATTTAAAAAATTTATTTATATTAGGCACGCTTTTCTAATCCAGAATACTTTTATTCCGTTTCAGCACCTAGGTACGCTTAATAAGCGTTCCAAACAAAAAATTGCCTAGTGTTCCAAAATAGCCATTTTGGTGTAGTGCCTCCTGCTGGGGTCCTGGTGCTCCTCGTGCTCGTCCCTCAGTGGCTTATGGACAATCTCTGACCTGTTGAGCAGATGATCCACAGAATAAGCAAAGCCTCAGCCTCTTGCGGCATTCGTCGTAATGATGTCTTGGGCAATGACAGTAGTTGCAAGTGACCACCAACTGCTACCTCTGATGATGAACTGCTGGAACTCTGGCAGGTTGATGCTGAACTGCTGCCGGCTGTGGTGGCCTCGTCTGAGTCTGAATCTGTTCCCTCTTCGCCGATGCCTGGTAATCGCTACTTGCCGATGTCCCTATCCCTCTTGGGCCTCGGGTCCATCTCCTTCTTCACAGCCTGAGCAATCCTGAGGATGCTCCAATAAGTAGTCGGCTGGCTGATCGCCATTGTGTGCCGCAGCTCTCTGATCAGTCCCTTCTTGAACCTCCAAGCCCTCTCCTCTGGTACGTTGACTAGGTTCTCTGCGAACCTACTGAGTCGAGTGAACTCTGATGTGTACTCCGCCACTATCATGATCCCCTGCTGTAACGCCTCGAACTGCATCCGAAGCTCATCTCGCTCTACATCGGGGAAAAATTTCTCCTTGAATAGAGTTTTAAAATCTGTCCAAAGAACCTGGGGCTCAGCTAACTGGGGCTCCTCCCGATACCAAGCTCTGGCCAGATCAAAGAGTCGCATACTCGCAATTTTCACCTTCAGGTCATCCGGGATCCTTGCCATCTTCAGTGTTTGCTCCGCATTTTCTAACCACTCATCAGCATACACTATCCCCTCATGGCCCAAGAAATCCATCGGACAGAGGTTCTGGTAATCTCTGGCTGTCTCCGATCTCGGTGCTGCTGGTGCTGGAGGAGCTACTGGTGTTGGTGGAGCCGGCTCTTGGGTCCTGAGGGCATCCATGACCGTAGCTCAAAACTGCACAGCCTGATGGTTCTGTGCCTCCAGGAACTGCTGGAACATGGCCATCACCTGTGCGCCATCAAACATCATCGCCGGAGGCAGCGGAGGAAACTGAGGAGGTGGTGGTGGAAGCTGCTCCACTGGTACATCATCTGCGGTCTGATTCGAAGCTCTTGAAGCTCCAGGCTGATCTACGGTCTTCCTGGTGGCAACCATCCTGTAATAGAAAGAAAACTTGTTGATTGCTAAGTCCTAGAAAAATAATAAACCTCCTAGAAAATATTGAGTATAATCAATCTCTACATCTATAGCCATTTCCCACAGATCCTATGCTGTGATTTGTTTTCCTTAGTCTAACAGGTTCCCCAATAGCACTTTATAGCCTAAGTGCCATTAGGACAGGCCTGCATGGGCCACTACTAAAAATATATCACGACCCGCTCCCGAATAATCGGACAAGGGTCGGACACGTCCAGCCTTCGTCGATGGACACGACGAAGTAAGCTGTACAATTCTAAGGAAAACTTCAAGATACATGATACATAAAACAATACAGCTTCTATACACGTTCCCAGAAGAGATCTCCACAATCTATCAAGTCAATACAATATCATCCGGAGACAAATCCGGTAACCAGAATAAATTATACATTCCTGAATCCTCAATATAATATACATGATAAACTCTAAACAAATCTAAGAAAAAATCTAACTATATCTCTGCAATCTAAGTCCATCATGAAATAGAAACTGCACCATCTTTGGGCTGTAGCCCAAGAAGGTACAACATCATCAAGTAGACCTGTAATATATCCTGTCAGAAAAAGGGCAAAGTACAACCCCGACAAGAAGCACTAAACAATGTAAACTAAAATGCATGAAAAATGAACTATAATATGAACTATGGTACAAGAACATGAACATGAAACTATAGTACATGAATAACGATGAAACTATAGTACCAGATCCAGAAAAATGAACTAGACTATCGCTGTAACATGCATTTGAAATAACTATCAGAATATGTGACCGGCTGGGTAGTACAGGATACAAGAGCACATGAATAATGGTATGGCCTAGAGTCTCACGTGCACGATGTGAGACCTAAGCTATTAGTCAATGCCTAGCTAGTATAGGATTGGTCACATATCTGTAGTATTTTCCCACCCCAATGTACAAGTAAAGAATAATGAACAATGAACGATGAACAATGAACGATGAACGGTGAACAATGAACAATGAACAATCGTGTGTACAATGTGTCAATATGAGAACATGAAGCAAGACAGAAATACAAAGTAAATGGTTCGAGTCGGTGTACTTGCCTTTGTCCTTGCAAATCAAAAATTGTCTCAACATCCACCTAGAGTATGGCAAGAATAGATTAATTTCTAGCAAATAGCAATTGGCTGAATTATTAACTAGCTAACTCTTTATATACTAGCTATCATTAGTTTTTAGAAAATATATATTCTAGCTAGCAAGGGATCTTTTTAGAAAAATATTATTTATTTTTGAAGTATAACATACTAGACCATTGGCTACTAAAATATAACAACCATTTCCTAGGTTTTAGTCAATATAGATACCACTGATATACCTCAAATTATATTTAGTACAATATTGCAATATTTCCAAAACTTGATATTAAGTTTTTTATCTAACTATTAGGAAAATAATTTTTTATAGAAAAAATTATATACTGGTAAAACTTTATTACAATACTTGCTACAAAAATTCTAATGGTTGTAATAACATGAACACATTTAGTATAATAATAATAGCAGTCATAGGCCTAATCACTACTAGCCAGCCCATGCTTATCCCAACCCAGTCCAAACAGACTTGGGCTCGGCCCAGTCTCAGCCCGACCCACTGCAAATCTGTAACGCCCCAGTCCCAAAATACGTAGGACTAGGAACGTAGACATGCCAGCTGTATTCATACGAAGTACACTCCAATATATGGAAACCTCATATGAATACATAATTTGTAAAATGCAGTAGAACCATAACTAATCTCATCCACACAAAATAAATGAATAGAAGATATCATATAAGGATAATAAATTGTCTTGATACAATATGTTGGGCGGAGACAAATCCACTACCAACAAGTAAAGGAAATACATGAGAAAAGAAATAATTTTTGGCGAGCGAAGCGAAGACGATCCAAGCGCAATCATCCTCGAAGAAATAGAGATAGTCACGGCTAGAGCTAGAGCACCTACGAAAGACAATAGCACACACCTGGGGAGATAACCAGGTCCTCAGAGGGACGTAACAAGACACATAATATCATGCCATATAAACTGAATAAATATTGCTCAAATAAATAAGTCCATTGAATTTATAACATGGTCCAATACACACCTATTGAACGAGCGTACCATCCCTCCAACCAAACAAGGACAGGAGATGGTAAACTAATTCACGGTGTCGTACCTTTCCATGCTATGAATCCAATATGGTATCCGGACCCCAACAAGGTTCAATACCTTCTCAACGAAGTAGTAAGTCACACCTACAACCAAACAAGGACAAGATGTGATGAACTAATCTGCGACAAGTTATTGTTCCAAGCCACGGTCAGATACAAGTACCCAAACCAAAAGTACTCGTACCTAACGGATAAGGTAGCCTACCATTCTAAGTGAAATGTTGTTAAGAACAATCCTTCCTACGCATATGCCCTGGCTAAATAGGATCGACATAGTCCCCCTTTGGGGCACCAGAGGCCCCATCAGTAAGAGCATGACGTTCCGCAGAATCGTCAGTGGCCGTCAGTAATCATGGGTCATCAACCCCGTACCTCCAGTGGAGAGTTCGGGTCACAAGGAAAAGTGCATCGAAGCCCATACGCTAAGGAATTGTCCTCCCCGCCCAATGCCTACTCTATTGTATCCACAACAGTAAACCTCTATAACCGCTAAGTCAAACTAAGCATGCAACCTCTATTAGCGATTATTCCTATCGCACGGCTTGTACGTACTAGTGGCCAGCCAATCACGCACGTCCGTGTACTATATGCGACACACAACTTCGTGGTACAATGTGTCAAGGCCAATGAATGCAACACACAAGGTGGTCCCTTAAATCTAGATTTAATGTGTAAGAAAAATAATACATAGCAGGAAATATAATGAACAGTAAGTTCTAACAGTTATTCCATGTATCACAGTTTATTTTGCATAAAGAAAATAATAAGTAATGCATGAAATATGAGCTAAAATAAGTAAACAGCAAATGACAAGGTGTCTTGTCTGGTAGGACGCCTGGTGTACCGTAATGATTAATGTGGCACGAACTGCGACTTCGGTGCAACAACTATGCAAGGGGACCTCCGTTGGCGGTACGGATGGTTCCATCGAGTCTAGGACGGTCAAATTAGTTAGGATGGACATAAGGTAGTACGTATTTGGCAAGGAGATGAGAAGAAAGGGGATTATTCACGGACGGGATGATAATCAAAGAAAATTTGCATAAACAATACTTATACTAATTTTAGAAAATATTTATAATATGCGAAAGCTAGATTTTATATGAGTCAAAATATTCTTAGAAAAATACTTAAAATATTAAAAATCTTTCGACGCTAAATTACTCTAGTTTTAAAATATGCTTCTATGTAAAACTACAGTCCATAAAAGAAAACATTTAAAGTAAATATTTAAAAATAGTAATAAATTATTTAGGCCCAAAAACTATATCTTTATAAAATATATTTTGAAAAAAATGGCTTAATATATTTAGAAATCAAATCCCAAATTTGAAATTTACCTGTACGCAAAACACCATAAAATATTTTTGCTATAAATTAAATCCTTGAATTTATTTGGTATACCTATTATTAAAACTAAGTAATGATACTAATTACTAATAACACTATAATATAATGTAGGTATGCAAATACAATTTTTGAAAACAGTATACCATGTAATAAATATAATAATAATTGTTGTACTAATAATAATAATGAATGATAATAATAATAATAATAATAATAATAATAATAATAATAATTAATAATAATAATAATAATTAATAAAAAGTAACACAAAATAATAAATAAATAAATAACAAACAAAAAAATGAAGCAAAGACAGTACCAAAGTAATTAGAGAGAGAGAGTTAGAGAGAGGGTGTGATCGGTGGGCTGAGAAGAAAGAAAAAAGGGATCGGAGCTTGGGGCGGAGCGACGAACGGGGAGCGGCAGTCGGCCGGTGGCTCGGGGCGAAGGCGGTGGAAGAGCGCGGCGGGGGTCGGTCGACGGACGGTGGTCGCTGGTCGTGGGCAGTTGCGGGGGTTTCGTCGGAGGGAAAAGGAGAGGAGCGGCGGTCAGGCGGAGATGCAGAAAAAAGGGGGCACGGCGGACGCAGCGGTCGCTGCCGGCTAGGGCACGCCGGAGAGGGTCGGCTAGGGCGGTCTGGACGCGACGAGGGGAGCTCGGCCAGGAATCATCGGCGGTGGTGTCGGGAGGCAAGCGGCGGACACGGGCGGCATGAGGGGTGACCGGATCTAGGACTGAGCTCGCCAGAGGTAAGTGCGGTGGTTTTTAGGGTTTCTATTTTCTTTACTCGTGTGATGGCGATGGTGGCGGTGATGGTTTGGGTGTCGGGAAGTTCGGATGCGACGACGACAAATGACGATGACGGTGATGGTAATGGTGGGGGGCCTGGGGTCGAGTGGTTGGGTTGTGCTCGGGGTCGACGGGTGATGAACGGGAAAAGGGCAGGCTAGGGTGGTGGTGAACTCCGGTGATGTTGATGAGTTGGCGGTCGGGGTCGGGGTCTCGGTGTGGCGCTGGCGGTGGTGATAGGAGCTGTGGAAGGTGGCCAGGCTGTTGGGATGGTCGGACACAGGCCGGGGCCGAGGCTGTGTTAGCGGAGGGTAGTCCGTAGAGAAGTGGTCTTGGTGGCGTGGCAGTAGGAAAAGCGGCGGATGGACTGTGTCACAGCGGCGGTCGTCACCGCTGGAGGCGGTGGCCTGGCAGGGCGTCAGTCAGAGGAGGAGATTAGGGTTAGGAATTAGGATTATGGCTAGGGTTAGAACTGTTCTAGGAGTCTGTATTGTTTCCTGCGAGACACGGGACGGGTCGGTGTCTGGGGTTGTCGGACACAAAAAGAATTTGTAGATGTATCCGAGAAAATAGTGGAAGGGAAAAGGATGGACACGGACACGATGCACATCATCGGGTGGAAATTTGGGTTGTGGAAATTTTTTGAGGAATATTGTGGAGAAAATATTGGAGGAGTACCTGCCTATTTATAGGATGTGGGAATTTCCAATTGGATATGGATTAGGAATAATTTAAACCCAATTTAGATAATTCATCTATTTAGTTAAATTCATTCAATAAATCCAAATCCAAATAAAAAACAAATTCCAAATACAAATCAAATTTAAATCTAATTAAATTCTTGGTTTAAAATCAATAGGATAAATCAAATTTCAAATGTTTCACTATTTAAATAATCCATAAATTCGAATCAAGCTTTAAATCGACACAATAATTTCGAAATATATTTTCCAAAAATACAATATAATAATAATTTCGAAAATAATATATTATTTAAATACACTAATAAAAAATTAAAATAATATTTATGAAGAATATTATTTATTATTAGTAACTGCTATAAACGAAAAGGCTTTCATAAATAAAATCGTAAACTTGAAAGTTTCAGTATGACAACTAAAATAATTATTATATGTATTATTTTGAAAATAGAAAAATATTTTTCTAAATTATGTACGCTCGCACATAATCGCACTCGTCGAGCAAATTCGAAAAAAAATTCGTGTGCGACGTATAATACGACGACGCGACGTATATACAAAATTTTTAAATCAGTACTAAATTTAAATTAAAAAAGAAGAAATATAGGGGTTTTACAAAATCAAAACTGCAATGGCTTAGAACTCAGTAGGCAAAGGAATCAGTTATTTAACATTCCATCTTAAATAAAACTCATGGCCCACTCGGTCGAACTCATCACCATATTCTCCAATCTGTTTCTTATTTCTCCTTCAAAAATCCACATACCAGCCCAGCAACCAAACAATACCTAAAAATATGTGCAGGCTATGTTCGAACACACAAATAGACAACCCAGAAGAATCCACACAACCCAACCATCCATCATAAATTGAACCCAAATTTGAAACCAACGGCTACTATACAGTAGCCTTAAATCAAAACACAGTCTGCAGAACACACATAACCAATTCTCACAGACACAGAGTCAACGTATCCGTATGGTAACCTGGTTACACATGAATATCAAAACAATAGGAGGGGACTGAACCTGCGACGACTCCAAGAATTGTTCTCCCGATATAGATATCCAATCCAGAAAAATTAAACAAACCAAAAGATCAAAATATATTTATAAAAAAACAATGGACAAAATAGAAGTTATACAACCTAATTGAATTCAAAAAAAATTAAAACAAAAGAAACAGTGCCAAGCTACTTCCTAATCCTGTCGATCCCTTACACACAACCTCATCACTGCACACACACACACAGTCGGACACGAGCCATCTGCTAGACACAATGACCTAACTCACTGACTTCTGACCACAGCCCATGATCAAAACTTCCATTAATTGTAAGCCCACTTCCCAATTTTTTTTAATTTTTTTAATTTTATTTGTTTATGATTAATTTTATGGCCATTGTGAGTCATGCCAAAGCTTGTAGGTGGGCTATGACCATATTAAGGTCATATAACCTCTAGATAGCTTATATATTATTATTTAGCTATTTTATATTTTTCTACAATTTTTGGATATTTGTAGGTATTTAATATTTAAGGTTTTATTATTTTTAAGGACTTTCAAGATTTACTGTAAGGTCATACGAGGGTATTTCGGGACCAAATATTTTTATTTGGGCTCTAAATGACTAAAAAAATTTCTAGAATATTTTAGAATTTTTTTGGATTTTTTTAGAATTTTTGGGAATTTTTATATAATTAAAACCTATAGAAATAATATTTTGTAGGCTTTGGAAATTTACTGTGAGGTCACATGATGATATTTTGTGTTAAAAATATTTTATTTAGATTCTAGACACTTAGAAATATTTTCTAAAATTTTCTAAAATTTTTATGGATTTTTCTGCAATTTATTTTGATTTATTTGGACTTAAAATGATTTTTAAATGATTTTCTGAATTAAATAAATAATTACCCAAAAATCTACCCGGAGGGGCCCACCTATCGGCGCTGCTACAGTAACCGCCTCTCTCTCACCTATATATATGCATTGTATATTCACAAACCCTAATTAATTATAGCCTCCTCCTTTTGGAGTTTGATCCTGGTGATTCCCCGACTTCCCGAGGCGGTTGCCGTCAACTCGGACCTCATTTTCGTGTGCCATTTTTTTGGAAGCGTATTGAGGTATAGTTTCTGAATATCTAATTTATTTTCATAATTTCTGAACCTAAATTTTTGGAAAATTCGTAGAGTGTCGGTTGTCCGAAACTTGACACGTTTTGGTATTTTCGAGATTCTGGGAGAACCAGAAATCAAAATCACGAACCGTTTAAAGTTTCGGAAAGCTAAGACAGAGCTCTACGACATATATTTTTTTAGAAATTATTTCGTTCATTTAATATTTTATTTATTTTGTGAACTTAGAACAGATCGGTTGATCCCCGTTTTGGTCACGATTAGCCATAACGGTGATATCTTTTGACCAAAGCATGATTTTGTGGCATAGTCGATTCCAGCGCACTCTTGGTGCTGAAATCTACCAAGGTGCACTTTCAAAAATTAGAGTTTATAGCGTTTAACTAAGAAGTCAACGGTACATCTCGATTTGTGTGCCATGGTTTCCAAAATTGAGAAATTAACACGACTTTTGATGGCCAAACTTGTATGTTTAGATTATATTCAGATTATTATTAGGTTAAATTAGGTTTTAAAGTGAATTATTTCAGAATTATTTATTATTAGATTAGTAACCCAACTAGCCACTATTTAGAACTAGAACATTAGAATTGATTTGTGGTTTTCGTGCACGATTCGTGGTGCGATGTGTGTTATAGGTTGACAGCTTATAGACGGCATCCTCTCATCCTTGGCTTGTGACTACGGTTTGTGAAAGGATTCAGGCAAGTACAATATTGCATTTATGTTTTAGTTCATTATAATATTTACTCTATAGATTTCTCGTTTGATATCCCGTTGAGTCACTGCTTGATATTCCATTGAGACACCATTGTGACACGGTAGTTATCGTATCCTTCTTAGCGTATCATTGACCATTTTTTATTGTTAGAGAGTCGGGAGGGGAAATACTCGATAAATACGTGAACAAACCCAATTACCGTTACCGAATGACAGCTAAGTCATACGCACCCACGTATGAGTTAGCCATACCAATTACTGAATGATAGTCATCGTATGATGTGCCGTATTAGCCCAGCCGTTCACGTATTAAAAGGTATTTCACACACACATAGTTGTTTCCATTGTTCCTCTATTTAGTTCCTGTCCTGCTAGATCATATCTTACCAGTTTATATCTTGCTAGTTCATATCCTGCTAGTTTATCTCTTGCTAGTTCTCTATATGCTCTTTGTCATCATTATTTCTTGCTTGTTCTAACTTATTTTGGACTAGCAACATTAATTGCAATATGGTTGTACTATGCTCCTTTCCTGACTGGATCGTTGTTATAGGTGAGGTTGACGTGCCTACTCTTGCACATGGACCATACGAGGGGGAGATAGAGACTCGAAGGCTAAACCATAGAGGACTAGTTAGTTGTGTGGTAGTTTTCTATAAATATAAAAGCTTACATTCTTCTTCAAATGTAAAACTTCTATATTTTGTAAAGTTGATTTAGTTGTTGTGAATGAGCAGTTACTATTTATGAGCACTTTGTTTATTGCGGGCTAGACAGCGTACTACCGCCGATACCGCGGCGTAGGCTGGGCTTGGACACGCACTCGTATCCCGAAAAGCGGGAGCGGGTCGTGACATTAATCCCAGCTACGAAGCAAATATTAAAGGACAGAAAAGAATTTACCTGAGAAAATGATCTGATTTGCGGTATAGATACGACCCCGAGGTGTCGGATACTAGCTCCTCATGTCCAAATGCAATACGAGGTCCTACGGGGACAACTCATCGAACAAATGTCGTGCACAAAGAAAGAACAAGTTCTTAGAAGAATTGACATTGTTCTTCAATGGAAAAGAAATTGAAAACTAATCAAGAAAATAAGATAATCGAGATCTGAACTAAAGCCTGAAATCAAAGAAAGAATTTTGGACAGAAAATACTTACAATTAGGTTTCAATCTTAAAACAAATGCTATAACCATAAGTTTGCTCTCTTGATCTGAAATTCGATCAGAGTTCGAGAATCAGTGATCAACGATCAAAAGAAAGAAAATAACAGAACATCATCTAGTCAGAATTGATCTGAACTAAATCGAGAATCAATTGGAACAAAGAAATCTCTCGATCCGATCGATCGACTCAAAAGTAGAGAAGAACGATAAAGAAGACACTCACCAGGAGTGGTCGACTCCTTCTAATGTTTGCCGTCGAGAGGGGTTCGCCTCGCAGTCATCATAGAAGATCGGGCTCGCTCGCCATGAAGGAGTCGATCTGATGATCAACGAAGCCGCAGAGGGATGCCAAGAAGAGTATGAATAGATCGTCAGAAGAGCAGATCAGTGAACTCGTCGGAGAAGAGGAGTCGCCGAGGAAGAAAGTCCACCGCCGGAAAGATCGGTGATGCCTAGCAATCGCTTCAGTTGTCGGAGGGGTGACTCCACCGTCGCCGCTGCTCACGGATCCAGTGGTCGCCACCATGGCCGACCCTAAGAAATTAGGGTTAGGGTTGGCGTGGATTGAGGAAAACGAGAAGGAAAGAGCTCGGCTCTCCTCTTTGAATCAATAGAGGAAAAGAATGAAATGAGAGTGAGAGTGAGAGTGATAGTGAGTGGATTAAATAAAGTTGAAAAGAAGAATTGATATTTTACAATAGGTCCCCAATCAATTATGTATTACAAAATCTACTCAAAAAGTGGTTGGGGTTGTTAGGATGTTAGAAAGTTGGTTACAAAAGTTGTTACAAATGGAGGACAACTTAAATTTGTAACCAAAATTTGAATTGCTCTCTTGAGCTAAGTAACCAATCAAATTTTATTAAGAAAAAAAGAAGAATTGATTAAGGGACTATTAAGTCATTAAAATTTTAATAGCCACCAAAATGATTCAAATAGTTTGAAACAACATCATGATGCTAACAAAATTAATATTTCATAAAATAAACCATAGATAAATATGTCTAAAATTCTAAAATACCAAAAAAATACAAAAATTTAATATTTCAGGGAAGGTGGGGTTGCAAGTCAATCTTCGAAAATATGGACTCCCCTTTGAGTTGATCAAACAAGTCATCTATCCTCGGGAGAGGGTATCTGTTCTTGATTGTCACTGAGTTCAAGGTACGATACTCAACACATAATCTGGACGTACCATCCTTTTTTTCACAAGAAGCATCTGGGCTCCCCAAGGTGATCCACTAGCACGGATGAATTCCTTGGTCCTGAGTTCTTCAATCATCTTATACAAGATCTCCAATTCTGACGGCGCCATCCGGTAGACTCTTTTTGACACTGGTGCTATTTCGGGGATCAAGTCTATGGTGAACTCGATCTCTCTTTCTGGTGGCATACCTGGAAGATCCTCGGGGAAAACATCGAGAAACTCTTCTATAACTCTGGAAAATCGAACTACCGCTGCAACTGCCATGCGAAATACTGGAGGTGTAGGTTCTACTCCGCTTCAAAAAAATGAAAACTCGGGCTCACCAGGAATACTAAAAATAATCTTGCCGGTATGGCAATCTATTCTAGCATACTGGTCCCTTAACCAATCCATCCCCAAGACCACATCTTAATCGGCCATCGAGAATTCTATCAACCTACCAGAAAACTCTCTTCCGCTAATTACGGTCCGACATGAGGAAAATACTCTATCTACTACCACAAGTCCGTTACCAGTAAGTATATTGAGCCTTACTAATAATGGCTCGGGCTCCAGTCCTATCTGTGTCGCAAATCGTGGAGACATAAATGGATGCGATGCACCAGAATCAAATAACGCTGATACTGGAAAGGAGTTGACGAGAATAGTACATGCCACCACCTCACCTGATTCTAACTCCTCTTCTATGGTCAAAACCATCACTTGACCTTGCCCTCTGGGTGCAGGTCCCCTCTATTGGAAACCTCTCTGGCGGTTCTGGATCTGAGCTTGTACTTGTGCATACTGCTGGGGTTCTGTTGCTGAAATGCTTGGGCCTGAGGCGGCAAGGGCCTCGAAAACGGGTACTGTTACTGCTGCTGGACTGGTACTAGGGCTGGAGCTCGTATTGTCGTATGAAACCACTGAACCTGGGCCCTAGATGGGGCCTGGAACTGCTGTTGTGGCGACTGAAAATATTAATCCAGAAATTGGGAGCTCAAATGAATGGGACACAAGTGAAATATGGATAGTAGGCTTAAAGTAGGTCGTGCTCATACTTTGGGTCGTCAAGTTTAGGTCGAAATGGTGTCTCTAACTCGAGTCAAAAATAAAAGTGACTCCGTAGGAAAAATCAAGATTGGGTCTTGTGTCAGAAAAGTCATGCGATAAAAATAAAGTACAAGATGGTGTGTCCAAGTGGGACACGAAGGTCATGGGTGTAGGGTGTCATGTCTAGATCAAGTATGTAAAGTTGGTTTTGAGAAAACAACTAGTCTTGTGCTCCTAAGTTAAAAGTCATGGCAATGTGCATATGAAAATCATAAATAAAAGTGGGAAATGGTTAAATAGCCTAAATTGAACCGAAAGTTGTGATACAAAAGTAGTAAAAGGGAACAAGTTTGAGTGTGACGTGATACATCAAAATAAAGATAATCTTGTCTACTACAACTCATGAAGGAAGTTTCCAGAGATTGACTTCTCTGACGCTCCAGAAATCGAAGTCACGGAAGAACACTCGTATATCTAGAATACTCTCTCCAGGGTGTCTACCGAAGTCTAGTCACCGTCTACATAAGGCACCAACTCTTCTAAATGATACTAGGATGGTACCCCTATACTAGGTTGTTCATACCCCTTCTCCAACTAGTCATTAAACCGTTTTGGTGCCTAAACTTCTATAACATTTGAGGTACCTTGTCTCTGGCTACTAGGGTACTCCTCCTATCCTGTTTCCTGGTGCAACTCTTACCTTGACACTTATTGTTCACTCTAGGGTTCTCATCTATATATAATTATCAAACCGTATACAATACTTCCCAACCATACTCTAAACTATTAACAAAATTAATCAAGAACATAGACCAACTGCAATCACCAAGCCATCACACTATAAAGAACCTATAATGAAATGAGAATCTACCAGGACCTGGACAAAAGAACTAAAGGTATCCTAACTCTTAAGCTAATTCAGGATGGAACAAAATCTATAATAACAAAAATGAAATGATAGAGATGACATGTTATGTCACGATCCGCTCCCAATTTTGGGATACGAGTTTGTGGCCAAGTTCAGCCTACGTCGCAGCATCGGCTGTAGTGCGCAGTCTATGATAACAATGGTCCACAACAAGCACAACACGCATATATATCATCCACAACTAAGCCAACAATAATCACCAAAATATCCAATAGTCCCAATATTGTAAATATGAAATAATCTACTACAACTCAGAAAGTCTCGGGAACAAACCCGGATAGCAGAAAATAAAATAGACAACTAAACTCCATAACTATAACTACTAACTAATGCGAATCCATAAGGAAGGAAATATGCTAATTCGCATCATTGCTGGAACCAGGTACGCCAGTGATGTCAGGGTCGCCAACATACTCACCGTAGTCCTCAGGGCAAATCTCGTCAGCTAAAGCTGAAAAATAGTTATCTAGTCCGGATTGGAGCAAGATCACCATAACACTACATTACACAATATAGTATACAAGCATGAAGGAACGATAGAAGGAATTTTACTGAAGATAAATATGACATTGTATGATAAGAAAGTACCTTTGAGACATGATAATAATATGAAGGTAGACTTTGACATACCACTAAGACATGATGACAATAAGAAGGTAGACTTGACGAAAGAAGAACAATAGACAGTAGAGCAACAATGATTAAGTCACGTGTGCTGTGTATTTTAGAATACCAACTTTCAGCATGTAGATGGCTTGGGATATCCGTCAGTCATACGTGTGGTGCATGACTGATATTATGCAATCAATGTATAGGGGGTCTGTATTCAATTCGTTGACCACATGCTTACTTGTTGTATTCCCCCGCCCGACTCACTCACAATACATGTCCACTACGATAAATATTAGCAATACGATAAACTATAAACAATAGGAAACAATGAGTAAGGCATGAACATGTATGTATATCCAACTGATTCTAACTCTCGTGCACAATAGTAATCATGAACAATGACAATCATGAACCATAAGGGAGTAATAGTGAAAAGACGACACGAAGATACATGCAATATAAAATAAAGGAAACATAGGTCATATAATACTTGTCTGCTCCGATAGATGATAGTCACAAGTCAAGACGTCGTAGTCCGATCTACCCGAAACAAAAACCACAAGTTAGATCAACGATTCACACTCTAAAAATCCTAAAAAGTGGCTGATGGGTTAAATTAATTAATACTATTTTAATTTTGGAATAAATCATCTAAAATTCTATTTTAACCTATTTAGTTCTGAAATAACAATCTAAACACAAATATTTGGCCAAGGAAAGTCACGATTCCAAATTCGGGACCCATAGCACGCAAACTGAGACATATTGTTGACTAACTAGTCAAACATTATGAATTCAAAAGTTTGAGTATGCAACATGGTAGATTTTAGTGCCATGAGTGCACTGGAATCGATCGTGCCGTAAAATCACGATTTGGTCAAAAGTTATCGCCATTATGGCTAACCATGACCAAATCGATGAACCGTTGACCAAATCTAATTTCTATGAACAAAATAAATAGATGAAACTTTAAATTTATAGTAAAATTATATGTTGTAGAGCTCCGTGTCAGCTTTCCAAAACTTCAAACAGATCGCAAAAAGGAGTTCGGGATCACTCGAAATCTCGAAAACCGTACGACGCGTTGATTTTTGGACAACCGACACTCAAATAATTATTCAGAAATTCGAGATCAAAACACCAGAAAATAAATAATATATTCCTAACCTCAATACGCTTCTAATAAAAAAATGATGCACAAATCGGACGTCTAGAACAACGGCAAACCCTCCGCGAAGTAGAAGAACTCTATTGAACTCTCCCACAAAAGCTGCTGAATTAATTTTAGGGTTTTCGGAAAATAATCAACTATATATATATAGGGAGAGAGAGAGTCGGTGAGCTGTCCAGGCGGTGGCTTGAGCGGCCATGTGGCACGATCGCGTGCACCCACCGCTTGATAGAACGGCCCAGAGCAAGCTGAGCTTGGCTCGTCTCGGCTTAGGGGGTAGCCCCAAGCCGGCTCGGCTGGGAATCCATGGGCAGCTCGGAGACCGAGCCCCATCCACCCGGCGCTGACGGGTGGGCCTGCCACCCGCGCCCGAGCGGCTGACGGGTGGGCCCCCCCCCCGCTCAGCTGACTGGGTAATTGGTTGGAAAAATAGGGTTTTAATATTCAGAAAATTAAATAAAAATTAGCAAAAATCTTAAAATTGCAAATAAATCCCAAAAAATTTCTAAAAATTCCTAAAAAAATCTAAAAATTATTTAAAGGGTTTTAGAGCCCAAATAATCTATTTGACCTCAAAAATACTCTCGGGTGCTCTCACAGTAAATCATAGAAGCTTAGAAAAATAATAAAATCATATATAAAATTATCTAAAAATCTTCATAAAATCCTGAATATTCTAAAATGGTGAAATAATATACTTGGGACTATCTAGGGGCCCCAGAGACCATATGCAACCTAATTTTCTTATATCTAACCTATAGGCTTAGGCAAAAATCTTACGATTCCGAATCAATATCCTAGTTAATAATTGATTCTAACTAAAATAAAAATAAAAAATCTTCAAAATAGAAGATAAATTCTAAGAACCCAAATGCTACAAACTATCCCCCTTAAAAGATTTTTGTCCTCAAAAATCAAAACATCACAAATAGCATAGTATAATACCTAACTCTTACAAGCAATAATTTTCTAAGCTAAGTCACGGAGAGAGAATTGCTAGGAACATAAAGGAACTGATCAATAATAAACATACTACAAACTAACTAAGCATGAATAACAACTAAAACTAAAGAAGGCTCTACGAACTCAGTACTCTCTGTTGTCGATCCCTCGGGTTCGGGAGTAGCATATGGGTTAGCTACCCTTTTTTCCTTATGGATCGCACTGCGCCTTGTCTCAACCATTGCGAACTAAAAGAAAAGAAGGGATATGGTTAGAACGGTAGATACAAACATATCGAAGAAATCACGGACGGAATCAAGCAAGATGCAATTTTAGAGACAATAAGATCCTAAGATAAAATAGACTCATAGGGTTAGAAATCCTATTTTGTGGATGGTATAACCTCCTAACTTCAATTCTATTCGCAGGCTCGTAGTAGTACAGCTAACTTAAGCACTACCACGAGTTCGCAGTCTTTTGCAGAATTAGACCTGCATGGGCCACCATAAAAACTTGTCACGACCCGCTCCCAATTTTGGGATACAAGTTCGTGGTCAAGTCCAGCCTACGCCGCAGCATCAGCGGTAGTACGCTATCTATGATATCAATGGTCCACAACAAGCACAACACGCATATATATCATCCACGACTAAGCCAGCAATAATCACCAAAATATCCAATAGTTCTAATATTATAAATATGAAATAATCCACTACAACTCAGAAAGTCTCGAAAACAAACCCGGATAGCAAAAATTAAAATAGACAACTAAACTCCATAACTATAACTACTA
This sequence comes from Iris pallida, assembly GCA_029216955.1. Taxonomy (NCBI): domain Eukaryota; kingdom Viridiplantae; phylum Streptophyta; class Magnoliopsida; order Asparagales; family Iridaceae; genus Iris; species Iris pallida. The sequence goes on from JANAVB010041619.1 coordinate 8,385,127, forward strand.
ACTAATACGAATCCATAAGGAAGAAAATATGATAATTCGTATCAGTGCTGGAACCAGGTACGCCAGTGATGTCAAGGTCGCCATAATACTCACCATAGACCTCGGGACAAATCTCGTCATCTAAAGCTGAAAAATAGTTATCCATTCAGGAATGGAGCAAGATCACCATAACACTACATTACACAATATAGTATACAAGCATGAAAGAACGATAAAAGGAATTTTACTGAAGATAAGTATGACATTCTATGATAAGAAAGTACCTTTGAGACATGATAACAATATGAAGGTAGGCTTTGACATACCACTAAGACATGATGACAATAAGAAGGTAGACTTGACGAAAGAAGAACAATAGACAATAGAGCAACAATGATTAAGTCACGTGTGCTGTGTGTTTTAGAATACCAACTTTCAGCATATGGATGGCTTGGGATATTCGTCAGTCATACGTGTGGTGCATGTCTGATATTATGCAATCAATGTATAGGGGGTCAGTATTCAATTCGTTGACCACATGCTTACTTGTTGTATTCCCCTGTTCGACTCACTCACAATACATATCTATTACGATAAACATTAGCAATATGATAAACTGTAAACAATAGGAAACAATGAGTAAGGCATGAACATGTATGTATATCCAACCGATTCTAACTCTCGTGCACAATAGTAATCATGAACAATGACAATCATGAACCATAAGGGAGTAATAGTGAAAAAACGACACGAAGATACATGCAGTATAAAATAAAGGAAACATAGGTCATAGTGATACTTGTCTGCTCTGATATATGTTAAAGTCACATGTCAAGACGTCGTAGTCCGATCTACCCCGACACAAAAACTACAAGTTAGATCAATGATTCCCACTATAAAAATCCTAAAAAGTGGCTAATGGGTTAAATTAATGAATACTATTTTAATTCTAGAGTAAATCATCTAAAATCCTATTTTAACCTATTTAGTTCTGAAATAATAATATAAACACAAATATTTGGCCAAGGAAAGTCACGGTTCCAAATTCGGAACCCGTAGCACGTAAATCGAGACATACTGTTGACTAACTAGTCAAACATTATGAATTCAAAAGTTTGAGTTTGCAATATGGTAGATTTTAGTGCCATGAGTGCACTGGAATTGACCGTACCGCAAAATTATGATTTGGTCAAAAGTTATCACTATTATGGCTAATCATGACCAAATCGATGAACCGTTACCAAATTTGACTTCTATGAACAAAATAAAATACTAGATGAAACTCTAAATTTCTGAAAAAATTATATGTTGTTGAGCTCGGTGTCAGCTTTACAAAACTTTAAACGGATCACGAAACGGAGTTCGGTATCACTCGAAATCTTGAAAACCGTACGACGCATTGATTTTTGGACAATCGACACTCAAATAGTTATTCAGAAATTTGAGATCAAAATACCAGAAAATAAATTAAATATTCAGAAACCTAACCTCAATACGCTTCTAAAAAAATAGTGCGTAAAACGGACGTCTAGATCAACGACAAACCCTCCGCGAAGTCGAAGAACTCTACTGAACTCTCCCACAAAAGCTGCTGAATTAATTCTAGGGTTTTCGGAAAATAATCAACTATATAAATATATATATAGGGGGGAGAGAGAGAGAGAGAGAGAGAGAGAGTCGGTGAGCTATCCAGGCAGTGGCTTGAGCTGCCATGTGGCACAATCGTGTGCACCCACCGCTTGATCGAACGTCCCAGAGCAAGCTGAGCTTGGCTCGGCTTAGGGGGTAGCTCCAAGCCGGCTCGGCTGGGAATCCATGGGCGGCTCGGAGACCGAGCCCCATCCACCCGCGCTGATGGGTGGGCCTGCCACCCGCGCCCGATCGGCTGACGGTGGGCCCCCGCTCAGCTGACTGGGTAACTGGTTAGAAAAATAGGGTTTTAATATTCAGAAAATTAAATAAAAATTAGAAAAAATCCTAAAAATTCCAAATAAATCGCAAAAAATTCCTAAATTTTTTTAGAAAAATCTAGAAAATATTTTAAGGATTCTAAAGCCAAAATAATCTATTTGACCTCAAAAATACTCTTGGGTGCTCTCACAGTAAATCATAGAAGCTTAGAAAAATAATAAAATTATATATAAAATTATCTAAAAATCTTCATAAAATCCAAAAAAATTCTAAAATGGTGAAATAATATACTAGGGACTATCAAGGGGCCCCAGAGATCATATGCGACCTAATTTTCTTATATCTAACCTATAGGCTTAGGCAAAAATCTTACGATCCCGAATCAATATCCTAGTTAATAATTGATTCTAACTAAAATAAAAATAAAAAAAAAACTCCAAAATATAAGATAAATTCTAGGAATCCAAATGCTACATGTTAGGACACTTCTCAAGATACAATCTGATAATCATACATGTCTGTCCAAAATCATGATACTCAGAATCCTCGCCACGCTAGTAAGCAAGGTTGCGATAAACGGTAGAGTCCATAACTAGGGCATGCACCTCTATAATCATGTCGTTTGGAATTCTCGCTATGTCGACTTGTATAGCTGCAAGGAATCCCAAGTCTCATAACCAAGATATGTACATCCGAAGTCAGGTCTCTACGTTTTCGCCACGTCGACTAATATAGCTGCGATGAACTCTAGGTTTCATAACCAAGTAAATGTTTTACGTTCCCTGTTATTTTCGTCAATATATGTCAGATACCGTAACTCAGGCCATAACATTCATCTCGATATGAAAAATCAAATCAACAGGTTCCATCAAAATCAAGTTCAATAACAAAGAATAAGGGTGAACGGAAGCAAAATGAAAGGATTTCAAATTTAAGTTCAAAACAAGATTCTTAAGGGTCATCCCAGGAATCTCTCAAAAGTCCTAATTGTGATTGAGTAACTTCTATAATAATAACCTAGCCTATATCCTAACTACAGGCTCGTAGCAGCACTCTAAGTCGAGCACCACTACGAATCGTATTGGTTGCGACCCTGACCTGCGTGGGCCACCACTAAAAATGGGTCACGACCCGCACCCAGTGTAAGGGTACGAGAAGTGGGTACGTCCAGCCTACGTCGTAGTATCGGCGGTAGAACGCTGTTCTAGGTCACTATCTAATCAACAACTCACGCAATTATATAATATACTTGTCAAATCTCAACTCCGTACGACGGACAAATATGAAAATAATGAAATCTCAATCACAGTATAAGCATGATAAAATAACATAGAAGTTATAACTAAGACTAAATAACAACAACAAAACCAACTACTAAATAATAATAATCTCAAACAATCTCAAAACAAAACAATATCTCAACTTATTACAATTCAAGTTCTAAAACATGAAAACTAAACCAAGTCTACTAGCTAGTCTCCCGATCACTCCTGAGTGTCGGGGCCAAAGGTAGCTAAGCCATCTCCTAGTTCATAGTAAGTAGGGCAAGTATCCTCGGGCAAGCATCTGTAATATTTTTAACAAGTCCAGACAGGACAGAAACGAGCACAATATATCTCACGCAGTTTATATCATGTCAGAAAATATAAAGCATGCAATAGAGTAAGATACATGAATAACTGAAAGAATGTACATGAAGTAAAAGAGATAACTATAATAGAAATATTTATTATAAGTAAAGAACTATCAGTGACTAGTGATTTAGAGTACAAGATAGACAAGTGAACAACTGAAAATAATTCATGGCTATACTACAGAGTTGATTCATGACTACACTACTTTGGAATTATTCACATGACTATTTATACTCCCCCATTCCCAATCAATACACAAGGATCGGGATAAGTTATGTTAAGATTCATGATTTCACTGCCTCATAAACGAGAGCACATGAAATTAATTCATGAGGGCTCTGTGAACATGAGAGTACATGAATCACAAGAGTATACATAAATAGTAAAAGCATAGAGATACATGATGTAAGTGAAACACACATGGCATGAAGTATCCGATGCTCCCGAGGGGGATAACATATCATAAAAAGACCAATATAGTACCAATCCGTGTTACCAATGTGACAGCATCAAGTAAAGTAAACTAAGCAAGAATATAAGTTCTAGCAAGTATGAAATGGTCAGAGAATGTACTCGACTGATACCCTGAATAACTGATTGAAAAGATGGCCAACTAGAGTCATAGAGTCCTAGTTAGGGCAACACAGGTTGTAAAGAGTTTAATTTATATGGTAATTAAAATTATAAGGTAATCTACATGAGTCTAAGTCAATTTAGGTCAAAGTCAACTCTTGGTCAACTCTGGTCAACAATCTAGTCAAACTAAAACAACTAGTCTAATATGGTCAAACTAGCTAGGGTTTGGTCATCAATGGTCAAACTAGTCTAGGTTAGTCAATTCTAGGTCTAAATAAGTCTATAGCCTAAATAATAAAATATACTAGTACCATTGCTATCTAACACATAGCCTAAATGAAGGCACATAGCTAAACCACATAGCTAACAAAGCACATAAACTTAGTTATATAATATATGTTTCATATATATCACATATATCCTTACCCATATAGTACCACCCTAACACATACATATAGATATCATATATCAAGTATATACATATTCTCACTATGAACCATAACCTATATCTATATACTCTCATAATATTTACATATACTATATAACCCAAAAATATATATATACCTATCTATATAATCCTTCCACAATCTAACTTCACATACTCAAACTCAAACACTTAGACATTAACCCACTAATACTAGGATACCATATCAACCTTGGTTATATTGGCATCCCAAAACTAATACCTTAGTTTGGGTGCAATACCTTAACTTAGGTAAATTATCTTAGCCTCTAACCAATACCTTACCCTTACCTTGCCCTTACCCTATGCAACTCTAATACCTTGCTAAGGTATTCCAACACCTTACCTTGGTATCCTATTACCTTACCTTGATATTTTGATACCTTACCTTGGTATCTTGATACCATACCCTGGTCATACGGTAAACTAATCATTTACCTTGAAGGCAAAGGTAATTCATATTTACCTTAAGATACTAACTTGGTATCATGAGATACCAAGATACCCCTCAAATATCTAACTAACTAACTATCTAAAGGTATGTCGTAGCCTTTCGTGTTAGTTTTCTGAAACTTCGTGTTCTGAAGCTCCCGAAATTGCAAAAACACAGAAACGTGTTTGTCTTTCGGACAGATGACACTCAAAAAGTTTTACAGAAAGTTCTAGAATGATTTTGGCTTATTAAAATATATATTTGGAAAGCTAACTTCGATACGGTTCTTTTAGAAAAACGAAAGATTAATCGGAGTTTTGTGCTAAAAGTTATGGCATTTCTAAGTTGCTATGGTTACTAAAAATGTGGATGAATATTATGACGAATTTGGATTGTTTTGGACAAAAGAAACACATGTAGGCCAAGATACTTGGATACCAACATAGGTATCGAAATGAAACTCATTTTAACCATCCTAACTAAGATCAATCCACTCTCTAACCATTATAAAAATGAATTTAAAACACAATTAATCCTATTAGGCAATAAACTAAACAGATGAGGTGTCCTAATTTGGGATATATCAAGTATGACACAAAATACATATCTAAAATCCTCAAGAGAGCTCCAAATGGCCTCAAACTTGAATCTAAAGGGGGTACACGCATGGAGGTGGATCCTATGGATTCAAAACTAACTAATATGCATAGAAAATCAATTTAGAGGGTTAGTTTTACCTATTGGGAGTGGAATCCTAATGATACTCTCAAGGACACGGCTTCGACATGATAAACTACCAAAAAGGACACTCCTCCTTGCACTTTTCTCCAAATCTTTGCTAGCACCCTCCCTTGGTAGTATGAGAAGGTTGGATGGAAGTTTTGGTAGAGGGATGTAATGATTTGTAGATCAAATCAAAGAGGGAAGCTCTCAATTTGGAGAAAACACTTTATGATGGAAAAGAGGTAAGATGAAATGAAATAAAAGAAAGGGAGGCTAACCTACCTATAGTGGCTGCCATTAAACCCTATTTGTGCCTTGGGAGAAGCCCAATAAGGCCTCAACTAGTCCTCTTGGTTAATTTTAAGTTATGTTCAAGTTTGGAAACAAAAGGGTTAAATTTAAGCCTCTAACTTAACCAATCTAACAAGTAGAATTAGTCTAAACTTACTAACTTAATTAGTGGTGTTTGCGGGCCATGACTAACTATTCTTGGAGTCCCGTTTATAGTCTAAGCTACACAGGTCACTAACATAAGTCGAAACGAAACGAAACTCAAACCCGACTAAACAAATCCAGTAAAATCAATATTAAAATATAAAAATTTCCAAAATATTAAAATATAAAAAATGACCAAAATTACAATACATCAATTTAAATATTATTAAAATAATTTCAAATTTACCAATTAATCAAAATTCTAAACAATTCAAAAGTCACGAAATAACCAAAATAAGTGGTAATTAGCTAATCTAATCACATAGGTTAGGTCTCTATGGTCATGGTTAGTCTCTAGCCTAAGCATCTCTAAGAATACACTAGCAAAATACCAAAATCATAAATCACCAATTTAAATAGTTTTAAACTAATTAAAAAATTACCAAAAATTATAACATGATTTAAATCTTATTATTTAATGATTGAAATTACAAAAGTTCAAAATTACCCTCATTTTAGAAAAGTGAGTGTTACAACAATATAGGTTGCGGGTCATTCGGAGGGAGCTCGGACCTCGCACGTGAATGGTCACCGTATGCAAATATCTACTATAGCTTGATATTGCTAGTGTGAAACCCATAATTTTAGTTTACAATTTTATATTTAATTGCTAGATTTAAATTAATTTTTGGAATAATGCTAGAATAATATTAGTTAAGTGTAAATTATTTTAAAAATTAATTAACATGGAAATTTTGTTGTAGGGCCAGACCGATCATAAAATGCAACTTAAACTATATTAAAATAAATATTGACTATTGTTAAATAAATTCATGGAGGGCCAAGAGTTTTAATTACCTATTAATTCATTAAAGCCCAAATCCATTAAGCCTTTTTAAGCATCAACTATTTTATTCAAAACTTTATTCTAAATGAGAAGCCTATATTAAAGCCCACCCTTTTTCCTAAACCCAATAGCCCATTAAGCATACTCTTAAACCATTAGTCCTTAGCATGCATCAGAATGAATGTTTCCATTCATTGTATATCTTTTTCTCTCTCTCCCTTAAAGTTTCTGTTGGAGAACCGAAAGAATTTCGGTTGTGGCCGACCCCTTGAGTTCCAAACCGACGTCGGCGACCGTCGGGATTCTGAACGGCCGGAGACCCTCGGCCTTCCCTACCCTGGTAACCTCCCTCTACTCCTCCCTATAAAGAGGTTCTCCACTTCTCCATCTCCATCACCATCTCAAATTTTTCCCAAATTTCTGAGAAAAAAAAAGTTCTAGATCTATTACTCTGGCAAGCTTTTCCGGCAAACTCGAGCCGATCCACCCCTTCCCGGAGTTTCAGGGCCGCCCCCTTTCTGGCGCATCTCCCCGGCGAGATCCCGAGGCCGGCGCCTCTTTCCAGCGGCCCCTCCGCCGATCCGCGCGGCCCCACGCCACCGGCGCCGCTCCCTGTAGCCGCCGCCCGTACCCGCGTTGACCCGATCCCGGTTCGACGATCCCCTGACACCGGCGTTTGTGACGCCCGTCCATTTCGAGTTTTCTGCGGTTCCGTTTCGGTTTCGGTACACTCTGACCCAATGATTTTATTTACCTGTCTATGATGAACTGGTCCAACCCAATTCCAGTGGGAATTCGAGATTTCCAGCAACGTAACGATTACGTTACCAATTTTGTTTTCCGAAATTTCCTCGGAAATAGTTGCTGTTGCTTGCTTCTGGATATATTTGAGTTTTTCAGAAGAAGCTCTGGAGAATGATTAGATTTCTTGGATTTGTGTTTCCTTTCGATCTCAGAGTTTCCGAAATTGGTATCGGAAAGTTTTCGATATTGCTTTTGGAAAGCTTTCTCTTTCTATGTTCTGTGGCTTGTTTGCTGTTGGTTTCAGTTCTTTGGTTAGATGAGTTCGGATTATTTCCTTGGAGAGAGTTCTGTTGAGTTTTAAAAAAAAATGATTCTGGCTTTGGTTTTGTTAGTATATTGTTCTGTTGAAACTTTGGTTGAAGTTTAATATGTTGGTTTGGGTTTTTTGGAAAATAATATTCTGTGGTATATATATATAAATTGGAGTTTCGGAGTTATTTTGCAGGTTTTACGGCGCATTCCCAGTTTTTGGGTTGACCGAAAACAGAGGGAGTGCTGCCGAAATTTTTGGGAAAAAATAATAAAATGATTTTAAAAATGATTTTTGATATAAAAAAATGTTATTTTATAATATTTTGGGCGACGACCTTACGGTCACTGGGCCCCAGCAAAATGCAAACGCACCGGTTCGACCGGACGTTGAGGCAGAGTAGCTAAACGTGAAGACTGGACCAGAGTCTGAGACTCACAATATTTTTCTATAATTTAAATTAGGAATTGTAGATTTATTATTATTTAATTTTGAGACTAACCATTTTTCGTCTTATTTAAATTCATGTAAATCGGGTTGTAAGGGCATAAGCCCAATTACTTGTCCATGCTGTGAAGATGTAATAATTAGATTTTATTTTTCTGGATGTGTTAATATAACGTAAATGTTAGAATAACTATAATATATTAGTTGAGAAATTAGAGATTTCCCACTAATTAATCAAATAATAATTTTATGTATAAACTACAAGTTTTAACAACTTAAATGGTAATTACAAGTTTTCCTGAAAAGCAAAATAAAATTGAATTTCTAAAGAACAACTCATTAGTAAATGTTGTGTTAGTTAGTTAACAATTAAAACTGACTAGGAAAGACAAATAGAGATTGCAACTAGACAACTTGTAAATGTTTCTGAAACAAGTTCCCGAAAATGTAGGATTTCAAGGAAGAGCGTGACTTACCAAATACCGAAGTACCAACTCTTCAAACCCGGAAATTAAGGCAAGTACATTTTGTGTAGATTTACAATTTTCTTAGCAATCTTTTCATTGCATATTTTAACCACTGTTCAAACACGAAACTCCTTCGGGAGTACTGATTATACTGTTGGGGACTGGGGGAGTAGAGTAGTGGATATGACCAAATCCAAACTTAGGATAATGAATGTATTAGCTTTCCCCTCTTCACACGGGGACAAGCCATACCGTATCGCTAGGATACTATTGTAACCCAAACCGGTCATATTCATTACCTATTCACATCACTATATTGTACTATTTCAAAACTGTTCATCTTTAAATTGTTTAAAAGTGCATGTCATAAATTGTTATTTTAATTGTTAAAGTTTGCATGAATTGTACTTTGCTCCTTTCCTGACTGGATCCCCGTAGGTACTCCTGACGACACAGAGCTGATGATCAGTAGCTACTACGATCCCGACTTGTATCCGGCGGTACTTCCACCTGAGGAGGATGATGTGGCATCAACTTAGATGCTACTTAGAAATTAAGAATTTTAGTTGCTCTTTTAATTCCAGTTTATGAGCCTTGTATTCAGAACAAGTTTTTAATTATCGCTAAATAAAAGTTGTGGCAATTATCAGTTTCAATCTTGTTGTTGATTTACCTGCAAATGGGATTACAGCTTACTGCCGCCGTCTCATCAACGGTGCAGGCTGGGCATGATCCGATTCGACCCAAGTATTTGGGGACCGGGTCGTGACATGTTTTTAGTGGTGGCCCATGCAGGTCTTTAATATCAACAACTTAGGAAAACCTAGGAAACAGTTAGAACACTAGAACATCAAATTGCCACAACATAGGACCGATATATATACATATTATTATTAAATATTTTTACTATAGATAGGCTACCTTGCTTATGTTTTTATCCTAAAACTTCCAGAGAATGACCACTGACAATACCAACCCTGCTGGCGATAGGATGTCAACACCTGACTATACCCCACCTCCCCAATCAAGTCCGGATCCTACACCTCGGCAGCTGGCCGACCGTCCCCACAATACAACAATGGATCCATCATCTTCTCGGACGGAGATGCAACCCCCTGTGGTTACGCCCACTCCAGCTGCCCCACCGGTGCCTGTGGACCCCACTGACCTCATAGGTCTGCTAAGAGGAGTGTTAGAAGCCCAAAGAACTCAAGCTGAAGCTCATCGTGAGCAGACGGCCATTATGAGAGAAGGCATGGAGAACGCCCATAGCGTGGCAATGGCTGCACTGAAAAGAGGAGAAGCAGCTCAACAGGAACCAAGGCCTACCAAGGTAAACATAAATTTAAGAATTAATTTATGTAATAATAAGGCCATTTAATTAATGGAAATTATATTGCCAAGGTGGGCGATATTGAGAGCTTTAAGAAGCAGAACCCTCGACCCTTCAAGGGAACCGAGGGAATTGTCTATGCTGATGAATGGCTCGACAATATGGAGCGTCTCCTGAGCGTTGCTCGGCTTCCAGAAGACCTCAAGGCCGAAGCAGTGGGACTTCAACTGCAGAATGTAGCAAGCACCTGGTATCGGAATGAACCCCGACTCCAGGATAGGCAAGTTGACTGGGACACCTTCAAGAGGTTGTTCCAGAGGAAGTTCTTCCCAACTTCAGAGTTGCGGGAGATGGAGCGACAATTCTAGAACCTGAAGCAGGGCAACATGACTGTGGGAGAATATGCTGCTGAATTTGGCCAGCTCAGTCGATTTGCCAAGAATCTGGTGGCTGATCCTGACGATCGTGCTGAAAGGTTCAGATATGGACTAAGAGAAGAGATCCGCACCCATGTGATCTCAGGCGGTGCCAAGACTTACGAGAAGATCCTGGAACGAGCACAAGACATAGAGAAGAGCCAACCTGCCCGCTCGAAGAGAGATTATCCTGGAACTAGCAACTTTCAGGGTAATCAGAAGAAGCCCAACAACAACAACAACAACAACAGGCCCCAGCATCACCAGCAAGCAAGGAATAATGATGTAGCACCCCAGAAGCAGATCCCTGTTTGTAGCTATTGCAAGAGGCCGGGTCATCAGGTGAACATCTGTCGGAAGAGGCTTGGACAATGTCTGATCTGTGGGTCTACCACCCACCAAGTGAAGGACTGCCCCTCAGCGGCCAACATAGTTGGAGGAAATCAGCAGAAAGGACCTCTGCCCACTCAGCAGCAACAATTTGGGTAGCATCAATAGAAGATGGGGCGAGTTTTTGCCCTCACTGCAGAGGAACCAGAGCCGGAGCAGGAGCCTAATGCGGATGTCATATCAGGTTACATCTATGTACATTCTCATCCTGTATTAGTTTTATTCGACTCTGGTGCAACACACAGTTTCATAGCAACAAAGTTTATCTCTGCACACCACATAGTTACGGGCTTTAGCAAGAGAATATGTAGGGTGATGACTGGAGGTGGACCCCTACCCATAACAGAGACCTGTAATTGCCCCATTACAATATCTGGCCATAAGTTTGTAGCACCTTTACTGGTGATGCCCTTGCCCAACTATGACATTGTCCTTGGAATGGACTGGTTGAGCAAGCAGCATGCGCTGATAGATTGTCACAGAGGATGTGTAATCTTCAGCCCACCTGAAGGGCCAGAGTTTGAAGTCTCTAGAGCTTCGGAGGTTATGGAGAGTATTGTCTACTCTATTTCTGAAGAACCTGGACCACCCCATTCTATCATAGCAGAATTCATGGATGTTTTTCCTGATAGTCTTCCTGGACTACCCCCAGATCGGGACATAGAATTCACTATTAATTTAGTCCCTGGCTCTTCCCCAATCTCTAAGGGATGTTATAGAGTCAACCCGAAGGAGGCCAAAGAAATGAAGGAGCAGATCAATGAACTGAAGGCTCTTGGATTCATTCGAGACGGAGCTTCACCCTGGGGAGCACCTGTTTTGTTTGTACCCAAGAAGGATGGAACGGTGCGGATGTGCATCGACTACCGGGCGCTGAACAATGTCACAATCAAGAACAAGTACCCTCTGCCCCGGATCGATGACTTATTTGACCAGTTGAGTGGAGCCAAGGTGTTTTCCAAGATTGATCTCAGGTCTGGCTATCATTAGATCAAGGTCAGGAAGAAAGACATTCCCAAAACGGCATTCAACACCAAGTATGGGCAGTTTGAATTCTTGGTCATGCCGTTTGGTCTGACGAATGCTCCTGCTGTGTTCATGAACCTTATGAACAAAGTTTTCCATGAATACTTAGACCAGTTTGTCGTCGTCTTCATTGATGACATACTGATCTATTCAAAGACGAAGGAGGAACACGAAGAGCACCTCAGGAAAGTTCTGGAAACTTTGAGGAAGGAGAAGCTGTACGGTAAGCTATCCAAGTGTGAATTCTTTCTAGACAAAGTGGATTTTCTTGGCCATGTTGTCACAGGAGATGGAATTTCTGTGGATCCTAAGAAGATAGCTGCTGTGGAGAAGTGGCCTACCCCAAGCTCAGTTGCTGACATCAGAAGTTTCTTGGGCTTGGCAGGTTACTACCGGAAGTTTGTGAAGGACTTTGCTAGAATTGCTGAACCAATGACGAAGCTGACTCGGAAGAATGAAGAGTTCATCTGGACGGAGGACTGCCAAGCAGCGTTCGAGGAGTTGAAAAAAAGGCTTACCACTGCACCAATCCTTGCGCTACCCGCAGGATCCGGTGGATTCACAATCTACAGTGACGCCTCGGGCAAAGGACTGGGTTGCGTTCTTCAACAACATGGGAAAGTGATTGCTTATGCATCTAGGCAATTATGGACTCATGAGAAGAACTATCCCACTCATGATCTGGAGCTTGCTGCAGTCATCTTTGCATTGAAACTTTGGAAGCATTATCTCTATGGAGAGAGAGTGGAAATATACACGGACCACAAAAGTCTGAAGTATGTTTTCACTCAGAAAGAGTTAAACATGAGGCAAAGGCGATGGCTGGAGTTAATGAAGGACTTCGACATCGATTTGCAATACCACCCAGGTAAGGCTAATGTGGTCGCTGATGCACTTAGTCGTTACCCAGTAGCGATGTTCTTAACCAAGGAAAGGCACTTGCTGGAGGACATTGAGAAGCTTGAACTGGAGATTATACTGCCTGGACGGAAGGAGCTGGATGCAGATTCTGTGTTGATGAAGTTGCAAGTGAGCTCGTACCTGAGGGACAAGATCAAGGAGACGCAGTTTCAAGACGAGGCACTTTGCAAGCTGAGAGATCAAGTGTTGGCAGGAACACTTGAGGGTTTCTCAATCGCCAGCGATGGAGCTCTGAAGAATGGTACGAGGTTTTGTGTACCGTCTGGCGAACTGAGGAACGAATTGATGAAGGAAGCGCATCAGTCTCAATATTCCATACATCCTGGAGCCAATAAGATGTATCGGAATATGCGCACTATTGTCTGGTGGAGTGGAATGAAGAAGGATGTCACCAGGTATGTTGCTAGATGCTTGATTTGTCAAAAAGTGAAGGCTAGTAGACAAAGACCTGCAGGACTTCTACAACCACTGGACATTCCAGAGTGAAAGTGGGAGCATATCACGATGGATTTCGTGTCAGGACTGCCTCGTTCCCAAGGAGGGAAGGATGCCATCTGGGTAATAGTGGACCGACTAACCAAGTCAGCTCACTTTATCCCTTTCAAAGTTGGTTTATCCACTGAAAAGTTGGCAGCATTGTACATGCGGCACATCTACCGGATTCATGGTGTACCAGTAAGCATTGTTTCTGACCGAGACACTCGTTTTACCTCACATTTTTGGAAGAGCTTGCATGACAGCTTGGGGACTCAGTTGAAGTTCAGCACGGCTTATCATCCCCAGACCGATGGGCAATCTGAGAGGACTATTCAGACACTTGAAGATATGCTGCGAGCTTGTGTCTTGGAATTTGGAGGATCGTGGGAAGACCAACTACACTTGGTAGAGTTTTCTTACAATAACAGCTACCAAGCCAGTATTGGTATGACCCCGTTCGAAGCTCTTTATGGACGTCGTTGCCGTACACCACTGGCATGGGATGACGTTGGTGAAAGAGTACTGCTGGGTCCAGAGATGGTGACTGACGCAGCAGAGAAGGTAAAGATAATCAGAGACAAGCTCAGGATTGCTCAAGACAGACAGAAGCACTGGGCAGACAGCGGTCGTCGACCAATGGCATTTGAAGAAGGAGATAAGGTCTTCGTGAAGATTTCTCCTACCAGAGGTACAATCAGATTTGGTAGAGCTGGGAAGCTGAGTCCCAGGTACATTGGCCCGTTCGAAGTTCTGAGCCGGATTGGAGAAGTGGCGTATAGGTTAGCTCTACCAGCTAATCTAGAAGGAGTGCATAACGTCTTCCACGTTTCACAGCTCAGAGAGTATGTACCTGATGAGAACCACGTCTTGGACCATTCAGAGTTGGAGATCGGACCGAGCCTCACTATACCAGAGAAGCCAGTGGCAATCTTAGACCGAGGCGAGAAGAAGACCAGAACCACAGTGACTCCCATAGTTCGAGTGATGTGGAGGCATGATTCCCCAGGCGAATCTACCTGGGAGCGAGAGGATGAGATGCGGGAGAAGTACTCGTATTTGTTTGAGACCTGAGGTAATTTCTCAACCTAATTTTTTTAAAATTTCGAGGACGAAATTTCTTAAGGAGGGAAGGTTGTGAAACCCATAATTTTAGTTTACAATTTTATATTTAATTGCTAGATTTAAATTAATTTTTGGAATAATGCTAGAATAATATTAGTTAAGTGTAAATTATTTTAAAAATTAATTAACATGGAAATTTTGTTGTAGGGCCAGACCGATCATAAAATGCAACTTAAACTATATTAAAATAAATATTGACTATTGTTAAATAAATTCATGGAGGGCCAAGAGTTTTAATTACCTATTAATTCATTAAAGCCCAAATCCATTAAGCCTTTTTAAGCATCAACTATTTTATTCAAAACTTTATTCTAAATGAGAAGCCTATATTAAAGCCCACCCTTTTTCCTAAACCCAATAGCCCATTAAGCATACTCTTAAACCATTAGTCCTTAGCATGCATCAGAATGAATGTTTCCATTCATTAGGCCATTCATTGTATATCTTTTTCTCTCTCTCCCTTAAAGTTTCTGTTGGAGAATCGAAAGAATTTCGGTTGTGGCCGACCCCTTGAGTTCCAAACCGACGCCGGCGACCGTCGGGATTCTGAACGGCCGGAGACCCTCGGCATTCCCTACCCTGGTAACCTCCCTCTACTCCTCCCTATAAAGAGGTTCTCCACTTCTCCATCTCCATCACCATCTCAAATTTTTCCTAAATTTCTGAGAAAAAAAAAAGTTCTAGATCTATTACTGTGGCAAGCTTTTCCGGCGAACTCGAGCCGATCCACCCTTTCCCGGAGTTTCAGGGCCGCCCCCTTTCCGGCGCATCTCCCCGGCGAGATCCCGAGGCCGGCGCCTCTTTCCAGCGGCCCCTCCGCCGATCCGCGCGGCCCCGCGCCACCGGCGCCGCTCCCTGTGGCCGCCGCCCGTACCCGCGTTGACCCGATCCCGGTTCGACGATCCCCTGACATCGGCGTTTGTGACGCCCGTCCATTCCGAGTTTTCTGCGGTTCCGTTTCGGTTTCGGTACACTCTGACCCAATGATTTTATTTACCTGTCTATGATGAACTGGTCCAACCCAATTCCAGTGGGAATTCGAGATTTCCAGCAACGTAACGATTACGTTACCAATTTTATTTTCCGAAATTTCCTCGGAAATAGTTGCTGTTGCTTGCTTCTGGATATATTTGAGTTTTTCAGAAGAAGCTCTGGAGAATGATTAGATTTCTTGGATTTGTGTTTCCTTTCGATCTCAGAGTTTCCGAAATTGGTATCGGAAAGTTTTCGATATTGCTTTTGGAAAGCTTTCTCTTTCTATGTTCTGTGGCTTGTTTGCTGTTGGTTTCAGTTCTTTGGTTAGATGAGTTCGGATTATTTCCTTGGAGAGAGTTCTGTTGAGTTTAAAAAAAAAATGATTCTGGCTTTGGTTTTGTTAGTATATTGTTCTGTTGAAACTTTGGTTGAAGTTTAATATGTTGGTTTGGGTTTTTTGGAAAATAATATTTTGTGGTATATATATATATATATAAATTGGAGTTTCGGAGTTATTTTGCAGGTTTTACGGCGCATTTCCAGTTTTTGGGTTGACCGAAAACAGAGGGAGTGCTGCCGAAATTTTTGGGAAAAATAATAAAATAATTTTAAAAATGTTTTTCGATATAAAAAAAATGTTATTTTATAATATTTTGGGCGACGACCTTACGGTCACTGGGCCCCAGCAAAATGCAAACGCACCGGTTCGACCGGACGTTGAGGCAGAGTAGCTAAACGTGAAGACTGGACCAGAGTCTGAGACTCACAATATTTTTCTATAATTTAAATTAGGAATTGTAGATTTATTATTATTTAATTTTGAGACTAACCATTTTTTGTCTTATTTAAATTCATGTAAATCGGGTTGTAAGGGCATAAGCCCAATTACTTGTCCATGCTGTGAAGATGTAATAATTAGATTTTATTTTTCTGGATGTGTTAATATAACGTAAATGTTAGAATAACTATAATATATTAGTTGAGAAATTAGAGATTTCCCACTAATTAATCAAATAATAATTTTATGTATAAACTACAAGTTTTAACAACTTAAATGGTAATTACAAGTTTTCCTGAAAAGCAAAATAAAATTGAATTTCTAAAGAACAACTCATTAGTAAATGTTGTGTTAGTTAGTTAACAATTAAAACTGACTAGGAAAGACAAATAGAGATTGCAACTAGACAACTTGTAAATGTTTCTGAAACAAGTTCCCGAAAATGTAGGATTTCAAGGAAGAGCGTGACTTACCAAATACCGAAGTACCAACTCTTCAAACCCGGAAATTAAGGCAAGTACATTTTGTGTAGATTTACAATTTTCTTAGCAATCTTTTCATTGCATATTTTAACCACTGTTCAAACACGAAACTCCTTCGGAAGTACTGATTATACTGTTGTGGACTGGGGGAGTAGAGTAGTGGATATGACCAAATCCAAACTTAGGATAATGAATGTATTAGCTTTCCCCTCTTCACACGGGGACAAGCCATACCGTATCGCTAGGATACTATTGTAACCCAAACCGGTCATATTCATTACCTATTCACATCACTATATTGTACTATTTCAAAACTGTTCATCTTTAAATTGTTTAAAAGTGCATGTCATAAATTGTTATTTTAATTGTTAAAGTTTGCATGAATTGTACTTTGCTCCTTTCCTGACTGGATCCCCGTAGGTACTCCTGACGACACAGAGCTGATGATCAGTAGCTACTACGATCCCGACTTGTATCCGGCGGTACTTCCACCTGAGGAGGATGATGTGGCGTCAACTTAGATGCTACTTAGAAATTAAGAATTTTAGTTGCTCTTTTAATTCCAGTTTATGAGCCTTGTATTCAGAACAAGTTTTTAATTATCGCTAAATAAAAGTTGTGGCAATTATCAGTTTCAATCTTGTTGTTGATTTACCTGCAAATGGGATTACAGCTTACTGCCGCCGTCTCATCAACGGTGCAGGCTGGGCATGATCCGATTCGACCCAAGTATTTGGGGACCGGGTCGTGACAGCTAGTGACCGCTCATATAGATGTGTCGGCATAAGAACGGCTATCCGCGTGTATGCCTTTGGATTACGTCGAGTAATAGCAAGTTACGAGTTGGATTAACAAGGTATAATTACAGCAAGTGCTAACCTTGAATCGGTGCAGGTTAGGGTGTGCACGGTTGCAACACCATTCTGAAGCCTAAGATTTAGCTATAGCAAGGACACATGCTTCGGCATGAATGTGGCGTCCTCATCAAGTCATCTCAAGTTAAGTCAGGAAGGGCCGTAAGGCAAGTTGGTTAAGTATGGTTGACATTTGAGAGGCACGACCTCGATCTTAAGGCACGATCAAGTCTATTGGCACGACCAGCACGAGTCATCTCCTTGACATCATTAGCACGAGAATAGTCTAGAGGCATTTAAAAATAAGTAAAAGTTTTGGCACGGTCGAGTTGTATAAGTTTCTACTCGGCGAGGAACTGCCTCGAATATATTGAATTTACGAATAGAGTATAGCACGACCATGTCGTTCCATTGCCAAGTATAGGCCAAGGCATCATTGTCCTAAAATTGATCCTAAGACAAGACTAAAAAGATAATCAAAAAGGGATTAAGCTACACAAGTAAATGAACGTGTCAATTTTGTATGGGTGGGCAAGTAGCTCACTGCACCAGTACAGTTGAGTATTGATACCAACACAGTTTTTATGTACAGGCACAGGAAGAAGCCCGATGGCACGAAGCTCGTTTGGATGCGTCGAGGCACGGAGTTCCTTGGCGTTTCGAGGTGTGCGGCAGCATGAAGTCAGAACTTATATAAGACATAATGTATGGATATCGCCATTCCGAAGAATCTACCACTCGTCGCCTTGAAGCTTGTATTGAGAAATGAGAGAGAGCAGAGTGACTTGTAATATGAGAAAAAAGTGAGCTTGAGAGACTTGTAATTTGGCCTCGTGCCGACATTATAAATCTTTGTTCAATATCAATAAAAAGAGTATTTTGCATGACTTGTGTTTTGCTTCAAATTTTTGTTGCTTACTATTCAATGTTTCTGCTTGGGACTTCTGTGCGACGACCCCCGTCGCTTAGCCTGTAATCGGCCGTTATGGACCTACCTTGCGTGAGCACAATCTAGGCTCACGCGATATCACACCTTAGCGAGGACAATTGCTCCTACGGAAGCGGGGCGTGACATAATGGTATCAGAGCACGGCTTTGCGTCCTTGGACGTCGATTGAATTCTTTAAATCTGATGTTTTTGTAAACTCTGATGTTGTTTTCGTAAATCGGTATCGTTGGTGCGTTCTCTCTTTCAAATATTTCACGGCATATCCATACAATAAGTCTAAATATTTTACAAAATCACACAAAAAAAATTGGTTGAACAAAAGTTCAAGTAAGAACGGTTGGCTAAGTCGGGTTGGGCATATACACCAAGAATCGTGTCGACCTTAGCAAAGTCGAGTGTGGGATTCAAATTGTGTCGGACAACAATGAGTTAGACTCGATTAAGTATAAGGGATGACTATCGATAGGGGTGCCGTTAGACGATATTATCGTCGATGCGACATGGACAAATCGTACTTAATTTTTTTGAAGAATTGCTCGAACAAGAATTCGAACTAATCAGTTGTGATTCATAACTTGTCTCGAGGATTTGCTGAATGACTTCATCCCTGAGTGGTGTATGGTATAGTTTTGGGGATGTCGAACGATTGAGGATACGGGGTGCAAATGAGTCTATCAGTAAGCGTCGCATGTATGCAAAGCCTTAGATGGAGCATCATTGAGTAAGTTATAATCTTGAAGATTTTGATGAGTTGATTTGAATGGAATTATAATCGACACACACGAGATTGAAATTTGCATTGAGCGCGAAATACAAGTGATAAGGAAAAAGATAGATTGAAATCGATAAAAAGTTAAGGTATACGAACGGATGACTTGATCGAGAAAATCGATATGAATCGTATACAAAAGATAGCACGATTGGACAATAGCGTGCATGGAAGTGATTCGAATATTTGAGAATGACTCTAAGGCTTGGAATTGATGTTGCTCAATGATTTGAGTTAGCATAGATCTATGCGACTTGAAAAAATTCGTTGCTCGATGACTTAAAATAGACGAATGAATATACGTAATTTTAGATTTGAACGATTTGATCATGTAAATGATTCGAGAGATACTGATCGAACTTGATCTTGAATGTCGAGGAGATTATCCAGTTCGTACGATAGCATCAGCCGCACGACTCGAAATTCGTTGCAAATAAAGATCGTCAGGTTACGTATATCATCAATGGTATAGAGGCTTATCAAAGATCAATATGCAATAACTCTAAGGATTGGAATTGATGTTGCTCAATGATTTGAGTTAGTATAGATCTATGCGACTTGAAGAAATTCGTTGCTCGATGACTTAAAATAGACGGATGAATATACGTGATTTTAGATTTGAACGATTTGATCATGTAAATGATTTAAGAGATACTGATCGAACTTGATCTTAAATGTCGAGAAGATTATCCAGTTCGTACGATAGCATCAATCGTACGACTCAAAATTTGTTGCAAATAAAGATCGTCAGGTTACGTATATCATCAATGGTATAGAGGCTTATCAAAGATCGATATGCAATAACTCGGGGGTACTCTGATTCGAGGAATGACGATTGTGCAAAATGTTACTTTTTCGATAGATGCTATGCTTAGAATTTTGATGAAATGAACGTTGGATGAAAATGATCATGTCTTGATGGTTACGCCGATAACCATAATGTCGACGTTCTTGTCTTGTGCGAGCGCAACTCCAGTATCACCCATGCGTCACATCGAATTTGGGAAAATTATTCCGTACGAGCGCAAACATGGTGATTCATGTCGCAGGAACGATCGAACTCGGGAAATTAAGATGTGGCAATCTGGATTGCTTCAACTTATGGTTTGAGGCGAAGGTGGATTTGAGGATTGATCGGACTTATGATTGATGATTGAGTGAACTTGAGGATTGAGGACATCCAATCTGCGGGTCGAAAATGAATTAGTCTAGACTCAAAATAAGAGTTACACTCTGATGAGAACAATTATTCCATGGGAGCGTTGCATGGTAATTTTATGTCGACTGTGGATAATCGAGCTCGCAGGAGATTGGTGCATGACATATTATTAAAGTCAGATGACCTTATGTTCGATTATGTGAATTGGGATAGATGACTTACAGAATATGAAATGAGAATTATAGTTTAGCGACAAGTCGTGTCATAGCATACTTGACTTGGAAGGAATGGATAGGTGGATTATATCGAATATGTTTGAAAAGATAGACTATACAAGTTGCTTGTTGGATGAACGATATTGATATATCGAGAAAATGGTTGAACATGACTCAGTGTAGGATGGCTTTGCTGAATGACTCGGACCCCTTGGACTAAGTGTTACAAGTACGAATATGAGATATATATATGCTCAATGTTTAAAAATCTGAGAGATGCGAGCTTGGGTAGAAAACCCTGTACGATCAACTTTGGTTTGACCTTAGTATTGGAGTCAGTGTTGACACTATTATTGGAGAACTATGATTCCAATCCTGACATTGATTTTAGCCTTGAAAAATGGCTTAGCGGTTAGGCGAGACGTCCATGTTGCAAGAGTTAGCATTGGAATGATTGATCTTGAGGATTAGTATGGATGGATAGAATGATTCTAAAATATGAAAATACCCCTCACGAGACTAGGTTGACATGCATATATTTCAGGGACGACTGAATATATGCGCGATGCGACTCGAGTGAGAATGACGAATTCTCTATCACGCGGCTTGGCTGAAATGTATGTATTTTGGGGACGTCTGGGATATGGGCACGATACAACCAAGTAATACGTTGAATTTAAATGAGACTTGAGGAATAGAAAAGTGTCGAGGATTTTAAAATCATGTTTTAAAAGAAAGATTGATGGTAGTAAGTGTTGGCACATTTATTTTTGTAATATTAACAGCATCTTCGTAGTTTAGTTTTCTCTGTTTTCAGATTGATATCATTTCAGAAGCTCTACTACATAAAGTCTGTCCATTCAAGTTTACCATCCATAGCCTTGAAGACTGAAGTTAAGACCGGCGCTCCTTGCATAGACGGCTTCCTACACTGCATGATTTTGAGTCTGTACAAGATCTAGGTCTTTCTGTAAACACTTAAGGTTGGATGACAAACTAAAAGCTTTCTACTTCTTAAAGTCAAAAATTAATATCCTATAGATCGGCATACCGGCGGTATGCTCCGGCATACCGACGGTATACCGGCGGTATACCGGCGGTATACCATTTTATTGTCCACAAAACCTTCTGTGAGAAATGTCGGCATACCGACGGTATACTCCAGCATACCGGCGGTATACCGTTTTGTGGACCACAAAAACGTTCTGTGATAAACATCGGCATACCGACGGTATGCTCCGACATATCGGCGGTATACCGTTTTGTTTGCCTCAAAAACGTTCTGTGATAAACGTCGGTATACCGACGGTATACCGCGACATACCAACGGCATACCAGGTTACAAATATTTGATTTTTGAATGTCATAGACTGTATTAATGGCAGCATTAAATGCTCCTAACGGATATTAATATGACCGTTACTGTTCGACCGGTATACCGACGGTATGCCGGTCAGGCTGTATCCAGGAGCATTAAATGCTACCTACTCTTAGTTTCTCTATAAATAAAAGCCTTCTCTCTCTTGAAGCTTTCACCAACTCTTGCCATAAATTTTCCAAACTACCAAGAGCTCCACCATTAATACTCTACCAAGTTTTTAATTGTCATCCTCTCCCAAAGTGCTAGAGTTATTAAGAGTTATAATTTTCAATCTTCAAGTGTTAGAAGATCAACAAGTTCTCTTCTCATTTCTTTGAAGTTGGCGAGCCTTCGTAAGAAAACTCGTGTGTTGAAGTTGGCGAGTTCTTCGGATCCAAACTCGTATTGAAGTTGGCGAGTTCTTCGGATCCAAACTCGTGTGTACTATTGTCACGACCCGGTCCCAATTTCTTGGAACGATCGGATCATGCCCAGCCTGCACCATTGATGAGACGGCGGCAGTAAGCTGTAACTTCCATATGCAGGTAATCAACAACTCAAACTAAATTTGCCACAATAAATAAGATTCGATAAATTAAAAACTTAAAACTTGTCCAGTACAGATTTCAAACATAAACCACCAAATTAAGTCACATTGTTCTTTTAGACAAAACTAACAAAATGGAAAATAATATCTAAATAAAAGCAACATCCTCATCCAGTAATCCGTCCTCGGGAAGCACATCAGGGTATAGCTCAGGGTCATAATAGCTACTAATCAGTAGCTCTGCATCCTCAACAGGACCTAAAAATATAGTATCCAGTCAGGAGGGAGCAAAGTACAAATTCATGATATTTTAACAATTAAAATTAATAATAGAAATATGCACTTTTAAACAATTTGAAGTAAATGATTTTCCAACAGTTAAAAATAGTGAAATATGAATAGGTAATGAATATGACCGGATTGGGTTTGTTACAGTAATATCCTAGTGATATGGTATGGCTTATCCCCCTATGTTTGAGGGGTAAGCTAATACAATCAGTTATACTATTGGATGTGGTCATATCCACTACACTACTCCCCAGTCCCCAATAGTTACACCTGTTACAGTCATTACTCTCAGAAGAGTTCCGTATTATTTCGTGATTTAAAATTGCGTTAAAACAATTATTAACTAATTGTAATCTACCACAAACTTGTACTTGCCTCAAAATGACTTGACTGGATGGGTCGATACGTCATTACAATTAAGAATATCAATTGATATTTAAACCTTTGGGAAAAAAACTTGTATTTATCAGGTTTTGCCGTTTATTCGGAAAAACTTAATACTTTTGATAATTATATAAAAATATGTTTTTTCTTTAAATGAGAAATATCGTGAATTTTATAAATTGTAATTAATATAATTTTTATTCCTAATTTTACGCATTCTCACAAAATTCAGAAAACCACAGCTACTGCCTACTTATTATAAAACTGTAGAATAGTAAATGGGCTTATGCCCTTACATTCCCAAGAATTAAAATAAGAGAAGATTCGTTAGTCCTGCAAACTGCCTACAAAATTAAATATAAATAATATTTAATAATTATAAAAATATTATTGAGTCTCAGAACTGGTCCAATCGTCATTTTTATAGCTAATGCCTCAACGTCCGGACGAAACCAGTTTCGTTTGCATTCAGTCGGGTCCATTGACCAATAAGGTCGTCGCCCAATAAATCCAAAAATAGTATTCTTTTTTGAAATTCATTTTAAAATTATATAATTAAATTTTTATAGAAATTTCGGCAGCATTTCCTCTATTTTCGGGATAACCCAAAACTGGGAAACGCGCCGATTTTTCCTGCAAAATAAATCCCAAACCAGGGATACCCAATTTTATATATAAAAACATCTAATAAATCATTTTCCGAAATGAATTCAGAATTCCCGAACAAAATCGGAATTTCCCGAAACCAATTCGAAATATCACAAAACCAATTCCCACACCAATCCAAACCCAAAAACCTTTTCAGAAACAAGATTCTTCTAAAACCAAAAATAATCACAGAAATATTTTCGAAGGATTCGAAAATTCCGAAATTGGAAAGATCACAGAACCAAACCAACAGCATACTAATTTCCGAAGATACTTCGAAAAAATCGAAATGGTAACGTAATTGAAACGTAACCAAAAATCCGAATTCCCGAAGGAATCGGTGGACCAATTTCATCACAGACGAAAAGAACCTATGGGACTATCCAGAAGTTACCGAAATTGACGGAATCCGAAGTGATGCCTCGGACTCGAAACACGCCTCGCCGGAGTTTGGCTGCGTGTACAGCACCAACGAACGGAGAAATTCCAGAAGAGAACTCAGAAACTCGGAGAAGCGTCGCGGAGCTCGGGAACGCGGAGGGACAGCGACGAAGGGGGGTCGTCGAGGTTGCAGGGAACAGCGCACAGCACCGGAGGCAGGGTACGACCGGGAGGTCGCCGGACAGGGCACGGCTTAGGGCGGCGCTTGGGCTCGCGGGGACCGGCGGCAAGGGTGCGCCGGACTCGGGATCGGCCACCTAGGAGCGGATCCGGTGGGGACATCACCGGAAAACCCACGGGGTCGGGGCGGCGAAGGCGGAGCTTCGGTCGTCGGAGGGCTCGGCCAGATCTAGCTAGGGGTGGATTTGGGGTTTTGGAAAATGGTGATGGGGAAGATGGAGAAGGAAGAGGGTTTATATAGAATGGAGAACAGAGGGGGTGGTCGGCCATGTCAGTTTTGGAAGGGGAAGGGAACGGCCACGACCGTTCGGAAAAGAAACGAAGGGATCCTCGGTTAGATTGGAGAAGGTGAAGTGTAATCTCATTCATTCCAAAGTAAAAAGTTTGTACCACACTAATGAATGAAAATTCATTCATCCATTCACAGAATGAATGGTCAGATGAATTATAAGTATGGCCTTTGGGCTCAAAAAAACTAATGGGTTAAAATCCTAAAGGCTTCAATGGGCCTTAACAAATAGGCTTGGTTTTTAATGAAAAAAAATGGCTTTGGACCTAAAGCTTAAAATGAATTTTTAAAAAAAACTTTTTGAAATTTTTTTTTTTAAGAAATACGATAAAATATTTGTAATCAAAACTAAGAATGTCTTTAGTTTTAAATTCGGTTTCGGGTCTGGATGACAGACAAAAATCCATGTTTTAATTAGTAACTTTCTATTTAGTTTTTTTAATACTAATTTGACAAAATATTAAAACACTAAATTTTAATAATTTAGCAACAAAAAATCAAATTTCCAGAATTAATTAACAAATTCAAGTAATTAACTAAAATTACGGGTTTCACAACCTTCCCTCCTTAAAAAATTTCGTCCTCGAAATTTAAAGAGATAAGGTTAGGAATTACCTCAGGTCTCAAACAAATACGGGTATTGCTCCCGCATCTCATCCTCTCGCTCCCAGGTAGACTTGCCTGGGGAATCGTGCCTCCACATAACTCTGACTATGGGAGTCACTGAAGTCCTGGTCCTCTTCTCGCCTCTATCCAAAATTGCTACAGGCTTCTCTGGTACTGTAAGACTCGGTCCAATCTCCAGCTCCGAGTGGTCCAAGATGTGACTCGGATCCGGGATGTAGTGTCTGAGCTGCGAAATGTGGAAGACGTTGTGCACGCCCTCAAGATTAGCTGGTAGAGCTAATCGATGCGCCACTTCACCAATTCGGCTCAAAATTTGAAATGGTCCGATATATCTGGGACTCAGCTTCCCAGCTCTGCCAAATCGGATAGTTCCTCTGGTAGGAGAAATCTTCACAAAGACACTATCTCCTTCTTTAAATTCTAGGGGTCGACGACTGCTATCTGCCCAATGCTTTTGCCTGTCTTGGGCGATCCTTAGCTTGTCTCTGATTACCTTCACTTTCTCTGCTGCATCAGTCACCATCTCTGGCCCTAGTAGTACTCTTTCTCCTACGTCGTCCCATGCAAGTGGAATGCGGCAACGACGTCCATAAAGAGCTTCAAATGGGGTCATACCAATGCTAGCTTGGTAACTGTTGTTGTAGGAGAATTCTACTAAATGCAAGTGATCCTCCCAAGATCCTCCAAATTCCAAGACGCACGATCTCAGCATATCTTCTAGCGTCTGGATGGTCCTCTCAGATTGTCCGTCAGTTTGGGGATGATAAGCTGTGCTGAACTTCAGTTTTGTTCCCAAGTTGTCATACAAACTCTTCCAAAAATGTGAGGTAAATCTAGTATCTCGGTCAGATACAATACTTACCGGTACTCCATGTATCCGGTAGATGTGCCGCATGTACAGTGCCGCCAACTTCTCGGTGGATAAACCAACCTTGAAGGGAATAAAGTATGCCGACTTAGTCAGTCGATCCACAATAACCCAAATAGCGTCATTCCCTCCTTGAGATCGAGGCAGTCCTGACACAAAGTCCATTGTTATATGCTCCTATTTCCACTCCGGAATGTCCAGCGGCTGTAGAAGTCCTGCGGGTCTCTGTCTGCTAGCCTTCACTTGTTGGCAAATCAAACATCTAGCCACAAATCTGGATACATCCTTCTTCATTCCATACCACCGAACGATGGTACGCATATCCCGATATATCTTATTAGCTCCAGGATGTATGGAATACTGTGACTGGTGTACTTCTTACATCAGCTTATTCCTCAATTCGCCAGATGGTACATACAGCCTCGTACCATTCTTCAATGCTCCATCACTGGCGATAGAGAAACCTTCAAGTGTTCCTGCCAACACTTCATCTCTGAGCTTGCAAAGCGTCTTGTCTTGGAATTGTGTCTCCTTGATTTTGTCCATCAGACTTGAATGCAATTGCAACTGTATCATGGTTGAGTCAGCTCCAGGTACATCAGCTTCTCGCCCCAGTTCCTTCATCTTCTCCTCAGGCAGTACAATCTCCAGAGCAAGCTTCTCTATGTCCTCCAACAAGTGCCGTTCCTTGGTCAAAAACATCACCACTGGGTATCGACTAAGTGCATCAGCAACCACATTAGCCTTACCCGGATGGTACTGTAGGTCGATGTCAAAATCCTTCATCAGTTTCAGCCATCTTCTTTGTCTTATGTTCAGCTCTTTCTGAGTGAAAACATATTTCAGACTTTTGTGATCTGTATATATTTCTACTCTCTCTCCATAGAGATAATGCTTCCATAGCTTCAACGCAAAGATGACTGCAACAAGCTCCAGGTCATGTGTGGGATAATTCTTCTCATGGTTCCGTAATTGCCTAGATGCGTAAGTAATCACTTTCCTATTTTGTTGAAGAACGTAACCCAGTCCTTTTCCAGAGGCATCACTGTAGATTGAGAAACCACCAGTTTCTGCATGTAGCGCAAGGATTGGTGCAGTGGTCAGCCTCTTCTTCAGCTCCTCGAATGCAGCCTGGCAATCTTCCGTCCAGATGAACTCTTCATTCTTCTGAGTAAGCTTCGTCATCGGTTCAGCAATTTTGGCAAAATCCTTCACAAACTTCCGGTAATAGCCAGCCAAGCCCAAGATACTTTTGATCTCAACAACTGAGCTTGGGGTAGACCACTTCTCCACAGCAGCTATCTTCTTATGATCCACCCAAATTCCTTCTCCTGTGACAACATGGCCAAGAAAATCCACCTTGTCTAGAAAGAATTCACATTTGGATAGCTTACCATATAACTTCTCTTTCCTCAAAGTTTCCAAAACATTCCTGAGGTGCTCCTCATACTCCTCTTCAGTCTTCGAATAGATCAAAATGTCATCAATAAAGACAACAACAAATTGATCTAAGTATTCATGGAAAACCTTGTTCATAAGGTTCATGAATACAGCAGGAGCATTTATCAGTCCAGACGGCATGACCAAGAATTCAAACTGCCCATACTTGGTGTTGAACGCCGTCTTGGGAATGTCCTCCTTCCTGACCTTGATCTGATGGTAGCCAGATCTGAGATCAATCTTCGAGAACACCTTGGCTCTACTGAGTTGATCAAATAGGTCATCGATCCGGGGTAGAGGGTACTTATTCTTAATGGTGATATTATTCAGCGCCCGGTAGTCGATGCACATCCTCATAGTCCCGTCCTTCTTGGGAACAAACAAGACAGGTGCTCCCCAGGGTGAAGCTCCGTCTTGGATAAATCCTAAAGCCTTCAGTTCATTGATCTGATCTTTCATCTCCTTGGCCTCCTTCAGGTTGACTCTGTAGCATCCCTTAGAAATAGGAAAAGAGCCAGGGACTAGATCAATGGTGAACTCTATGTCTCGGTCTGGGGGTAACCCGGGAAGACTATCAGGGAAGACATCCATAAATTCTGCTATGATAGGATAGGGAGGTCCAGATTCTTCTGTGATAGAGGTATAAGTAACACACTCCATATCCTCCTGAGTTCGAGAGATTTCAAACTCCGGTTCTCCAGGTGGGCTGAAAACTACATATCCTTTGTGACCGTCTATCAGCGCATGCTGCTTACTCAACCAGTCTATCCCTAGGACTATATCATAGTTGGGTAAGGGCATCACAAGCAAAGGGCATCACAAGCAAAGAGCATCATAGTTGGTGGCCTGATATGGTGATAGGGCAATTATAGGTCTCAGTAATTGGTAGGAGTCCACCACCGGTCATGACTCTACAAATCTTCTTACTAAATCCCGTATTTATGTGGTGTGCAGAGATGAACTTTGTGGATATGAAACTATGTGATGCTCCTGAATCAAATAAAGCTAAGGCAGGATAGGAGTGCACATAAATGAAACCTGCGATGACATCAGCTGTAGGTTCCTGCTCTGGCTCTTGTTCCTCTGCTGCTAGGGTAAAAGCTTGCCCAGTCTTCTGTTGATGCTGCCCAAATTGTTGTTGCTGAGTGGGCAGAGGTCCTTTCTGTTGAGTTGCTCCAATCCGATGAGCCGCCGAGGGACAATCCTTCACTTGGTGGGTGAAAGACCCACAGACTAGGCAATGTCCTAGTCTCTTCTTGCAGATATTTGCTTAATGCCCCGACCTTTTGCAATAGTCACAGACAGGGATTTGCCTCTGAGGTGCCCTATCATTGTTCCTTGCCTGCTGGTTCTGCTGCTGGTGGTGGGAAGGCCGGTTGTTGTTGTTATTGTTGTTGGGCCTCTTCTGATTTCCCTAGAAGTTGTTAGTTCCAGGATAATCCCTCTTTGAGCGAGCAGGTTGGCTCTTCTCTATATCTTGAGCTCGCTCCAGAATCTTTTCATAGGTCTTAGCACCGCCTGAGATCACATGGGTGCGGATCTCCTCTCTCAACCCATGTCTAAATCTTTCAGCACAATTTTCAGGGTCAACCACCAGGTTCTTGGCAAAACGACTGAGCTGGCCAAATTCTGCCGTATATTCTCCAACAGTCATATTTCCTTGCTTCAAGTTCTGAAATTGCCTCTCCATCTCCCGCAACTCTGATGTTGGAAAGAACTTCCTCTTGAACAACCTCTTGAAGGTGTTCCAGTCAATCTGCCTATCCTGGAGTCGGGGTTCATTCTGATACCAGGTGCTTGCTACATTTTGCAGTTAGAGTCCCACTGCTTAAGCCTTGAGGTCTTCTGGAAGTCGAGCGACGCTTAGAAGATGCTCCATACTATCAAGCCATTCATCAGCATAGACGATTCCCTCGGTTCCCTTGAAGGGTCGAGGGTTCTGCTTCTTGAAACTCTCAATATCGCCCACCTTGGCAATATGATTCCCATTAATTTAAATGGCCTTAATATTACATAAATTAATCCTTAAATTTATGTTTACCTTGGCAGGCCTTGGTTCTTGTTGAACGGCTTCTCCTCTCTCCAATGCAGCCATTGTCACGCTATAGGCATTCTCCATGCCTTCTCTCATAATTGCCGTCTGCTCGCGATGAGCTTCAGCTTGAGTTCTCTGGGCTTCTAATACCCCTCTTAGCAGACCTATGAGGTCGGTGGGGTCCACAGGCACTGGTGGGGCAGCTGGAGTGGGCGAAACCACAGGGGGCTGCATCTCCGTCTGGGAAGATGATGGATCCGCCGTTGTATTATGGGGACGGTCGGCCAGCTGTCGAGGTGTCGGATCCGGACTTGATTGGGGAGGTGGGGTATGATAGGGTGAAGATACCCCATCGCCAGCAGGATTGGTATTATCAGTGGCCATTCTCTGGAAGGTTTAGGATATAAACGTAAGCAAGGTAGCCTATCTATAATCAAACAAAAATATTTAATTATAATATATTTCGGTCCTATGTTATGGCAAATTATTGTTCTAGTGTTCTAAATGTCGCTAAATAGATTTTCCTAAGTCGTTGATTCGACCTGCATGGGCCACCACTAAAAACATGTCACGACCCGGTCCTAATTTCTTGGAACAAAACGGATCATGCCCAGCCTGCACCGTTGATGAGACAGCGGCAGTAAGCTGTAACTTCCATATACAGGTAATCAACAACTCAAACTAAATTTGCCACAATAAATAAGATTCGATAAATTAAAAACTTAAAACTTGTCCAGTACAGATTTCAAACATAAACCACCAAATTAAGTCACATTGTTCTTTTAGACAAAACTAACAAAATGGAAAATAATATCTAAATAAAAGCAACATCCTCATCCAGTAATCCATCCTCGGAAAGCACAGCAGGGTATAGCTCAGGGTCATAATAGCTACTAATCAGTAGCTCTGTATCCTCAACAGGACCTAAAAATATAGTCTCCAGTCAGGAGGGAGCAAAGTACAAATTCATGATATTTTAACAATTGAAATTAATAATGGAAATATGCACTTTTAAACAATTTGAAGTAAATGATTTTCCAACAGTTAAAAATAGTGAAATATGAATAGGTAATGAATATGACCGGATTGGGTTTGTTACAGTAATATCCTAGTGATATGGTATGGCTTATCCCCGTGTGTTTGAGGGGTAAGCTAATACAATCAGTTATACTATTGGATGTGGTCATATCCACTACACTACTCCCCAGTCCCCAATAGTTACAATTGTTACAGTCATTACTCTCAGAAGAGTTCTGTGTTATATCGTGATTTAAAATTGCATTAAAACAATTATTAACTAATTGTAATCTACCACAAACTTGTACTTGCCTCAAAATGACTTGACTGGATGGGTCGATACGTCGGAACGGAAAATCAGATTCTTCCTTGAGATCCTACATTTGGAAATTTGTCTCAGAAAACCAAAGTTGTCATTGATGCTAAACTAGTTACAATCTCTAGTTGTGTCCTAGTCAATTTTAGTCTTTAATTAGATAACATAACCAAAACGCTGTTATTAGTGCGTTACAATTAAGAATATCAATTGATATTTAAACCTTTGGGAAAAAAACTTGTATTTATCAGGTTTTGCCGTTTATTCGGAAAAACTTAATACTTTTGATAATTATATAAAAATATATTTTTCCTTTAAATGAGAAATATCGTAAATTTTGCAAATGGTAATTAATATAATTTTTATTCCTAATTTTACGCATTCTCACAAAATCCAGAAAACCACAGCTACTACCTACTTATTACAAAACTGCAGAATAGTAAATGGGCTTATGCCCTTACATTCCTAAGAATTAAAATAAGGGAAGATTGGTAAGTCCTGTAAACTTCCTACAAAATTAAATATAAATAATATTTAATAATTATAAAAATATTATTGAGTCTCAGAACTGGTCCAATCGTCATTTTTTTAGCTAATGCCTCAACGTCTGGACGAAACCGGTTTCGTTTGCATTCAGCCGGGCCCATTGACCAATAAGGTCGTCGCCCAATAAATCTAAAAATAGTATTCTTTTCCGAAATTCATTTTAAAATTATATAATTAAATTTTTATAGAAATTTTGGCAGCATTCCCGCTATTTTCGGGATAACCCAAAACTGGGAAACGTGCCGATTTTTCCTGCAAAATAAATCCCAAACCAGGGATACCCAATTTTATATATAAAAACATCTAATAAATCATTTTCCGAAATGAATTCAGAATTCCCGAACAAAATCGGAATTTCTCGAAACCAATTCGAAATATCACAAAACCAATTCCCACACCAATCCAAACCCAAAAACCATTTCAGAAACAAGATTATTCTAAAACCAAAAATAATCACAAAAATATTTCCGAAGGATTCGAAAATTCCGAAATCGGAAAGATCACAGAACCAAACCAACAACATACCAATTTCTGAAGAAACTTCGGAAAAATCGAAATGGTAACGTAATTGAAACGTAACCAAAAATCCGAATTCCCGAAGGAATCGGTGGACCAATTTCATCACAGACCAAAAGAAACTATGGGACTATCCAGAAGTTACCGAAATTGACGGAATCCGAAGTGATGCCTCGGACTCGAAACTCGCCTCGCCGGAGTTCGGCTGCGTGTACAGCACCAACGAACGGAGAAATTACAGAAGAGAACTCAGAAACTCGGAGAAGCATCGCGGAGCTCGGGAACGCGGAGGGACATCGACGAAGGGGGGTCGCCGAGGTTGCGGGGAACAGCACACAGCACCGGAGGCGGGGTACGACCGGGAGGTCGCCGGACAGGACGCGGCTTAGGGCGGCGCCTGGGCTCGCGGGGACCGGCGGCAAGGGTGCGCCGGACTCGGGATTGGTCGCCTAGGAGCAGATCCGGCGGGGACAGCGCCAAAAAACCCACGAGGTCGGGGCGGCGAAGGCGGAGCTTCGGTCGCCGGAGGGCTCGGCCAGATCTGGCTAGGGGTGGATTTGGGGTTTTAGAAAATGGTGATGGAGAATATGGAGAAGGAAGAGGGTTTATATAGAATGGAGAACAGAAGGGGTGGTCGGCCATGTCAGTTTCGGAAGGGGAAGGGAACGACCACGACCGTTCGGAAAAGAAACGAAGGGATCCTCGGTTAGGTTGGAGAAGGTGAAGTGTAATCTCATTCATTCCAAAGTAAAAAGTTTGTACCACACTAATGAATGAAAATTCATTCATCCATTCACAGAATGAATGGTCAGATGAATTATAAGTATGGCCTTTGGGCTCAAAAAAACTAATGGGTTAAAATCCTAAAGGCTTCAATGGGCCTTAACAAATAGGCTTGGTTTTTAATGAAAAAAAATGGCTTTGGACCTAAAGCTTAAAATGAATTTTTTAAAAAAACTTTTGGCAAAATTTGTTTTTTTTTAAGAAGTACGATAAAATATTTGTAATCAAAACTAAGAATGTCTTTAGTTTTAAATTCGGTTTCGGGTCTGGATGACAGACAAAAATCCATATTTTAATTAGTAACTTTCTATTTAGTTTTTTTAATATTAATTTGACAAAATATTAAAACACTAAATTTTAATAATTTAGCAACAACAAAATTGAATTTCCAGAATTAATTAACTAATTCAAGTAATTAACTAAAATTACGTGTTTCACAACTATTTTATCAAATAGTGGATTTAAGCCGGAGAGAGTTCCGGGACTGGATTGCCTCAAGCGAGGATACCAGGATACATCTTGTGTTTGATCTTCTTACTCTCTCTTTTTATTTGTCATATATTGCTTCTTGTGATCAAGTTATTTTTTATTTCCCTATTCACCCCCTCTAGGGTTCTACAATTGGTATCAGAGCTTTGTTCTCTTGATTTGGATTTACATCCTTTGAGTGATCCATGGCCACTAACCCTAGTATCAACACCTTCCACAATGAGGGACACTCCACAAATAGGCCTCCCCTATTTGATGGAACCAACTATAACTACTGGAAGATTAGGATGATCATTTATCTGAAGTCCATAGATTTTGATTTATGGGATTGTGTGATAAATGGTCTCCCTACTCCTTCCAGAGTTATTGTGGATGTTGCATCTGACACCCTTAGGGACATACTTACTGATAACACCAAGAAGCTTGCTAGTCGAGATGCCAAGGCTATGAACGCTCTTTATTGTGCTATCGATATTAGTGAATTCAATAGAATCTCTACTTTTAAGACTTCCAATAAGATTTGGAAGTTACTTGAAGTCACACACGAGGGTACATCACAAGTAAAGGAATCCAAGATTAGTAGACTCACGCAAGAATATGAGTCCTTTAAAATGAAACATGATGAGTCTATTACTTGCATGTTTACTCATTTTGGTGATATTATTAATCCTCTTTCTTCTCTTGGTAAGGAATATCCTGCTCATAAAAAGTTCACAAAAATCCTTAGAGGATTGACCAAAGGATGGAGTCCTAAAGCTACCGCAATCATTGAGGGGAACGACCTGACAGTCATGAACCTTGAGACCCTTATGGGGAAGCTAATGACTCATGAACTTGATATGAAAGATCAAAAGAAATCTTCCATACAAGAGAAGGAAAATGAGAAGGCCAAAGAGAAGGAGAAGTCTCTTGCTCTCAAAGTTACAAAGTCCTACTCCAAGGATAGCTCCGACGACAACGAGTCGGACGATGATGAAGAAATAGCTCTCACAGCTAAGCACTTCCAAAAGTTTCTAAAATTCAACAAAGCCAACCACTTCAGACGGGACAATGAGGAAGATTCGGCGTGCTATCAATGCAGAAGAACCGGATACATCAAGAGAGACTGTCCTATGATAAGAAAAGACTCAAGCAAGTATGAGAAGCCTGGCAAAGGAAGCTCGTCCTCCAAAAAATTTGCCAACACAAGCATTTGGTGTAAGAGTGATGCAAGCGACTCCGACAACGATAAAGAGTACAAACACAATGCCAACGTTTGTCTCATGGCAATCGATGAGGTACTTGATGATCTCTCCTTAAATACTCTTACATATGATGACTTGGAGAAAGCTATCCTTGAACTACATGAAGAGCACAAAAGTGTTTGGAATAAATACAAGAAATCTCTAAAAGAGGTTGATGCTCTTCAACTTGAAGTAGAGAGACTCTCAAGCATCATTATTGATGTAAAGGGAAAATCTCCTGGCTCTGACATGGATAAAATAGAGTCTTTACGACTCAAGTTTCAAGAATCCCTTGTCACCATCAAGAAAAAGGATGATGAGATTCAATCCATGAGAAGGGCTTATGAATTTGCTATGCATAAGGTTCAAGATGCTAATAGGAGAGAATATGATACTTCTATTAAGTATAATGATCTTCTTGTATAGAGTAAGAAACTAGGTAATAAGAACACTACTCACATGCATACTCCAAGACACCTCCACACTCATCATAATGCTAGGCATACTTCTTACATGAACACTACACACAAGTCCTTTTCTAACACAAGAAAAGGATCATTTGTTAAGAAAAACACTTCGCATCATGCTTTTTATTATCATCATCATAATACTAATGATAGAACTCCTCGCACTAGAGATTCACATATGCATGATACTCACACATCTTCCTAAATCCTCTATGATTTGCAACTACTGTGGCTTGCTTGGACATACGACCAATTATTGTCATACAAGGAAACTAGTTGATAAGAAAGTTTTTAAGTGGGTTCCTAAGACTAACACTCAAGGACCCATACGATCATGGGTACCAAAATGTTCATCTTCAACTTATGTTGTTGGTGAAGAGTCCTTCTCATGCTAGAAGCAAGTGGATTCTCGATAGCGGTTGTTCACGGCACATGACCGGGGATGCTTCATTATTTACAATGCTATCGATGAAGAAGGAAGGACATGTCTCCTTTGGTAACAATCTTAAAGGTCACATTATAGGAAATGGTAATATCGGTTTCCCTCCTTATCCTTGTATTAAGAATGTGTGTCTTGTTACTAATCTTAAACACAATCTTCTTAGTATTAGTCATCTTACCGATAATGGTTATGATATCAAGTTTGTTAAGCTCAAATGTTTCATTACCGATAGTTCAAGTGGATCTATCATTTATGAAGGCATTAGAGAAAACAATATCTATGTTTTATATCTTGTCGAAGACACTAATAATGACAGGTGCTTAGTTGCTAAGAATGATGAAAGTTGGATTTTGCACATGAGGTTCGGACACGCCAACATGGATACCATTTTTCGTCTTGCTACCAAGAAGCTCGTAAGAGGACTCCCAAGTATCACATTCAAAAAGGATATGGTGTGTGAAGAATGCGAGAAGAGTAAGTTGACCAAGTCATCCTTCAAATCCATCAACTCTGTGAGTACCTCTAGACCTCTTTAACTTATTCATATGGATCTTTTTGGTTCTAGTAGAGTTGCTAGTCTTGGAGGCAAGCTTTATGCTTTTGTTTTGGTTGATAATTTTTCGAGATTTACTTGGATTATTTTTCTTGCTTGCAAAAGTAATACTTTTTGTGAATTTGTTGCTTTTTGTAAACGTGTTCAAAACGAGAAAGGTTTTTCTATTAACAAGATTAGAAGTGATCATGGAGGAGAATTTGACAACGTCGACTTCAAAAGATTTTGTGAAAAGAATGGTTTTGGACATGATTTTGCTTGTCCACGAACTCCTTAACAAAATGGTATTGTGGAGAGAAAGAATAGAACCCTTGGTGATATGGCCCGGGTTATGTTAAACCAATATAAGCTCCCCCAATATTTTTGGGCAGAAGCCGTTAACATGGCATGTCATGTTATAAATAAGGTCTTGATTAGACCTATTTCTAAGAAGACTCATTATGAGCTTTGGTTTGACAAAATTCCCTCTATTGAATATTTTAAAGTTTTTGGTTGTAATTGTTTTATTTTGAATACCAAGGATAACCTAAGCAAGTTTAAAGAAAAAGCCTATAAAGGAATATTCCTTCGATACTCTACTCATAGTAAAGGTTTTCGTGTTTTTAATAAAAGAAGTCTTGTTGTCGAAGAGTCAATCAATATCTCTTTTAATGAACTTAACTCTTCTACATTCTCCTCTTTCGATGATATTGATGACATCTCGTTTGGATTGGAGAACTCCTCTATTGGAGATCGTCCTTCTTCATATAACAATGAAGTTGTGACTCCTCCAACAAAATAGTCTCCACCACTCGAGCCTCCTCAAAAGGATCTCCCAAAAGAATGGAGATTTGTCACCAATCATCCTAAGGAACTTATCATTGAGGATCCTTCCTCCAGTGTTAGCACTAGATCCTCCACTCGTGATCTTTGTGCAAACGTGGCTTTTATCTCTCAAATAGAGCCTAAAATGTTAATAATGCTTTTTTTGATGAATTTTGGATGATAGCGATGCAAGAAGAGCTAAATCAATTTGAGCGAAACAAGGTTTGGGAACTTGTCCCAAAACCTAGCAATCACCCCATTATTGGAACTAAATGGGTATTTTGAAATAAACTTAATGAAGATGGGTTAGTGACTCGTAACAAAGCCCGATTGGTTGCTCAAGGCTATAATTAAGAGGAAGGCATTGACTACGACGAAACCTATGCTCCGGTTGCTCGTCTTGAATCCATTTGTATGCTATGTGCTTTTGCTTGCTTTAATAATTTTAAACTCTTTCAAATGGATGTTAAGATTGCTTTTCTAAATGGTATTATTAAAGAGGAAGTTTATGTAAAACAACCTCCTAGATTTGAAGATTTTCAATTTCCTAATCACGTGTTCAAACTCCACAAAGCCCTTTATGGCCTCAAACAAGCTTCCCGTGCTTGGTATGAGTGCCTTAGCTCCTTTCTTGTTTCATACAATTTTTCTAAGGGTAAAGTCGACACAATATTTTTATCAAATCCCATAGTGTCACTCTTTTATTGGTTCAAATTTATGTCGATGACATTATTTTTGGTTCTACTAACAATACACTTTGTATAGAATTTGCTAAAGTTATGCAGGAAGAATTTGAAATGAGCATGGTGGGTGAACTATCATTCTTTTTGGGCTTACAAATCAAACAAGGACCTAAAGGGACCTTCATCAATCAAGCAAAATATACAAAGGATCTCCTCAAGCATTTTGAACTTGACTCATCCTAATCAATGAGGACTCCTTGTTTGCAAAAACAAAAGTGTTCTTTATTTCACAAACTTTGTAAGAAGATTACAATAGAATTCTGGGAAAGTACAACTATAGGAATCCGATCTGAAGACGATCGCTTTATCCCTTGGACGATGTGAACTTTGAAGACGGTAGCCTCTGAAGAATGCAACAGCACTTTGGCAAGAACTCCTGTTCTCTGATGATTCTCTGAGGTTGATTCTGATTTTTTCTCTCTGATCCTTTCTATGAAGGACTTGAAACTCTATTTATAGAGTTCTGGAAATAACTAATTTTTAGTTATTCTGGATTGCGCTGGATGGATTGCGCAGGCATTGGACTGCGCAAGCAGCAAACTGCGCTGGCAGTTACTCGATCGTGGACCAACTGTATGATGAAAACACGTGTAGGCAACTCTAGAGGGGGGTGAATAGAGTTTGTGTCAATAATCACCAAATAAAAATTAACTCTATATCACCTCCACAAAAACAACTATCAAGATAGTAA
This sequence comes from Iris pallida, assembly GCA_029216955.1. Classification (NCBI taxonomy): domain Eukaryota; kingdom Viridiplantae; phylum Streptophyta; class Magnoliopsida; order Asparagales; family Iridaceae; genus Iris; species Iris pallida. Next base: position 8,423,659 of record JANAVB010041619.1, read on the forward strand.
ATAAATCAGAAATAAATGCGGAAGTAAATAAAGATCAGAAGAGCATTCGCAGACACAGCAGTTTTAACCTGGTTTCCCTCGTGGAGGACTAGTCCAGGCCTGAGAACTCTAGCTCAGGATTCAATCCACTATTTGTGAAATAGTAGTTTACAACCCGTGCCTTTTCTTCAGAAGAGCACGTCAACTTCTTACAGAGGATCGCAGTGGCGATTTGCTTTGAATTTTCCAAGCGACTTGGAATTGTCCAAGTGACTTTTCTTTTCAACTCTTGCACAAAAACTTCTAGCTGAATCGCACTTGAGTACCTTGGGGCTTAGGAAGTTTTGTGGCTAGTAGATTGGAAGAGTAAGGCTCTTGACTATATAGGCTATGTAAGAGAAGAAGAATAGAAGAGTGGATGGTTTCAAATGAGAGAAACCAAGGCCTATTTATAGGGTTCGGGACAAGCAGAATTCGGCCAGAATTCGGTATGGATAATTCAAATTTTTGGCCGTTGGACAGCTGGTAGCAAGCAGGCCCTAAAAATCAGGGTGCTGGAAATCAGGGGACAGAGTTCGGCCCGAACTCTGTGTGGAGGCAGAGTTCGGCCCGAACTCTGTCTCCTGAAGACAGAATTGGTCCATTGGGCTTTTGGGCTTTGTGGAGCTTGGGCTTGGTTCAGGAATTGGTCTGTTTGTATGGTAGATCTTGGAGAGATATGTCTAGGGGTTGAGATGACTCAGTGCGACTCAACGTACACATTCTCCTAGACTCAATAAATTGAAGATTACAGACATGGAACAAACAGGAAAACCAAGAGCCCTTTGATGATGCCTTTCTTCTGATATTTGAGCAGCCATGAAGACATCTTTTTCCCTGACAGCAGTCGTCCAAAGATATACAGATCTGAAAATCTGAATACCTTTCGGGGGCTTCGCCCCCGAACCCCCGATGCGAGGTCCCGGATAGGTCGTTAGGTGGTTCGGAGAAATCCCTTTATATGACGCCGTCTTTGGTCCAACATTAATTCTTCATTGCCTATGTCCTGTTTGATCATGTTAGATCATGCTTACTGCATGTCTACAAATACATGTTAGGCCAGCAAAATATGTTGCAGTACGATACAAGCATAGCAATACAATATAGGACAATTAGGACATTGCTAAGTTTAAGTAAGAACATGATAGCATGTTAGGCCAACAAAATATGTTGCAGTACGATACAAGCATAGCAGTATAATATAGGACAATTAGGACAATGCTAAGTTTAAGTAGCAACATGATAGTGAGTATATGAATATTAGTGACATCATTATGTTAAACTTAACTGATTAGCCATATTCAAAAACACAATATAATCATTGGGCCAACATATGAGACGTGTGGCATTGTTTGATTGAAATACGCTTGGTCGTGTACAGACGGTTGCCACATGGTGAGCAATTGATGGCATGTAGGCTACGTGTAAATTGTCAGTTATCTTGATGGATTGTGCCACATGAACTGTGCTGGCTTCAGACTGCGCTGAGGTTGAACTACGCTGCAGGAAATCTGGCAGAATGCACATCGATTGGGTTGGTAGCTTGCACTGGCTGTACAGCTATCCTCGAGTGCTGTATTGTACGAGAAACGAACAGTTTCCTCGTTCTTCGGGCTGTCAGCTGTCAGAAGATCTGATTTTCTGTCAGATAATGATGACGCGGCCACGTCAGCTAGCACACTTGGATGTGTGCGCAGTTCAGCTTGTGCAGTTGAGTTGTTGCGCAATCTGTTTCCTGCACAGTTCATTTGAAGGGTGCACAATTTGATTTTCATTGCACGTTTGATGGGTGCAACATGATTTTTAGGACCTACAAGACCCCCTTCAAAGTTTTCGAAATTTAAAAATATTCAAAGTTTCGAAATACTTTGAATTTTGACTTTAAAATCAAGTTGCGCAAGTGATGCCTTGACTGCGCGTTTGGAGGAATCATCTCCTAATTTCTCGGTACAATCTAAGGTGACTGTTACTTTAAAAAAACTATAATAGTTTTTGTTCTTTTTTCTTTCATTCTTTACTTGTTTCCAACTGTTTCAAGAGAGAAAAGCTTCTGTGCCAACTTCGACCACTTCTCCTTCCTCTCCGTCGACATTAATGGCCCCGAAATGTTCAGCCGCCGAGAAGGGCAAAGCCCCCACTGAGTCTTCGACTCGGGTCGTGCCCCGAATTTCACGTCATGAAGTCGGTCACCCTGCACTGCAAGATAGATGATGAACTCGATCAAACACCCTTTTTAGGGTTCTTTGACATTGTCGAACCTTCATACCTCTCTCTTTTTAGAGATTTGATGGTATTGTGCCGCCCTGTTTAAGGTTTTGGTTGCACAAACAAAATAGTTTTCATTTTTATAAAAACTATATTCTTGCACAATCGGTTGGAAAGTGCTGGCAAATGTTCAGCACAATCTATCGATTTGCGCAAGTCTGTCCAGCGCAAACTGTTGCTTTGTGCAAGTCTGTTAGCGCAATCTGATGACTTGCGCAAGTGGATGTGTTGGCGCAACTGGATATTTTGTGCATGCAGGCTACATTAGCGCAATATGATGCTATTCACATAGCGCAATCTGACACTTGCATAATTTGCTGATTTTTGAACAGACTCTTTGACTTTGTATGTACTGAATTCTATCTTTTTGTTTGATGTAGTTAATCTCAGGGAAGACCCAGAATATGAGATCTTTACAGGGACTTTAGCTGAACCTGAATTTAAGGATGATCTGTCCCATGTGACATTTCTTCAGTATGCCCTGCCATCTTCTCGACAGGCCATCCTAACAGCACAAGACAATAAAACATTGCTGAGTCTGATGAACGGGCAGTCTCTGCAAACTGCTGACGCTGTTATTCATAAGAAGCCTATGTTTCTATTTGGTGAGGCTCTTGATAAGAGTTCTCAGCCGAGACCTCGAGTTGAACAAAGACTCTTTCAGAGAGGCGAGAAAAGGATACTTTTACCGGACATTTCCAGGTGCCTCCCCCGATCTCGCTATGCCTTTACGAGCTATCCCAGGAGAATGGACTAGGATATAACTCCTCTTCAACAAGCCAGAACAGGGAACATTTGTGTGAAGAAAGGACCAAATAACAAGGACATGTTTTACAGTTCCTCGGAGCGTCACAGCTCCTTGCTAAGAGGATTGAAACCTGGGTACATCCCACCAGAGAACTCCTCCCTGTTGCTGCCGGTCAGGATGCCGATATTCGCAAACGAATTTGCGAAGGTTGAAGGAAGATATCCTGATCAAGATATCCGATTAACAGGTATTGTTAATCCGAATAACAAGAAATGGAATTGTATAGCCAATTGGATATTGGCTCAATTCGAAGAGAAGCTCAAGGAGATTGAGCTCTACCAGCCGGTATATTCTACCATTTACGGCTTTCAACCCAATCCTCACCTATTCCTTGCTTTGGCAGAAAGTTACAACTTCAGAACAGGGACTTTTATGACGTCCTGTAGGGAGATCGGACTGGCTCTTCACGAGATGAAGTACATCTCGAGTCTACCAATGGGGAATATCCCTTATGAGGAATTTTTCCCTACCAATGACGAGTTGGACAAACTTCGTCAGGAGAACGCTAATATGGTGGCCGTCTTCGAGGAGCTCTTGTGCCACTACAAAATCTGTTCCTTGTATTACAAGAGCGATTCATCAGGCACCTGCTACTCGACGAAATGGTTACCATATCTCTTCCTTAACCACATTATGGGGAAGAAAACCAAGGAACACGACAATTATAAACCCAACTTCTTCAAACCACTCAGCAGCAGTGAGGTGATTGGGTTGATGGAGGAAAACAAGGAGATGGATATCATGATCGATGATGATCTTCAATATCCTCCATTCAAGACAGGAGATAATATTGAAAGTTTCATGAGGATGGGCTATAGGCCAATGTCAAATAAAGTCCAGTTGGCGGTTTTCTTACCTATTGGCTCCGATGATTCATCGTCCCTGGAGCGAGCACCGTCGATCGTTTCCATCGAGGCGTGCTGTTTGCTGCCGTCCGCTTAGTCTTTGGCTATCGGATGGATATTTTGTCGGCAATGACCTGCCGAGTGAATGCTGGCCTCCGCCTGTTTGTAGATTCGATGCTCAAAAGGAAGCTTCCCGTAGTTAGAGCTACCATATACATACCTATTCGGATGGTTGCTTCTGCACTATCCTACTCTGATGAATCCCGACATGGGAGCGGTAGGTGGCAGCTTCTTGAGGCGATTCTCCAGAAGTAAATGGATATATACCAGCTTAAGAGATTGTAGACGTGCTCTGAATCTCGGGAAGGGTTGGAACTTCTATTGTGTTCCCCCTCAGGCTGGCTACGAGCACATGTCTTCAAATCTGGTCGACTTGGGAAGGCAGCCTTTGGGTCATGCAGTTTTTGATTGGCTGAGGACAATACGGCCATCACACCTGGTCTACATATTTGAAGACGAATGTTACTTGGAGCCCTATCTTCCCAACCACTTTGTCCATCAATTCGGCTTCGACCAGTTTCATGTAGGCAACGCCATCACATGCCTACAAGGAAAAGGTTATCTGATTGACGGAGCCCGGGCTTGGGCTTATTATAATGCTCGAGACACTAGAACAACATTCTCGATACCGGTGAAGAGCGACCATGATCCTCGGATGCTGTACACATATTCACTTTTCTATACATCTGCGAATACCTTTGCCGAGAAATTCAGTCTCGCGGACAGCTTTGCAACAGCAGCCAGATTAAAGAAGGGAGCAACTGTTGTGTTGGCTCCTGGCAACGATGAAGAGCGTGAACCGGCCAATGCACCGTTGGAAGCTTCAAGGGAAGCCAACTTCCCAGAAGAAGTCAATGAGCCATTGCACATCTCCTTAAAGGTTGTCAAATCTCCAGCCAAAGAAAGGAAGAGAAGGATAGAAGAACCTTCTTCTCCTGTTGCTAAGAAGAAGCTTGTCTTGGAACCTTCAGAAAAGGTCACCACTCGGTCACAATCTCGGCAGCTGGCCGAGTCAATTCAGAGAGAAGAAGCGACCACCCCAACTTCTATTCAAAGACAAGAAAATGTCATAGATGTAGAGAGTCCAATGAGACCTCTACATAGAAAGAAAATAGTCTTAAGAAGAAAGAAGGTAGTCTCTCCTTCGAGACAAATCCTGTCATCGATCGTGGCAAGTGCTATCGCTGAAGTTACAATGTCGTCTCCTACAACTGCCCCTGAACCTGAAACTTTCAGTCCAAAGAGGAGGGATGAGGCTGTAGAGACCATGGAGGAAGCCGTGGAGGAAAAGGATGAAGTGTTACAATCTCATTCACTTATAGTGGAAACTACCCAGCTTCCAGCTACACCGAGAACACTTCGTGATGAAGAGGATCGATTAATGATCGATGCTCTGAACGACTGCGACTTCGGCCTCCATGATGATGTGGATCCGATCGCAGCAACTGATAGTGGAGCCCGAGAAGAGAGCACAAGTGATGAAGTTTTATCAGCAGAGGCTGTTGATGATACGCTGAATCCAGAGGAGGACACTGATATACATGTATCCCCAGAAGCTGTTGATGACACATTGAATCCAGAAGAGGATGTTGATGTGCATGTATCTCCAGAAAAGAATGTGGGTGGAGAAGTAGCACCTGAGGAAATTACTACTGCCGATCCCAAAGGTATTGAATGATATTATCAATCTTCTTTTCATAGATTAAATGGCTGACATCTATATTTTTATCCATGCAGAAGTTGAATCTTCTTCGATTCCTCAAACATGTACTGACATAGTGCCAATAAAGGAGATAGCCAGCGGTAGCAGACATTTTTTGGGCGGCTCCGAAGCAGGTAGTAGCCAAGCAGTAATGTCTGAGGCTACTTCTGTGAGGTTGCAACTCGTGTCAGCAGAGGACAAACTTGTCCTTGGACCCAGCAATGGTAAGATTGCTCTTACTTTTGATCCTTCTCGATAGTTGCTAATGACAGCCAGCTGATGGTATTTGTTTGATTTCGCAGAGGAACACCTGAGAGGGGCGACTAGCTCTACCATGGCTCTATTATCCAGAGAGACCTCCACTCACGTGCAAGAAGCTGAATGTGCATCTGTACAGGCGCCTGCTGCTTCGACATCTATGGAAGTAGCTGCTACTCCTGGTGCCATTGCCACTAACAGATTCATAATCGGTTCCTTTACCAACCTTTTCTTTAATTCTCTAGGACCCTTAGTAGAGAGGGTAATAGGAAAAGAAGATATTAGTTTCATAGCTGTTAGAGGTCCAACCTCTTATCTGATAGCTACCATCCGGAGTCAATGTGATGAAGCGCAAGCTACTTACCTTGAACACATATTGGATGAGCTAGAGGAATCGGTTAAGATCTACAAAGATCTGAATCGGGGGGAGGTGGAGTCCTTAGTACAGGCTGAGTTTGAGAGGATGTCACAAGAGGCTGCAGTTGCAAAGGTTGACTTCCAGATTATCTTGGACACTTTCACTGCCAAGTCTTCAGAATATAACTCTCAAATAGAGATAATAGCATCTGCTGCCGAGGAGAAGGAGAAGAAAGTTGCTGAACTAAAAACATAATCTGCCCGTCTTCAAGAAGAGTTGAGACTTGTTCAGCTTGCTCTAGAAGATAAGGCCACACAACATCAAGCTACGGTTCAGCAACTGGATGTCCTGACCCAGGAAAGAGATGAGTATGTCACAACTCATCAAGCTGAAATCTCTCGCATACTAGTAACTCTACCGACTTTCGACGATAAGTCTGGAATGGAGGAAGCTAGGAGGCGAGTGATGGATTCTCGTGAGGAGCGACTGCAAACTTTAAAGCAGCAGATGACTAGCTTGATGACCCCGCCAGCAGAATAGAAAGACTTTTTATATCTTCAATTTTTGTGACATGTAATTTTGTAATGTCTTTTAATTTTGATCAATAAAAAGATATTTTATTTGTGGCTCTATTATTTATTGCATATCTTATTCAGATATAAATAATAGCGATAGAAAATATATTCAGATGTACAAGACATGATATATTTCTTGATTTTAGAAAATAATTATACTCATTATATCTGCTCAGAGGTGATGTGAACATGGCAGAATATAATTTATTGAATATCATTATTTCAGTAGACAATTTAATCAAAGATGACAAGTTGCTGATATAAATGAAATGGATGAATCGTCAAAATATGTGAACGAAATAAATCGTCAGGATGAACGGATGGACCGTCAAATGATTGGAATAAATGGATGAACCGTCAGATAGATGAAATGAACAAGCGAACCGTCAGATGAATGGATGAATGGGTGAACCGTCGGATGAATGGATGAACGGGTAAACCGTCGGATGAATGTGATGAACGGGCGAACCGTCGAATGACTTTGATGAACGGGCAAACCGTCAGATAAATGTGATGAACGGGTGAACCGTCGGATAAATGTGATGAACGGGTGAACCGTCGAATGAATGTAATGAACGAGCGAACCGTTATATGAATGTGATGAACGGGCGCACCGTCAGATGAATGTGATGAACGGGCGAACCGTCAGATGAATGCGTCGCTTCATTGTCTCACGAATCTCTGTCTATAAATAGAACAAAAAATCAGATGGAATAATCACTTTCACTTTTCAACATAAAGATGTCGTCTGGAGATGCATCCAAGAAGGCTGAGATCGCCTCGAAGGTTGAAGCGGTTACTGAAGAACATCCAGTCGAGCCGACCCAGCCAAAGCAGACAGAGGCATGCAAAGGTTCGTCTACACCCAAGCCGCTAAGGGATATCTTGGACTTCCTTCTTGAACCAGGGACGACAGAGGAAGAAGAGGCCATGAGGATGGCTGCTTGCAAGTTCCTGGTGGATTCGAGCAAGGATGTTCTCGGCTCTTTTGCTGATTATGTTTTTGAAAAGGACGGTAGTTGTCCTCGTCCCAATTTTGAGAAGGATGATAGTGACCTTCCTTGATATTATGTACTATCATTCATGATGAAATAAAATCAAATTTTATTTATGAACCTGTCTAATGATTACAAGCAATGTCTTTTATATTTATACATAATACTTTTTTAGGAACTTGCCATTGATGGGCATCAATGCAACTCGATCGTCTAGCTCAGAAAGTTGATAGGGTCCATTTGAGAAGACTTTGCTCACGATATATGGCCCTTCCTAATTTGCATCGAACTTGTCCTTGCTCACATGAGTCATAGTCATAGGACGTATGACAGTTAGAACGAGCTCTCCTTTCTGAAAGGCTCTGACCTTAACTTTGCGATTGAAGGTCTTTGAGATGCAGGCTTGGTATAGCTCAATATGTTGTTGAGCCAACAGCCGCTTCTCGTCGAGCGCTTCTAATTCTTGGAGTCGAAGAAGGTCGTTGTTCTCTGTAGTGAGCTCGTTGGTGATGGCAATCCTTAAAGACGGGATTTGAAGTTCCAGGGGTAGAACTGCTTCACAGCCGTACACTAAAGAGAAGGGTGTGCAGCCTGTAGGGTTGCGGACCGTAGTACGGTAGGCCTAAAGACATTCTCTAAGATTTTTACTCCAGTTTTGTTTGTTCGTAGACACAAACTTTTTGAGGAGCTTGATGATAGTCTTGTTGAAAGCTTTAGCTAAGCCATTATCAGCAGGATTGTAAGCTGTCGAAGCAATATTGTCAATTCGATGATCATCATAGAACCATGTGAACTTTTTGCTGATGAACTGAGGTCCATTGTCATGGATGATTCGTCGAGGTGCACCAAATCTATAGATGACATGATGTTTGACGATATTGATGACACTACTGGTCTTGACTTCAGCCAAGGGTATATCTTCAGCCCATTTGGAGAAGTAGTCGGTTATTGCTAGTATGAACCGTTGTCCTCTAGAAGAAGGAGGATTGATGGGACCTATAATGTCCATGCCCCAAGCTTCAAAAGGCCAGGAAGCAGCAGTCGGATAAAAGAATTCCGATGGTTGATGAATAAAATCTGCGTGGATTTGACAAGCTCAACATTTTCTTACATATTCAATGGCATCAGATACCATAGAGGGCCAGTAGTAACCCATACGTCGGATACGGTCTTGTAACTTAGGATCGGGTTGATGTGCTCCGCAGACACCGTCGTGAGCTTCATGCAATACTTGCTTCGCTTCATCACCAGCAAGACAACGGAAGAGTAGGCCGTCATAAGTCCGCCGGTAAAGAGTTTTGGTGGTCTGATTGTAGTAGAATCGCAGAGACCGCCGACAAATACTCGTAGCTTCCTTAGGATTTTTAGGAAGTATATCATGAACTACGAAGTCGATGAAGGGAGCTCTCCAATCTTCACTGATAACATTGGCTTCAGCAAAATTACTGAACTAAATATTATGATTGTTTTCGATACAGAACAATTCCCGATTAGAGATAACCACCACCTGCTGTCTTTTGATAGGGATGGCTAAGACTGCTACAAGATTGGCCAAAGCATCTGCTTCAGTATTGCAAGCTCGTCGGACATATTCGATGAAGAAGGCTTTGAATGATGTAGTCATGTTGATTGCCGCTTCATAGTAAGGCACTAGATCTTGATGGCGAACTTCATAGGTTCCTCTAACCTGGTTAACAACCAGCTTGGAGTCACCATAAACTTTAAGATATTCGACGTCCAATTGTTTAGCTAACTGAAGACCAATGAGTAGAGCATTATATTCTGCTATATTGTTGGAGCAAGGTTCATCTAAGGAGTAGGCTCTTTGAATAGTTGATCCGTCTGGAGAAACAAGGACAACTCCAACTCTTGCGACAATGGCACCATTAGGTCCAATCCTGGATGCACCATCAAAGAATAGACGCCAAGTAAGAAATTCTTCGGAGATCATATTTGATTCCAATGTCTCGTCTGGAATTTCATCATAAAGTTTGGATGTCTCTGGAACAGGATGAGCTGCTAAAAAGTCAGCCAGGGCTTGACCTTTAACAGACTTTTATGGAAAATATACCATGTCATATTGGGCTAGCATAATGGCCCATGTGGCCAGCCGAGAATTGATTGTGCTAGGCTTCTTCATCAGTACCCGAAGAGGATTAACTCGGGATATGACATGAATAGTTTGGCCAATTATGTAATGCCTCGTCTTTTGAATAGCAAACATAAGAGCTAGGCATTCTTTTCGACCGGACTATAACGGTGTTCAACATCAATCATAGTACGACTGAGATAGTAGATGGCTTGTTCATGACCTTCTTTGTTCTTTTAGGCAAGTAAAGCACCCAATGAATGATCCATAGCACGGACATACATTAAGAATGGTATGCCAAAGATTGGTGGCACTAAGACTGGCGGGTTCATGAGATATCATTTTATGTCATCAAATGCTCGTTGACATTCTTCGGTCCAGATGAAAGATACACCCTTCTTCATTAGTTGAGTAAATGGTCTGCAGCGTCCAGACAGATTCGAAATGAATCTCCTGATGTACGCAAGTCGACCTTGGAATCCTCGTAGCTCTTTTAGGTTGCGTGAAGGATGCGTCTCTTGAATGGCTTTGATCTTCTCGGGATCCACGTGTATACCCTTAGAGGTAATGACGAAGCCGAGAAATTTACCACTAGAGACACCCACGAATGACTTGGTGGGATTCATTTTGAGTTGATGTTGGCACATTAGATTGAAGATAGTTCTCAAATCTTGGATGTGATCTTCCTTTAGACGACTTTTGTCAGTAATATCGTCCACGTAGCATTCGACAGTCTTGCGTAGATGATCTCGAAAGATAGTACTCATGGCTCGTTGGTAAGTTGCACCAGCGTTCTTGAGACCAAATGGCATTACGGTATAGCAGTAGACTCCGCGAGGAGTGCGAAAAGAAGTATATTTTTTATCTTCAGGATTCATCCAAATCTGATTGTATCCAGAGAATCCATCCATGAAAGATATTCGCTCGAACCCACAGGTGTTGTCAATCATGACGTCCGTGATAGGGAGAGGAAATTTATCTTTTGGACAGGCTTCATTAAGATCCCGAAAGTCAATGCAAACTCGAACTTTTTCGGTTTTCTTCAAAACTGGGACGACGTTGGCTACCCAATCTGGATGTTGTTCTTTTCGGATAAAGCGACAAGCGATGAGCTTCTTGACTTCATCATCGATTGCGTCCATCATTTTTGGCTTAAAGCACCGTTGTTGCTGTTTGACCGATTTTGCATTAGGCAGGATATTCAATTTGTGAGTAGCAACTTTAGGATCTAGACCTGGCATGTCTTCATAGCTCCAGGCAAAGACATCAATGTATTCTTGAATAAGAAGAATTAATTCTTGCTTATCTGCCTCTGGAAGGTTCTTGCTGATGAATATTGGATGAGGTGACCCGCTCTTTCCTAGATTAATTTGAACCAATTGATCTTCGATAGGAGGTTCCCTTTGTTCGAATCGGAGTTCCCATTGGGTATCCATTCGTTGAGCCCAAGGATCTGTTTCGGGGTTTTCTTCAATATCCTCGTCATAGCCTTCTGGAATTTCAACGGAGACCATGTTAGACGATATGATAAATCGATGAACTTGACCGATGCTGGTGTCAGAATCCCAAGATCTGGAATCAGAAGAGTTAGAGCGCCCTTCACTATCGGATTCGGAGACTGCTGGGGATAATACCTGAGGTGAAGCATATCCGAGACCTCTTTTGGTCCTGCTAAAGTATATCTCTGATTTTCCTTTCGGAACAGTCGTACGGATAGGAGTTCTTCTATCCTTACCGTAGTTGAGGCCATTTTTGAAGTCATAACTCATCTTTCGGATGATGTCTTTTGATTGTTGACTGTAACGACAAAGTTGAAGATGCCTCGTATCGTTACTTTTTCTATCATTCGTATAACTGAATTTTTTTCTGGTCCTTTACTAAAAAGTATCAGACTCTCGCCTCTCTTTCGAGAAGGGACAACAAAGTATGAATCATCTGGGTGTTCGAGTAAGACTTCTGTTTGAAGAGACTGTACGACTCCCACTGTAAATGACTTAAAGCTATCTAACATATCCAAATAGCACTTAGCATGATAAATGACATTAGTATACTGGAAAGGAGATGCTTTTTCATTGATTTGTACATCTGTATTTACAACAGGACCTTTAGCCTTAGCAGGCTTGGTCAGATTGATTACAAGAGGTGGAGAAGAAGAACGTGGAGTAGGATTGGACTTGTTACGACGGAGGTCGATAACAAGCGGCTCAGAGGAGGTGAGCTCCCTTTTATCCTTGTTATGAGATAAATCAATAACAAATGGCTCAGAAGAGGTGAGCTGCCTTTTATCCTTGTTATGATGTAAGTCGATAACAAGTGGCTCAAAAGAGGTGAGCTCCCTTTGATCCTGATCACCATCAGTTGGTTGCTTCTGGACTGGCAAGTCAATAGCTAGTGGTCTGGAGGATTGAGGACGAGAAACACGCCCTTTGACAGGTATGATGAGGGTGTCATTAGGCACTGCTTCTTGTTCTTCTTCAGTGTCCAAAGCCAGTACTACCTTAATGAACTCATCTTTATACATGTGAGCATCGTTACAACATGCTTCGACACCCTTGAAAGGATAGAGATCCACGACCTCCTTTTGAACCTCTCCATTGTCATCGACATATTTGAAACATTGATGGAGAGTCGAAGGAACAATGTTGTGTTCATGTAAGAATGGTCTTCCCAACAGAGCATTGTAAGAATAACCATGGTTGTCTATGATGTAGAAGGTTACCTTTGTGCGGAGATTGCCTATTTGGAGTTTTAGGCGAATCTTGTCCAGAGGTTCACTTCTTCCCTGGTTGAACCCCAGGATGGTGGTGAATATACTGGAAAGACTATGTACTGGGATCTTCAGTGCATCTAACATTGTCTTTGGCATAATGCTGAGAGCAGACCTTGGATCTATCAGAATACGATAGACTTTCATCGAGTCGACATATCCTGTATAGTATAGAGGACGGTCATGCCTATTGTCTTCCATCAGCATGTTATCCTGTGTGAAAGTAATGTTTAGAATTAACTCCAATACACTATGACAATGGAGGCAAGAGACAGGCTCTGTCTTCGGCTTCTTTAGAAGGGTTAGACAGGTTTCTGCCTGCATGAGAGCTTCACTCTGAGTTTCTCGAGTATCTTTAGAGAGGCACAAGAGCCCGAAGATTGACAGCCTGGCTGATGTATTGGCTGGTTGAGCCAAAATGTCAAAGTTGTATGGCTTCTCAAGTCCAGAAGGAGATGACTTCTTCAAAGGCTTGTCAAAGCGGACTTGTTGTTTACCTTTGTCGGCTGCTATCGGTTTGGGATGAGTAGGTTCTACAACCGGTGAAGATGTAGAAGGGATGTCTTCAGTGGAAATAGGTTGCACTGGAGCAGACTAAGAAGAAGAAGCAGGATTTTCCTGAGCTTCGGGAAGTTCCCGTAGATAGGCTTTCCCTGATCTGGTGCCCAACAGGATTTCCTCTTCAACTATGGGGTCAAAAGACACAATATTGCAGATCTTTGTTTTGCCCTTGGAGCGTTCTTTTTTCTTGGAGGAAGAGGGAACTTCGAACTCCGAAGCAAGATCAGGGTGAATCCACATAATCTCGCCATTGTCAAGAGACAAGGGGACAAGACCTTCGCTTCGTGGAGGAGAAAGATTCTCGATCTCAAGAGTAGCCTTGGGGATAGGGATGACACCATGTTGTACCATCTGCGGAGGAAAGTTACCGAACTGAACTGAGACCATGTTTGCGGTAACAGTCTTCTCATCTTGCTGCAGAATGACAACACCAGTATTGACTAGCTCTTGAATCTTGCCTTTGTGCACATAACATGCTCGAGAGGGATGCCCAATGCACCTGTGATAGACACAATATTTGGGATGATCAGTCTTATCGACCTCATCAGGCATCTTCAGGTCTGGAAGTTGGAGCTTATTGCTTTTGATCAAGCAATCAAAGATGCTCACGGTGTCATTCTCGTCAAAGGAGTACTCTACTTTCGGACGAGGTTCCCTTGGTGGAGGTGCAGAACGAGTAGAAGTAGACGTAGGTGGAGCTACGTTGACCGCCAGAGATTCTTTGTTCTTCAAGTTGATATTCAAAGTCTATTTTCCCTTGCGGTTGTTCTGGCGATTACCGCTACCCGATGTCGGGTGTTCGTCCCGGTCAGGGTTAGACATGTGTACCCCTAGCTGCTTGAACTTGTCAGCGCTAACTTCAGCTGCTTTAGCATTGACAATGAAGGATGGCCAGTCTTGGAACTGAGTTGACCCCGTCCACATGCTGATGATAGGCAAAAGATTTGCCTTGCAGGTGTCTATAGTCACAGCGGCGGGAGTTCCAGGAGGCATTTTTAAAGCTTCTCGGCGGAACCTTTCAATGAAACTCTCAGCGATTTTATTATGTCTTTGTTTGATTTTATTAAGGGCTGACATGGTCGTGTCATTGATCCCCTCATAGAATCGTTCCAAGAAGATTTGTTTTAGACCTGAGAAAGAGGTGATACAGCCATCAGGCAAGCTCCTGTACCAATCGTATACGACACCGGCTAAACAGCCGACGAATACTCTGGTAAGGAGAGCGTCATTTGGCTGAAGTTGGACAGTCATTACCTCAAAGTGGTTAATGAACTGACTTGAAGAAGTCCTGCCATCAAACAGAGAGATTGTTGGAATCTTATACTTAGGAGGAAATGGGACTTCCTTCCATTCAACTGGGTAGGGTTGTTTGATCCCCAAACTATGTAAGTTATCCTTCTCTTTGAAAGCCTCGAATTGAGTGCACAAGAGTTTGACAGCTTCATTAGCATCCTTCAATGATGTAGAAGGAGCAGGCTGAATCAGAGTGTTAGGGGAAGGAACAGCGTGGTAAGCACTACCTCCAGCACCTGACTGACTGGGTGTACGTTGAATCTGTACAGGAGGTACTTGAGGAGATACTACCCCCAGTCCTGTATTGACAGGCACCGACGATGCTATGATCTCAGGATTTACAGCAGGTATAGTCGGTGGTACTGTATGTTGGGCCACGATGATAGAATGCATACTTGTAACCATTTCAGCCATGGTCTTCAACTTGTCTTCTTGCGCAGCTATTCGTTGTTCTTGACTAGCTGAACTAGAAGCATCTGGGTCTTCAGTGACAACATAAGCTGTCACTTCTCTAGGTACAGTGGAGGACACTGTGTAAAACCCCTAAATTTCTACTATATTTTTTTCTAATTAAATTTAGTACCGATTTAAAAATTTTGTATTGTACGTCGTATAGTCGTATTGTACGCCGAGCGCGGAAGTTCATTTTTCGAATTTGCTCGACGAGTGCGAATATGTGCGAGCGTACATATTTTTAGAAAAACATTTTTGTTTCAAAATAATAATTGTAATAATTATTTTTGCTATCATATCAACATTTCCAAGTCCATTATTTTATTTATTTATAAAAAGTCTTCCGTTTATAATAGTTATCAATAATAAATAATCACTACAACAAAAAACCCTTTTAATGACGGCTAAAAAGCGTCATTAATGACGAACCATGACGCTTTTTTTTTACAGCAACCGTCATGAAAACGGGTGTTATAAATGTTTTTTAAAAGCGTCATAAAATAACCGTCATGAATAGTTTCTATAAAAACGTTATGAATAGTTAATATATAGTGCACAATTCGGGACATTTGTAAAACGTTATGAATAGATAATATGTATAGGCTCAATACAGCACATTTATAACACTTTATACAATTCAAATTAGCATATCCAAATCAGTCCATATAATTGTCAGGCCTAAAAATCAAATTAACATTATATATCACCATCTTTATTACATTTCTCAAAATAGAGTACATATCAACATCTTCATTACATTCTCAAAATAGAATATCCAAATACATATATATATTTACAACTACCAAAATTGTCTACATCAAAACTTGGCCACATAACCAATAATCATGAAAAATCAACGACAGCCGGAACACCAGTGAAATCCTGAGAAAAAGAGAAGACAACCAAATTGTATGCATACTTCTGCGTCCAGGAACGAGCAGTATTTCATTATCCCACTATTTGAAGGAGTAGAAATAGATACTGATCTGGTATGACTTCCATGAAGAAGCTCTCTACTTGCATTCTTCAGAATAGGCTCAAATATTCTAAGAAGTGGCTGCAAAAGTGAAACATTTGAAAGTTAATTCAAGGTGGTGGCTTTACTATAAGCCCTATAATGCATAGTTATCTGACCTTGCTGATTTGATTCTCAAAAGGGACAAGTCTATCCGGTTCATCAGAAGATCAGAAATGGTACTTTTCACATACTGAACTGTAGCAGAGGGACCAAGTAAATTACTACTTTCTTAGTTTATTCCTGAAGTGAAATGAGCATTAGAGCAAAATCTGCACAAATCACATAAAATTGAAAAATAAATTAAAACCATGCAGCCACGAACCGATTTCCTCCTGCGTTCACCATTACGCCTGCCATACCCACGAAAGCAAGGAGTACCTGCAAAAAAGGGACAACCACACCGCTAGTAAAAAAAATATAAGACGAAAGAAACCAACTCTACAGATACAGGTAACAAATCCTGCCGGAAGTTTAATCCACCATCTCATTCTTCATGAAAATGCCTTATGTAGTGAAAAAAATAAACCAAAGAATATGAACAATATAAAGAAAGAGAAGAGACTAATTACCTCTGTGGAGCAGCAAACGGACACGTCCTGGTGTCAACACTCCCTGCTTCATGGGAAAACCCTGTTTGTCACATCCTCCCATGATCTTAAAAACATAACCCTTAAATTCCTGTACAAAGAACAAGAAAATTATGGTTAAACAATCTTAATACACTATGTAAATTAGTTAAATCCTCTAAAATATTGGCAGGGAGATATAAATTATATACCTCACCCAGAGCATCCCCATTGACTTCCTGGGAAATCCTCTTGTCATAAAATGCACGTCTGAAAATCAAGCAGAGTCCAACATGTTAAAGACAGAAAATAGCATATATACAAGTGGAGTAATAATTCAAATCAAACAAGAATTAGCATTAGCTATATCTCAATTTGTTCTCAAAAGTATGTTTGTTAAAAGATAACAGATACAAATTTTCATATTTTTCTTTACTCTGAAGTATACCTAGCTAAATTTTCATCGTGTCATCATAATTTGTATTCGTAGACAGTGGCAGACTTTCTAATGTGTTTAACTAGAATCCAGTGCAATAACGTGATACTTCAAATTGATAGCCAAGCTTGAAAAATCCAAACTCAAACACAATCCAGCATATCAACATCTCAATCTCCATCTTCACATCACAACTTCGTTACACTTAGTCGTAGGTAAATTCTACTTCTTGCAACACAATAGATTCCTTTCCCAGGCTTAATATATAAAGCGCCTATTCATTTTTTTAAAAAAAATTGCACAAACCGATCAATCGCCCATCATAAACAGATGAAACTGCAAATAATCATAGGCCAACTACGAAAGATGTAAATTTCAGTATGAATTTAAAGCCACAGACTTCCTTTTTTCGACAACACTACTCTCGAACACATATAATCATCCAATTAACGCTACAAATTATGAACTTTCATTCCAAAATCAATAAACAATCACAAGATTAGGATATCTATAAAAGAAACGACTAAAACTAAAATCGGTCGAGAGATCTCACAGTTTCTGATCATCGTCGATCTCGAGCTTCTTCTGGCACCCGGTGGTCAGGTTTGCGATGTTGAACTGCGAAATTCCAGATCGTAAAGTTAGCACAGTAATCACATCAGAGATCAATCGAAGACGAAAAAGAACGGAAAGAAAATTAGGGTTAGGGTTTCGAGGAGGACCTTCATGTTGGGCGAGAGCGATCAGATACGAACCACGCCGCTGACGGAGAAAGAAGGAAACGAGCGCCTAGGGTTTTTGCTCCAGAAGGAGTGATACATTCCAGCTCGAGTGGTTTATATAGGGTGGTCAGGAGCGATGGATCTGCTCCTCTGCTGATCTGGACCGTCCGTATGTTGCAAAATTCAACTATGAGTCTCGAATTCTAATCCTAGACATCAAATTAGTACAGAAATTTGGGGAAAACAAAAAAAAATAGGAGGACCTGGTAATGGAGGTTGGACCGCTCCTGCTGGCGCTTGAACTCCTCCGACCTCTCGAAGTACCTCTCCATCATATCGAGAAACCGGTCGTTGTCCTCCACCGAGCACCTCGGGTCCTTCACCAGCAGCGCGCCCGTCTCCCTCAGCGACCCGCTCAATGCCGAGCACAGCGCGGCGAGATCCTCCTCCGCCGCCGCTGAGGACGAGAGGTACGCGGAGAGGTCCACGATCGGAAGATCCATCGTCGGAGTCCATGGCAGAGGGGATCGGATGCGCTGGACCAAACCCTAATTCTGAACATGGGAGCGGAGGAAGAGAAAGAGGAGGAGGAGGAGGAGGAGAGATAAAATAGAAGGAGAAGAAGTTATTTCGAATTCTTATAATATGAATAAGTTTGTAAAATATTACAAGTTTGCCACCGCTCTAAAATATTAATAACGCTTTGTTTTATAAACGTTATAAAAAGCACAAAATTAGCCCAAACCGTCATAGAAAAAGGTATTTCGAACTTTGATGACGCTTCTTTATCAGCCGTCATCAATACGTCTTATCGAGCGTCATTAAAAGGGTTTTTTGTTGTAGTGAATATTCTTGTACATACGTATAAAATTCCTAAATATTTACTAGTTCATTTTAAATATAAATGTATTTTCAAAATTTATTAATATTAAATATTTTATTATTCAAAAAGATTTAGTATTTAAAAATATTTATTACTTTCGAAATTATTATTATTGGTATTTTGAAAAATATATTTGGAAGTTATTGTAGCCATTTAAATCTTGATTTAATTTTTGGATTATTTAAATAGATTAAATTTGTAACTATATTTGAAATTTGATTTATTTGAATGAATTTTAAACTAAGGGAATTTGATTTGATTTAATTTAGATTTAATTGGATTTGGATTTAGATCGGATTTCATTGATTTAATTTAATAGATTGATTTATCTATTTGTGGGATTTAAATTAAATCCTAATCCATATCTAAGTGGGAATTCCCACATCCTATAAATAGGCAGGTACTCTGCCTTATTATTCATCTCCCACAAATTTCCTCCATAAATCTACGTGCATCGTGTCCGTGTTCATTCATCAATCTTATTCCATATTTACATTTACATTATCGTCTCTTCCGTGTCGGACACACCCCGACATCATCAAATTTCTACCTAATCCTAACCAAGCTATCTACTACCCGCGGTCAGCACCCAGCCATCACCGAGCCCACCTACTCGTTGAACCCATCGTCCCGACCTCGCCATCCCGGCATTCCAACCCTGACCACCACCACAACCCGCCACCGTTCTCACCATCACCCCGACCCCAGGTGCCACCGGACGACCATCGCCACCACGACCACACACCAGGCCATCTTCATCACCACCACCATGCCCTCACGACCACCTCCGCCTAGGTGACCAGCACCACCACAACCCGACACTCCGACAACCATCAGCATCTACATCCCCGTCAACCACCACTAGCTCCTTCCCCTCAGCCGGAATCGACCACAAGCCACCTCCGGCCCCAACTCCTGTCGGCTTCAGCCCCAACCTTCCCAAACACCAAAAACCACCACAGCTAAAGAAACCTAAAATAAATCACCCGCCACCACCGTACTTACCTCCGTGACCGCCGCGTTTCGCCCGATCTCCTCCGGCGCAGACCGCCGTCCGTTGATTGCGTCGTGGTCGCTGCCCCCTTGCACCAAACTTCGCCGCGCCTACACCTGTCTCCGCCGCGTCCGATCGCCGGCGCCCAACCACCCGTGCACTGCCCGAACCTTCTTCCCCTTCCTCCGCCGCGTCCCACCTTGGCACCGCTGCGAGCCACCCCAACCTCGATGAGCACCCAGCCTCCAACGCCGCCGTTGTTGGAACCCTCCGCTCGCGCCCCACTCTCCCGGGGCCTCTCTCCTCCGCCGCCTTCTTCCCTTTCTGCCCGAGTATGGCCGGAGCCCCGACCCTTCGCTCGCCGCCCGGCCACCGATCCATCACCGCCAACCCCGCTCTTCCACCTCGCTCTCAGCCCCGAGCCCTCTCCAGGAACCCCCCAAACTCCCATGCCTTCTTCTCCGCCGCCTAACTCTCCCGGTCACTCGCCGCACCTGTCTCCGCCGCGCGCGATCGCCGGCGCAGTCGCGGAAACCTGACGGCCTCCCTCTGCTCACAAACCCTTTCCCATGTGTTGCTAAGTTCTCCTCTTAGGAGAACCACATGTTTTTTTGTTAGTTGTTTTTTATTATTATTATTATTATTATTATTAGTTTTTGTTGTTGTTGTTTTTTTTTGTTTTGGTTTTTATTTATTAATTGTTTTTTTAGTATCTGTTATTATTATTATTATTATTATTATTATTATTATTATTATTATTATTATTATTATTATTTATTATTTTTATTTACACTAGAGAAAATAATGTATACACATTATTATATTTTATTAATTATTGTTTATGAGATAAAAATTTATTATCATTTGTATCTTTAATAGTTTTGTTATTAAATATATATAGTATCCTTCTAAAAACTATTTGTAACAAAAATATTATATTGGGACTTGGTCCTACAATTTCTAAGGGTAGTCTTAACCCTAGAAAATTTTTCTAGACTTTATATTTCTAAAAATATCTTTTTTACAATGATTCTCTAGTCTTTTCAAATAATTATTTTTGACTAATAAGATATAACTTCCTACCTAAATTTTTACTTTTATTTTGACAAACTTGGAGTTCTTGCCTAAAAATAATTTTTTTATATTTTCAAGTATTTAATTAAAAAACTATTTTAACTGATAAAATATATTTTTAAATATTATGTTCTAAATTATTATAAGTATTTTCTAAGAGTTATTAATATTTATTTCTCTTCGAATAAATCTTTGTTCATGACTAGTCGTATTTCTATCTTTTTGCAACCTCGAACCTACCCATATTATTCCTACCTCTTCCAAATATTCGGGACCCAATGACACGGCCTGTACCACCGAATGAGATCGTCTTGTAAAGTTGTGACATCGAAGATAGATTTTGTGCCAGCATGATCATTGCACCACCGCGGGCGCCATACTAGGCAAGACACCTTGCCATTTACTGTTTATTTATTTTAGCTCATATTTTATGCATTATTTATTTTTTTTATGCAAAATAAACTGTGATACATGGCATAACTGTTAGAACTTACTGTTCATCTATATTTCCTGCTGTGTATTATTTTTCTTATAAATTAAACCTAGATTTAAGGGACCACCTTGTGTGTTGCATTCATTGGCCTTGACACGTTGTACCACGAAGTTGTGTGTCGCATATAGGACACGGAAGTGCGTGATTGGCTGGCCACCAGTACGTACAAGCCGTGCGATAGGAATAACCGCTAATAGAGGTTGCATGTTAGTTTGACTTAGTGGTTATAGAAGTTAATGTTGTGGATACAACATAATAGGCATTGGGCAGGGAGGACAATTCCTTAGCGTATGGGCTTCGATGCACTTTTCCTTTTGTAACCCGTGAGCTCCGTCGAAGACGCGGGTCAGATTACCCATGATTACTGACGGCCACTAGCGATTCTGCGGAACATCATGCTCTTACTGATGGGGCCTCTGGTGCCCAAGGGGGACTACGCCGATCCTATTCAGCCAGGGCCCATGTGCAGGAAGGATTGTTCTTAACTACATTTCACTTAGAATGGTAGGCTACCTTTATCCGTTAGGTACGAGTACTTTTGGTTTGGGTACTTGTATCTGACCGTGGCTTGGAACAATAACTTGTCGCGGATTAGTTCGTCACATCTTGTCCTTGTTTGGTTGTAGGTGTGACTTACTACTTCGATGAGAAGGTATTGAACCTTGTTGGGGTCCGGATACCATATTGAATTCATAGCATGGAAAGATACGTTACCGTAAATTAGTTTATCATCTCCTGTCCTTGTTTGGTTGGGGGGATGGTACGCTCGTTCAGTAGGTACGTATTGGACCATGTTATAATTCGATTTACTTATTTATTTGAGCAATATTTATTCAGTTTATATGGCATGATATTATGTGTCTTGTTACGTCCCTCTGAGGACCTGGTTGTCTTGCCAGGTGTGTGCTATTGTCTTTCGCAGGTGATCTAGCTCTACTCGTGATCTTCGCTATTTCTTCGAGGATGATTGCATTTGGATCGTCTTCGCTTCGCTCGCCAATCATTTCTTTTCTCATGTACTTTTCTGTATTTGTTGATAGTGGATTTGTCTTTGCCCAACATATTGTATCAAGACAATTCATTATCTTTATATGATGTCTTTTATTCATTTATTTGCGTGGATGAGATTAGTTATGGTTCTACTGCATTTTACAGCTTATGTATTTATACGAGGCTTCCATATATTGGAGTATACTTCGTATGGATACAGCTGGCATGGATACGTACCTAGTCCTACGTATTTTGGGACTGGAGCGTTACATGTTTTTGTGGTGGCCCATGCAGGTCAAAATAAATTGTTTGGATACTTTACCGTACCAAGCAAGCCTGCGTATAGGATTAGAAGCCTAGGATCTCATCCACATACTTGACCACTTCCTTGATTTTATCTACCGTTAGACTCATCAATTGCATCTTGCTTGCTTCCTTCCATCCCTATTCTTATCTTTCCTTTGAGCTTGCTAGAGATTGACCCTATTAGTTAGTTGTCCCAAAACACCATTAGTTTAATTCTTTAAGTTGGGTAGACTACCTTATGACCTAGCAACCCCTTTGACCAAGTGACCTATATTAGCAAGCTTATTTAGATCCTAGAATCTAGAGGACCTAACCCTTCTAGCCAAACCAAGGACTTGGACAAGAAGACTACAGGACAACTGTATGACTTAGAATTATTCTACCTTCTTTTAATCTAAATCTCTCGTGCCTATGTATTTACCGTTTTGACTAATGATGCTAATATAGCCAAGTTTTTGCAAGCTTATTCTTTATCAAGCTTGTTCATGACATACGCTATTGAGTACTCACTAGCCAATTGTCTAATTAGAACCGGTGCATGATGGTCTGATCAACCGAGTGCACTTTGGTTCGCTTTTGTCTATTACTCTACGTGGATGGGGACATAACTAAACTTGGCCCCTACAATTCCATCCATGAATGACTTGACAATTCTTTTAAAATTATTAGATCGTCTTGGAATCACGTATTCTTATTCGATAACGCCTCCTTCGAACTCTATATTGCTTTCGCCTTCATCCATTTTAGGAGAGCGAAAGCGTTATACTAGAACGTCCTCTAGCTATCCTATCACCTATGACCACTTCCACTCGATGTTGCTATATCTTCATCCCAAACTACTCGGCCCTATCAAGACCCTCTAATCGCTTAATTCAAGTGAATCTATTTCGTACTCTAAATCGTGACCCTCATTCATTACCCGTGACCATACCGTATTAATTTTCTATGATCTAGATCGTGATTCTTACGTCATGATTTGTTATCGATTGTTCCCATCAAAACCCCCTTGTATATTCTCACCCTCTACTAATTCTTAATTTCGAGGACGAAATTCTTTTAAGTTGGGTAGGATGTAAAACCCCTAAATTTCTACTATTTTTTTTTAATTAAATTTAGTACCGATTTAAAATTTTTGTATTGTACGTCGTATAGTCGTATTGTACGCCGAGCGCAGAAGTTCATTTTTTGAATTTGCTCAACGAGTGCGAATATGTGCGAGCGTACATATTTTTAGAAAAATATTTTTGTTTCAAAATAATAATTGTAATAATTATTTTTGCTATCATATCAACGTTTCCAAGTCCATTATTTTATTTATTTATAAAAAGTCTTCCGTTTATAATAGTTATCAATAATAAATAATATTCTCGTACATACGTATAAAATTCCTAAATATTTACTAGTTCATTTTAAATATAAATGTATTTTCGAAATTTATTAATATTAAATATTTTATTATTCAAAAAGATTTAGTATTTAAAAGTATTTATTATTTTTGAAATTATTATTATTGGTATTTTGAAAAATATATTTGGAAGTTATTGTAGCCATTTAAATCTTGATTTAATTTTTGGATTATTTAAATAGATTAAATTTGTAACTATATTTGAAATTTGATTTATTTGAATGGATTTTAAACTAAGGGAATTTGATTTGATTTAATTTAGATTTAATTGGATTTGGATTTAGATCGGATTTCATTGATTTAATTTAATAGATTGATTTATCTATTTGTGGGGTTTAAATTAAATCCTAATCCATATCTAAGTGGGAATTCCCACATCCTATAAATAGGCAGGTACTCCTCCATATTATTCATCTCCCACAAATTTCTTCTATAAATCTACGTGCATCGTGTCCGTGTTCATCCATCAATCTTATTCCATATTTACATTTACATTATCGTCTCTTCCGTGTCGGACACACCCCGACATCATCAAATTTCTACCTAATCCTAACCAAGCTATCTACTACCAGCGGTCAGAACCCAGCCATCACCGAGCACACCTACTCGTTGAACCCATCGTCCCGACCTCGCCATCCCGGCATTCCAACCCTGACCACCACCACAACCCGCCACCGTTCTCACCATCACCCCGACCCCAGGTGCCACCGGACGACCATCGCCACCACGACCAAGACAACACACCCGGCCATCTTCATCACCACCACCATGCCCTCACGACCACCTCCGCCTAGGTGACCAGCACCACTACAACCCGGCACTCCGACAACCATCAGCATCTATATCCCCGTCAACCACCACTAGCTCCTTCCCCTTGGCCGGAGCCGACCACAAGCCACCACCGGCCCCAACTCCTGTCGGCTCCTGCCCCGACCTTCCCAAACACCAAAAACTACCACAGCCAAAAAAACCTAAAATAAATCACCCGCCACCACCGTACTTACCTCCGTGACCGCCGCGCTCCGCCCAACCTCCTCCGGCGCAGACCACCATCCGTTGATCGTGTCGTGGCAGCTGCCCCCTTGCACCAAGCGTCGCCGTGCCTACACCTGTCTCCGCCGCGTCCGATCGTCGGCGCCCAACCACCCGTGCACCGCCCGAACCTTCTTCCCCTTCCTCCGCCGCGTCCCGTCTTGGCGCCGCTGCGAGCCACCCTAACCTCGGTGAGCACCCAGCCTCCAATGCCGCCGTCGTTGGAACCCTCCGCTCGCGCCCCGCCGCCTTCTTCCCTTTCTGCCCGAGTATGGCCGGAGCCCCGACCCTTCGCTCGTCGCCCGACCACCGATCCATCACCGCCGACCCCGCTCTTCCACCTCGCTCTCAGCCCCGAGCCCTCTCCAGGAACCCCCCAAACTCCCATGCCTTCTTCTCCGCCGCCTCACTCTCCCGGTCGCTCGCCGCACCCGTCTCTGCCGTGCGCGATCGCTGGCGCAGCCGCGGAAACCTGACGGCCTCCCTCTGATCACAAACCCTTTCCCATGTGTTGCTGAGTTCTCCTCTTAGGAGAACCACATGTTTTTTTTAGTTGTTTTTTTATTATTATTATTATTATTATTATTATTATTATTATTATTATTATTAGTTTTTGTTGTTGTTGTTGTTTTTTTATTTTTGTTTTGGTTTTTATTTATTAATTGTTTTTTAGTATCTGTTATTATTATTATTATTATTATTATTATTATTATTATTATTATTATTATTTATTATTTTTATTTACACTAGAGAAAATAATGTATACACATTATTATATTTTATTAACCATTGTTTATGAGATAAAAATTTATTATCATTTGTATCTTTAATAGTTTTGTTATTGAATATATATAGTATCTTTCTAAAAACTATTTGTAACAAAAATATTATATTGGGACTTGGTCCTACAATTTCTAAGGGTAGTCTTAACCCTAGAAAATTTTTCTAGACTTTATATTTCTAAAAATATCTTTTTTACATTGATTCTCTAGTCTTTTCAAATAATTATTTTTGACTAATAAGATATAACTTCCTACCTAAATTTTTACTTTTATTTTGACAAACTTGGAGTTCTTGCCTAAAAATAATTTTTTTATATTTTCAAGTATTTAATTAAAAAAACTATTTTAACTGATAAAATATATTTTTAAATATTATGTTCTAAATTATTATAAGTATTTTCTAAGAGTTATTAATATTTATTTCTTTTCGAATAAATCTTTGTTCATGACTAGTCGTATTCCTATCTTTTTACAACCTCGAACCTACCCATATTATTCCTATCTCTTCCAAATATTCGGGACCCAATGACACGGCCTGTACCACCGAATGAGATCGTCTTGCAAAGTTGTGACATCGAAGATAGATTTTGTGCCAGCATGATCATTGCACCACCGCGGGCGCCATACCAGGCAAGACACCTTGCCATTTACTGTTTATTTATTTTAGCTCATATTTCATGCATTATTTATTTTCTTTATGCAAAATAAACTGTGATACATGGCATAACTGTTAGAACTTACTGTTCATCTATATTTCCTGCTGTGTATTATTTTTCTTACAAATTAAACCAAGATTTAAGGGACCACCTTGTGTGTTGCATTCATTGGCCTTGACACGTTGTAACACGAAGTTGTGTGTTGCATGTAGGACACGGAAGTGCGTGATTGGCTGGCCACCAGTACGTACAAGCCGTGCGATAGCAAAAACCGCTAATAGAGGTTGCATGTTAGTTTGACTTAGCGGTTATAGAAGTTAATGTTGTGGATACAACATAATAGGCATTGGGCGGAGAGGACAATTCCTTAGCGTATGGGCTTCGATGCACTTTCCTTTTTGTAACCCGTGAGCTCCACCGGAGACGCGGGTCAGATTACCCATGATTACTGACGGCCACTGGCGATTCTGCGGAACGTCATGCTCTTACTGATGGGGCCTCTGGTGCCCAAGGGGGACTACGCTGATCCTATTCAGCCAGGGCCCATGTGCAGGAAGGATTATTCTTAACTACATTTCGCTTAGAACGGTAGGCTACCTTTATCCGTTAGGTACGAGTACTTTTGGTTTGGGTACTTGTATCTGACCGTAGCTTGGAACAATAACTTTTCGCGGATTAGTTCGTCACATGTTGTCCTTGTTTGGTTGTAGGTGTGACTTACTACTTCGATGAGAAGGTATTGAACCTTGTTGGGGTCCGGATACCATATTGGATTCATAGCATAGAAAGATACGTTACCGTGAATTAGTTTACCATCTCCTGTCCTTGTTTGGTTAGGGGATGGTATGCTCGTTCAGTAGGTGCGTATTGGACCATGTTATAATTCGATTTACTTATTTATTTGAGCAATATTTATTCAGTTTATATGGCATGATATTATGTGTCTTGTTACGTCCCTCTGAGGACCTGGTTGTCTTGCCAGGTGTGTGCTATTGTCTTTCACAGGTGTTCTAGCTTTAGTCGTGATCTTCGCTATTTCTTCGAGGATGATTGCATTTGGATCGTCTTCGCTTCGCTCGCCAATCATTTCTTTTCTCATGTACTTTTTTGTATTTATTGGTAGTGGATTTGTCTCCGCCCAACATATTGTATCAGGACAATTCATTATCTTTATATGATGTCTTTTATTCATTTATTTGCGTGGATGAGATTAGTTATGGTTCTACTACATTTTACAGCTTATGTATTTATATGAGGCTTCCATATATTGGAGTATACTTCGTATGAATACAGCTGGCATGGATACGTACCTAGTCCTACGTATTTTGGAACTGGGGCATTACACACTGTCTGTTCAGAACTTTTGCTGTATGCATCATAGTAGAAGAAAGAATCATCTCCTGAGTGAGAAAGAGGGAGATGACCGGAAGGATCTTGAAGATTGCTTTGACCGATTGTGTCTCGGCTTCGGGATCTGGTATGTCGAAATACTCCTTCAGAAGATTCTTGGAGTAGATATAAATACCGCTGACTGGGCTTACGAGGCTTGCCATACTTGGAGCACTTTCTACCCCTAGTGTCTCGAGAAGTCATGTTGACAGAAGCATACAATACTTCGTCTTTATTTTTTGACATTGGTTCAGACGTTGCAAAATTTAAACGATCGAAGACAGATCGTTTTGTTGTCTGACAACAACACTTGATGACAACCTTGTGATTACAATGGTGTCCAAGTGGTTGCACTGGAGGTGTTGAGATGTTGTCCCATTTTTGTTTGAGGTGTTCTCGGAGATCAGGAACAACGACGGGACGAGAAAAAATTTGAGGGATATGTTCTTTGATAACATTCGGAACATGGTTCCGATTCTTCATATGTTTTGTCCTTTGAGTGTACATGGAAGTACTCACTTCATTAGCATAGGTGTCAGGATTCTTCACCTTGGAAATTTTCTGTTGCTAATTGATCTTCGGCATTGGCTTCTTGCATTTCGCCGAAGTTGGTCTATTGAGATAAGTCCTTAGATCAGCAAATTCACCCCCAGGGGCTTCTGTCTGAGACACCAGTAATTTTTCCTATTTTGAACGGGGTATCCTGAGAGTTGGGAGATCTTGGAATTCTGCTACCGGAGTAGGCAGAATACCTCTTTGATCAGTACACTTCCCTTTGGCAAGAAAAGAAGAAGAACCCTTGTTTAAGAGAGTTCTTGTACTGATTGGTGCCGAGGCAAGTTCAGGTTGATCTTCTACGATAAAAACTGAAGAAGACTGAGAAAAGACCAAAGGATCTTTTCCCTTGTTTTGTGAAGAAGGGTTAACTAAAGAGCATTTTCCTCTGTTGTCTTCCAAGTCATGGGACGAGGAAGTTTGAGAAAAGACCAACGGGCCTTTTCCTTTGTTCTAAGGCGGAGGAGGAATCGCCAACAGACTACCCCGAGTGGATTGCGCTGGAGCAACAGGGTGCTTAGGAAGAGGAGCAGAGTTTTTCCCCTTGCTGTGAGAAGAAGAGAGATTAGCCAAAGGGTTGTCCCTCTTAGACTGTGCTGGCACAGTTTGCGCAGGGGTTGAAGTGGTAGTAGGTGCATTGGCTGGTTGTACAAGAGAAGCTTTGACAGATGGTCTTCGGGCCATAGACACCGTAGCTTGCGCAGCAGGAGTCTTGACTTCAGAGTGCTTGAGTTGCACTCTGGTTGTTGGAGTGGTGGACTGCGCAGGAAGAGTTGCAGCCAACTGCGCCAAGGGAAGAGGAGTCTTGCACTTTGCCAGAGCAGTATGGGAAGTGGTTTGTGCACTGGCAAGGGGAGCAGTATACTGCGCATGGGCAGTAGAGGCAGCAGACTGTACAACAGTTTTGGGAGCAGAGACATCAAACTGCACAGCAGAGATAGCAGGCTGTGCAGAGGGTTGTGCAGAGGACTTTGGAGTCCACACAGAATAGACTTTGCTCTTGGCAGAACTCGCAGTGCGACGAGTAGTCCCAGAGTTGATCATCGCCTCGTAGGCCGTCTGGTTGACCTTTACAACCAGCGTCGTCTGCGTCTTTCCGATAGACGCAACGTCACATTGAGTTGTCACTTTCTCGTCGGAGGAGAAAGTCGTCCCCAGCAGAGTCACCATTTTGTTTGCAAAAACAAAAGTGTTCTTTATTTCACAAACTTTGTAAGAAGATTACAATAGAATTCTGGAAAAGTACAACTATAGGAATCCGATCTGAAGACGATCGCTTTATCCCTTGGACGATGTGAACTTTGAAGACAGTAGCCTCTGAAGAATACAGCAGCACTTTGGCAAGAACTCCGGATCTCTAATGATGATATGAGGTTGATTCTGATTTTTTTCTCTCTGATCCTTTCTATGAAGGACTTGAAACTCTATTTATAGAGTTCTGGAAATAACTAATTTTTAGTTATTCTGGATTGTGCAGGATGGATTGCGCAGGCATTGGACTGCGCAAGCAGCAAACTGCGCTGGCAGTTACGCGATCGTGGACCAACTGTATGAGACGTATGGCATTGTTTGATTGAAATGCGCTTGATCGTGTACAGACGAAGGTTGCCACGTGGTGAGCAATTGATGGCATATAGGCCACGTGTAAATTATCAGTTATCTTAATGGATTGTGCCACATGAACTGCGCTGGCTTCAGACTGCGCTGAGATTGAACTGTGCTACAGAAAATCTGACAGATTGTACTTCGATTGGGTTGGTAGCTTGCGCTGGCTGTACAGCTATCCTCGAGCGCTGTGCTGTACGAGAAATGAACAGTTTTCTCATTCTTCGGGCTGTCAGCTGTCAGAAGATCTGATTTTCTGTCAGATAATGATGACGCGGCCACGTCAGCTAGCGCGCTTGGATGTGTGCGCAGTTCAGCTTGTGCAGTTGAGTTGTTGTGCAATCTATTTCCTGCGCAGTTCATTTGAAGGGTGCACAATTTGATTTTTATTGCATGTTTGATGGGTGCAACGTAATTTTTAGGACCTACACTCCTATGACAACAACGACAAAGCTTGACAATGATGAAGATGGCACATCGGTTGACATTCGTAAGTATCGAGTATGATTGGTAGTTTACTTTATCTAACTACTAGCCGTCCTGATATCATGTTTAGTGTATGTCTTTGTGCACATTATCAAGCAAATCCAAAGGAATCGCACTTATGTGCCGTAAAGCGTATTTTTCGATATCTCAAAGGCACCGTGAACATAGGCCTTTGGTATCCGAAATCTTCATCCTTTGAGCTTCACGGCTTCTTGGATACAGATTTTGCCGGATGTAAGATTGACCGAAAAAGCACTAGCGGCACATGTCAATTCCTTGGGAAATCCTTGGTATCGTGGTTTAGTAAGAAACAAAATTTTGTTGCTCTTTCAACCACTGAGGCCGAGTATATTGCGGCCGGTTGCTGTTGTACACAAATTCTTTAGATGTCACAAACACTCAAAGATTATGGCATTTCTCTTACTTGCACCCCTATTAAATGTGATAACACAAGCTCGATCAATCTCACAAAAAACCCAATTTGTCACTCACGCACGAAGCACATTGAAATTAGAAACCATTTTCTTCGTGACCATCAACAAAAGGGGGATATTCGTCTTGAATTTATTGACACTACTTATCAGTTAGCCGATATTTTTACCAAACCGCTCCCGGAGGATCGCTTCATTTTTCTTTGCCAAGAATTGGGTATTTTAAATATCGACTCATAGTTCTTCTCGGTCGGCACACCGACGGTATACTGCGGCATACCGACGGCATGCCGATTTTGGTTCAGAATTATGTTCTGTGCCAAAAATCGGTATACCGTCAGCATACGTCGGCATACCGACGGTATACCGGTGCGCGACGGACTGCTGTGTCAAATCCAGCTCGGGCCCACCATTCTTCCATTTCCTCTTTATTCTCTTCTTCTCCTCATTAATACCCTTCACATCTATCACCTCCCTCTTTATTACCCACCTCCTCCTCTCCTCTTTCCTATATCTTAATTTCCCATTAACATTAACTACCCATCTCTTCATATTCCCCTTTACTCCTCCTTTATCTCCACTATCATCATTTCCAACCCACAAACCTCTCCACATTCTCTCTATAACCGTTCCCCATTAACCACCCTTTCCCCTTCCCAACATCTCCTTAAAAACCCTTTTTTTTCTTCCTTCTCTTTCACTTCTCACATACTCTCCAAACCCTACTTCCTTTTCCCACTATATTCTTCTCCCAATGGCTGCCCTCAAGCGTGCTCGTTCCTCCTCCATCGCTTCGAATCCTTTCACCCCGGTGGCTCTCTCCCATGGCTACGATATAGTGGGTCTTCACCTCTCCCCTGGCTGCCGAGTCTTGGTTTTACTACTTCGTGCACCATAACGTTTACAAAGGCCGCGCCATCAACTGGAATCTCTTCCCCGGCCATGTTTCTCTCTTCGAGGCAGCTGGACTATCTTTTTTTCTTCGGCGTCAGGTGCCTGTCTACCCCGCTGCCTTTCGTCTCTTCTACTGCAACATGGTCTCGGACATGGAGAACGGAGCCATTGAGACGATGGTCAACGACCGTCATTTTCGCCTGACGGCTCGTGACCTATCTAGCATTCTTGGCGTTCCGGACAGATGGGAGGCTCTATCGAGCTTGGCTGCTCAACATTCTTCAGAGTCGATCTCCTTTGACGAATTCTGCGCTATTATTTACAAGGACCTAAACCCTCCTAATATCTCGGCTCTTTTCACCCAACTGGAGCCGTTCTATTACGAGCTCTATAGGATCGTGTGCCACACTCTCTATCCCAAGGGCGGCAACTATGACGACATCACTGGTGACGCCCTGGTGTGCATGTACTACTTGTATTCGAGGAAGCCTTTCTCCTTCCCCAAGACCCTTCTCCATGCTTTCTTCGGCGTCCTGCTCGCGGGGAAGTAGAATCTTTATTATGGCTCCTTCATCACTCTCATCTTGGAAGCCAAGCAAGTCGACCTCTCCCAATGCTACTCGGACGGCGTCCCATCCTTCCTCGCTGTTTCTCGTTCTGTCGGTGGTGCCTCCACATCTCGTGCCTCCTCCTCCCAAGAGCTGCCAGCTTCTGCTCCTACTGTACCCGCCTCTACTCCTCCTGCCTTCGGCTGCTACATGTCGCTGACTCAGCAGCATTTCGATATGCGTATGGCTCAGGCAGAGGAGCAGATGCGAGCCAACACTCGTGGCCTTGGCACTCTGATCCAATCCCGCTTCTATGGCCAGGCCTATTTCATTTAGTGCACCCTTCAGGACCGGGATGCATTTCTGGATCTGAATCTTCAGGATCCAATGTACGAGACCTCCCGCTTTTCCGATCCCAATGCCTACGGTTTCATGTACCCAGAAGGCATTGATCCTTTTGGCACTTTCCACCAGGCTCAGGATGGTGGGGATGATCCGGCTGACGAGTAGGGGTTGCTTCCTTTTGATGGTGGTGTCGAATAAATGGTTGTTTTAGTTTGTTTGTGTTTGTGTCTTTTTCTGTCTTTTGAGGTCCTTCGAGGACCAGTGTTGGTTGTTACTTGTTGTTTGCAGTCCTACGGGGACTTATTATCTAACTTTTTATTGTCTTGCTAACTCTCGTAGAGGAGAGTTTTTACTTTGGTCTTATGAAGTATGTTATGGGTGTCCTGCAGGTATTCAATTTCCATTTTTATCTATCAATACATGCTTTTGTCTATGATACTGAGCTCCATATTTATGTTTTTTTTTTATTTTTCCCATCTTTGACTAAGTGACAAAGGGGGAAAAAACGTATTGAGGGGGAGTTGTCTACCTACGGGGGAGTCACTCCCTGAAGATGTTATCTCTCTATTTTGCCAATTATCAAAATGAGGGAGATTGTTGGCACATTTATTTTGATAATATTAATAGCATCTTCATAGTTTAGTTTTCTCTGTTTTCAGATTGATATCATTTCAGAAGCTCTACTACATAAAGTTTGTCCATTCAAGTTTACCATCCATAGCCTTGAAGACTGAAGTAAAGACCGACGCTCCTTGCATAGATGGCTTTCTATACTGCATGATTTCGAGTCTGTACAAGGTCTAGGTCTTTATGTAAACACTTAAGGTTGGATGACAAACTAAAAGCTTTCTACTTCTTAAAGTCAAAAATCAATATCCTATAGATCGGCATACCAACGATATGCTCCGGCATATCGGCGGTTTACCGTTTTATTGTCCACAAAACCTTCTGTAAGAAATGTCGACATACCGACGGTATGCTCCGGTATACCGGCGGTATACCGTTTTGTGGACCATAAAAACATTCTGTGACAAACAACGGCATACCGACGGTATGCTCCGACATGCCGGCGGTATACCATTTTGTTTGCCTCAAAAACGTTCTGTGATAAACGTCGGTATACCAACGGTATACCGCGACATACCGACGGTATACCGGGTTACTAATATTTGATTTTTGAATGGCATAGACTGCATTAATGGCAGCATTAAATGCTCCCAACAGATATTAATATGACCGTTACTGTCCGACGGGTATACCGACGGTATGCCGGTCAGGCTGTATCCAGGAGCATTAAATGCTACCTACTCTTGGTTTCTCTATAAATGAAAGTCTTCTCTCTCTTGAAGCTTTCACCAACTCTTACCATAAATTTTCTAAACTAATAAGAGCTCCACCATTAATACCCTATCAAGTTTTTAATTATCATCTGTAGAAGCATGGAATTTCACGACCAGAAATCCTATGCGCCAAACACTACATGCGCTAGGGAGCTCAGACAGACACAGCAAAACAAAAGTATAGACATTGAAAGAGGATTTTATTTCATATAAAAGTCTATTGCATGTCTTAAAAAAGGGCTGTACAAAGGAGAACTTCTACAAAAATAAAAGACCCTAAGTCTACAGCCAAGCGCAGCAGTCATCATGCGCTCTTGAACAGGCGCATCTCACCATGCGCTCTCAGTCAGGCGCATCCCACCATGCGCTCCCAGCCGGGCGCATCCTTTCAGCAACTCAGTTATGTGCATCCTCAGTTATGTGCATCCCTTCATCCTCAGTTATGTGCATCCCTTCAGCAGCTCAGTTATGTGCCACCCTTCCAGCCAGGCTCATGCGCCATCTAATGCTTCGACCAATGAAGCATTTATTCAGCAGAACGCGGGTGGCAATCAACCCTCTAGCTGGAGGAAGAGCTCCCTAAACCGAGGAAGAGAAGAGCACCGAAAATCAACCTGTGGCCAGGGGAGGCTTCGAAAGAGCCTCTAAAGACTAAGGAAGACCGCAATCGAAACCGCGACTAAAGGAGCTGCTTTCAACACAACCAGAATAGGCAACACCCGCTCTGACAGAAGAAAGAGCCCCCAAAGCCGCAGCACCGTAATTCCGATCTACGGCTCTTCCCGCATAACGGAGACGAGGCTCGAGCATCCCGATCTTTGGATGCAACAGGCACCTTCCGCCTGCTTCAGAAGCCCTCGACTTCGACTTTTTGGATGTAACAGTCACCTTCAAGTGCATCAATGAAGACATTGCGTCGCATCTTCACCCTCGGGAGCATCTTGTCAATAGAATGTGCTCGAGTAAAAAAGTTCATTTCTGAAGGACGTGAGAGAACGAGAAGCAAACCCTTTCCATGCTACTATTTATAGGCCGACAAATCAAACCCATGCGCCAAGTGGCTGGCTCTCCGAATCCCGTGCAATAAATTTGTATTAAATGGATGAACCTGACGCTTCAAATTTAGCCAAGTCAAAAATGGCTATTTAAAGCACTCGAAGAACGTAACATTCACACCAAAAGACGTGTCAAGCTGAGCAGATGCGCCGGACAGACCGCGCATCACACAGACGCGCGCCTCAGCACAAAGCGCTTCACAAGCATGCGCCCCCTTGCGGCCCCATGCACCTAGTAGAATGCCGATCGATGTGCCCACTCAACAACCCATCACCTGTCAAAGAATATTAAATGCTGAAGTCTGACAGAGTTGGCAGCACGTCCCCCAAAGACTGTAGTTGACAGCTTTTTCAGAAAACGAAGCGTCACCGACGTCAGCATCATCATTACTTCCCTCCGACGGTTACAACCACGTGGCCGCCCAACCATCTCGCATGCGCCTCCGCAGCTATGCACCCAAATCTCTGCATGCACCTTAAAAGTCATGCGCCTCAGACTTTTCTCTGATCCCTAAAGACAGAAGTAAAGTCACTACGGAAGCTTCGCATGCGCCTCAAAAGCCATGCACCCCGAATGGTTCATGACTCCCAAAGGTTACGAGCCAAAGTCTCATCATGCGCCCAATTCCAGGCACATCCTACCAGATCATTCTCCACCAAATCTGAGATCTCCGAGCCATGGGCCTACGACACGTGTCCTTTGACTCGATTCACCCAAGATCTCAGCAACAGAAAGATTCTTTCCCTGCTACGTGCCAGCCCACAACAGCAGCATGAAGAATTCAACTCCTCAATCAGGGCGCATCGTCCATGCGCCTCCATCAGCAATCACCACGTGGCGACCCTGCGTCCAGGCGCATCCTACATATGCGCGCATGAGCAGCCAGCCTGCAGACTATAAATAAAGGGATCATTTCCTTCTTCCATACACGAACATACATAGACAGACAGAGACATCGCACAACCACCGAGGCAGATACAGACACTCAACGTCTTCTTCCTCTCCGTAAGCTCTAGTACTCAGAGCAACTCAGACCTTCAGATAACCGATAACCGTCGTCAGATCGTCAATGGAGTCAACGTATTACCACTCGCTCCATCGGCACAAGGGACCCAGATAAACAAAAGTGTACTCCTAGGACTATGCCTAAGTCTTACATTGTAACACTGTTCTGTTTGTATTGAAATTTCCATCAAAAGATTTTAATGCCAAACAAGCTGGCGACTCTGCTGGGGACCTCTTTCTCCTCCACCGAGAAAGCTGTGTCGCAATTCGACGACGTGAAGGTGGCTCCTCCCACAATACGCTGGTCGTACGCCTCAATCAACAGGCGTAAGAGAAGTTCATTTCTGAAGGTAGTACGAGTCCTTCGAAGCGGCTGCCGAAGCCGAAGAAGACTCGCCAAATCTGGGTGCACAAGATCGACGCCTCTGGCACCACCACCGAAGGGGATGCGCCGATTCAGCCTTCCCTTCCTGCTGACGTTCTCAGCAACCAAGATGCGCCCACCGGTGCAGCACATCTCTCGGGAAAACGTACAGCTGACCACATTCCCCAGTCATCTCCCTCTTAGGTGAGGAAGATGCGTCGACGGAGCAGGGGCGTAGCTAATGTCCCACGCATCACCTCCGATGCGCCACAGAAGGTCTCTGTCTTTGACAGACTCACTCGCTGTAGTGGCGAACAGAATTTGGATTCTGAGTACTATGCGCCCTAGCGGCCTAGTACGAAGAAGTCTAAGGCAGCACGGGCCATGCACCCCAAACGTGCTATGCCAGCAGCAAGCCAGAAGCATGCACTCACAATCATGTGCGCTGCTGATGGTAAGCTGTATAAGGTCGACTCAGGTGCTTCTGTACCAAAAATGAGCTGACCTTCAAAGTCCTTGTCTCACTTGGGCACATCTGTTGCGTTCGCAACCAAGTCGAGCGAGGCAAACCCAGTGGTCTTGAACTCCCGCGCCTCCTCTGGTTCTGCGTCTGAGGTTCGTTCAAGTCACTTTAAATGTTGTTCTTCCACTACTGATCTGAGCGCCTGTTTGGTGTTGGATCAGGGGGCGCAGCATTCACTTGACCACCCCGGCGCTTGGCCTCGCCATGCACCTGAAGGGGGTACGAAGGTGGCACTCTCCTCCAACGACCTGCGTAACATGATCACTCACAAATACCGGTCAGGAGAGTCGACTGACAAGCACGATGCACCTCTCACAGGGCACACTTGTGCTGTAGTCACCATCAACTACAGTTACAAGTCAGCAGTCCCACTGAGACAGTCGGTGTTCCAGCGGCTGCAATCATCGACACCCCTCCGACGTCGCCTCGGGAAGAAGGTGTCAACAAAAGTGGGGCCAGAACTAAAGGTTGCTTCATACAACGTAATCTCTAACTCCTCGTCAGTCCGAAAGGCGACTGGCAATTCTTCGTCCAAGAGCCAGCCGAGGAAAACCAAGACGACCGTCTCATCC
Organism: Iris pallida; assembly: GCA_029216955.1. Lineage (NCBI taxonomy): Eukaryota > Viridiplantae > Streptophyta > Magnoliopsida > Asparagales > Iridaceae > Iris > Iris pallida. The sequence continues at coordinate 8,461,176 of JANAVB010041619.1, forward strand.
TCTAGAGTGTTCGAATGCACTCGGGGGAGGAAAAAGATCTTAGAGGAAGCTGGGGGTAGTCAAGCCCTTGTTGATCCTCCTTCCGAAGACGAAGGTGTCCTCCAAAGCACAGTTGGGGTGGATCTTCATCCTCGAGGTGAAGTCAGCCTTCCGGACGTAGCTAGGGGTCGTTTAGCCCCTGTGGATCTGCATCTCGAAGCCGCAGAAGTCCTTCAAGATGGGACTGGGGGCAATCAGGCCCTTACGGATACTTCTTCCGAAGACGAGGGTGTCCTTCAAAACATAGCTGGGGGTAGTCTAGCCCCTGCAGATCTGAGTCTCGAAGACGAAGAAGTCCTCCAGAACATAGCTGGGGGTAGCCAAGACAAAGTTCCGGAAGCAACAACTCCTTTACAGGAGAGTGAGGCCAAAAGCGAAGCCTCAACCGAGCCATCCGACTCCAGCCGTGTCATGACAGTCTACATGACTGGGGGTGACACTGAGTCGGATGCGCCACCAGCAGACCTCGTCCAGCACGTAGATACCCTAGAGGGAGGACTCAAAACCCTCTCTGTCTCTATGTAAATACTGACTCAAGCAGTGTTTGAGATACGGTCGGCTTTGGCCAGGGCACCGTCTACTAGTCCTGACCCAGGGGCCAATGGAAAATCAAGTGTACCCCTTCAACGGGTATCCTTGGATACGGATCGCCGCGAAGTACCTCGGACGTCGGAGCCATCAAATGCTCAACTCCAGGCGGTACCACCTTCTCCGACTCCCAGCTCTAAGGAAGACGTGGTGGAGATGATCAGGAACTTGCGCGAGCGCTTTGAGTCCAAGAATAGACAAGAGGAGCGCCAAAAGATGGGCATCCCCCAACCTTATCCCCTCGAATGGAACAAGGTGGTTTATCCTCCTAAGTATAAACCACAAACACTGACGCCATACGACGGGAAGAACTCTCCGCGTCGCTATCTGACGTACTTCCAGTCTCAGACGGGACATCTTCCGAAGGAGGACACACTACTCACCAGCATATTTGTCGGGGCACTGAAAGGAGTGGCGTACGACTGGTACTGCAGTCTCCCAGATAACTCCATATCTTCCTTCGACGACTTGACGTGTCTCTTCCTCGACCGTTTCTACGACGGCGGAAAGGACATGACAATGGCGTCCCTCATAGAGATACGCCAGAAGGAGAAGGAAACAGTTCGAGTATTCATCGAACGCTTCCGACAAGCCTGCTTCAGACTGCCCCCCGACATGCCAGAACATACACTCCTCTCCTCCAGCAGCATGAACATGCTGCTTGCAATCAAACTCTGGCTCAACCCTACTCCTCCTCCTGACTGGAGTTCCCTGATCATCGAAGCAAAAGCAGCAGAAAAGAAGGCGTCCAATGCTCGCCTTCTGGGAGTTAGCTTCCCTGCCTTTGAGGATAAGGGGAAACGGCCTGCAGCCAACAACCCCGGACGAGAGACGAAAGGGAAACAGGCATTGACTGTGAATGCCTCAAAAGGTGCATCAGCACCCACTCAAAAGCCTCCACTTGCACCAAGGCCAAAGGAGGTTTATTCCTTCAACGATGAAGACACCCTGCAACTCTTCGAGATATTGAAGCAGGGTGACAAGATCAAATTGCCGGACCCAAAGCGTCCTGATAAGGTTGGAAAAGTAGACAATCCGAGGTACTGTCACTACCATCGTTCTGTCAGACACCCAACCAAGGACTGCTACGTCCTCAAAAACTACATCCAGCGCATGATCAATGCGAATGTTATCTCCGTCGACCACGAGGAGAAGACGGTTTCGGCCAACGTCGTGTCACTCCAGTTCGGCACCTTGCTGCCAACTACAACAGAAGATGGCATCGTCCCCATCCCTAAGGCGACAATGGAGGGGGTTAACTTACCACCTACTCGTGACAACGTGAGTGGACTCATCCCACTCACCACATCCCGGGGAGAGATCTTATGGGTTCTCCCTGATCTCGTCTCCGAGGTTAGTCAACCGGAGGTACGCTCTGCCTCCAAAACCAAAGGCAGGAAGATCAAGTCTTGCCGTATGGTCTCTTCCTCCGCAGAAGAGGCTCTTCCTGTACAGACGCGTTCACAATAGAACGCCCAACCCGACGAAGCTGTCGTCGAGGTGGTGCCTCCTTGCACCGTCCCTGCTACCGAAGAAGGGGGTCCGTCTAAGCCTCCAGCAGCTAATAAGCAGAAGCATGTAGAGGTTCGTTTCGACAAGCCTCTGCGAAAGAAGAATGCTTCGGGGCTAGCCAAGCCCCACAACTTTGACATACTGGCACAACTTGCCAGTACTCCTTCTCGTCTATCTCTGTTTGAGCTTCTTCGTCTTTCCAAAGACACTCGCGAAGCCCTCTGTGAGGCCCTGAAGGATGCTGAGTCCTTCATCAGTCAGGTCAAGCAACCTGAAGATCTCCCCACTACATGTGCGTACTGTCATTATGCGGATGAGGTTATCCCTAATATAACCTTCACCCAACAAGACATGCTGCTCAAGCACAACCGACACAACAGGCCGCTGTATTATACAAGGTATATCGGTTCTGTCAAAGTAAAGCGGATTCAGATCGATCTGGGGTCTTCCCTCAGCATCATTTCGAAGACGCTGCTCTCAACACTGGGGATCCCAATGTACCGACTGGCACCCTCCAACACCACAATCAGTGGCTTCAATGCCAGCAAGAGTGAGCCGCTGGGCAAAATACGGCAGAAGTGCCATATTGGTAACCTCAGAACTGAGGTCACTTGCTATGTCGTGGACGCCGATGTCAACTACAACCTTCTGCTGGGTCGTCCGTGGCTGCATGAGTACATGGTGGTACCCTATACACTCTACCAATGTATAAAATATGTGTCCACCAATGACATCATCCGGACGGAGTTCGCGGACATCGACCCTTTCAAGGGGGTTGAATCCTACTTCACTGATTCCAACTTGTACAAATCACCTGACGAGGAGGAAGCCAATGATGCTGACGATGAAGCAGAAATGGCAGCAGAGCCCGACATGGAGCCAAAGACGATTCTTGTCGCTCCTCTAAAAATTCGACTCAAAGGGAAGCCGCCTCATACGTTGCCTCCCATGAGCATCAAGCTACTTGGAAAAGCACTATAACACCCAGTTTTCTAAAATTGGGGTATTTTTGAAAATTTATTATTTTTATTATTTATTAATGGTATTTTAGGCATGATATGATTTTTTGGTGATTTTTTAGTTATTTAAAACTATTTTCTAAGACACGACTTATGACTTTGTGATTTTACTAGTATAACCCTAGTGTAAACCCTATAGATTTCATAACCTAGAGACTAACCATGATCATGTGAGCCTAGCCATAGGTTTAGAACATCAAATTAGGGCTTTTTAGTCAAAAGGGTATTTTGGTAATTTTTTAGGATTTATTTGGAATTATTTGGATTTATGAGATTTATTATTAATTAATTATTTGATTAGTGTCATGTTAGCTCCTAACCTAGTTTAGCACTAATCTAGAGGTTAGCAACTAACCTAGAAGACTAATGTTAAATGTTAGCTTTATGTGTAAATATCTAGTTAGATAATATCTAGATATTTTTACTCTTAGATATTTTAGAAACCTAGAAATATCTATTCCCTTAGTCAAAGCCTTAAGGGCTAAGTTTGCAAGGTGGTAGGAACCCTAAATATCTACCCCTACCCCCCCATGGCAGCCAACCCATGCCCCCATCCTATATACACACCCCCCTTCATTCAAGCCTCCTTCTTTCACAAAAACTCTAGTTTTCCTACAACTTCACACCCTCACAACTCAATCAATTTAGCTCCAAATTGAGCCAAATTTCTTGCATTGGAACCCCCTACTATTGAGGATACTAAGGGAGGCTAGCTAGCAAGACTTCCATTAGCACTCATAAAATATTTATGGGCTTATTGTATAGAATATTATTTCATGCCAGCACTATCGACACCATCAATCGAGAAAATTTGCATCAAGACTTTCTTTTTGAAACATTTATTTTTGAAATTCGAGGAAGTGAAATCGTACTCTAATACTAACTTGTCACGCCCCGATTCGGGGAATCGCTCATTTTGCTTCGATTCACGCCGAATCGATCGTCCTCGCTAAGGCGTGATGCCGTACAAGTCTGGAGTTGCACTTGTACAAGGCTAGAACATGCACATTTATATCAATTTGTCACATTTGAAAAATAAGCCACAGTTGCGGAAACATTGAGTAAGCGGAATAGGAAGAAAATATTCATTTTATTGATAATTGTAGTCAGAATACAACTTTTTTCGATAATATTTGAAATACCTTTTCGGCTACATTAATTCATGAAAAGAAGTACAACTGATAGGCTACCATGAAATAATTTCCCGTTCCATACATCATGCCCCTTTAGTACTTTGAAATATAAGCAGCTATCTTTGAAATCTTCGTAATACTTTGTGCGTCTTTAGGGAAAAACAACTTGAAAGGAAACAGCAGTTCAGAAAGCTTTAATTGCGATGTGCGCCCGAGCCTTCCCCAGTACCTGTGGAGGAGGGGTCGGCACATTATAACAATTTGCTGGTGAGCCCCGTTGGCCCACTCAGCTAAACCAATATTTTATTAATGACAAGCATTTTAAAGATATGAACTTATAAGGGACATGCAATATTTAGAGTAAATCACAATTCAAATGACATGGTAGTTCATAAAACCATGTTTACTTTACCATTGGCCGAATCCAGCTTTCCTGCATAAGATACAGGATAATAATAATATACTTACCGCCCCTGCATAAGACATTGATTAGCATACATTCCCACGATGTGACCACTGGTGTTGTTAAACCATATGGACTCTTTTATTCATTCATTTGCATTTGGGACTTCAAGATAATGAGATGACAACACAGTAGGGAGCTAGCCTCTATGATGCCTCGCATTACTCATGTTCCCCAAAGCACTTTATTATTTCCTCCTAGGCCGAATCGGTACAGGCGCCCCTGTACCGTTCGAGGAAATTATTGCTCAATCCTTGTATACAAGTTGTCCATGGTCAGGCGAATGTGTGTCCGACTCGATATACACTGTGTGCATAGAATATTTGAAGTAATAGGCAACATGATCATTCTTAGCATTTCATAACCATCATTCTAGGCATCAATTCAAGCATTTCCATGTTCAGTTCATTGCAGTGTAATCAATTCATTTCAATGTTCTATCTCTAGCATCTTAGTGGTATTGACTTGTGGCATTAGCATCTTGATATCGATCAACGGATGTTGCAAGACAATTATTTAGTTGGCATGAAGGAATAGCGAGAGGGACAATACCACCACAGAGATCCACACTCACCAAATTAGAGAATCGTCGAGAGAGAGAGGAACACTTGCACGCTTAGCCTTCCGTCACGCGTCAGTCTGCATTGGCACCAAAAGATTGATTAATAATCTGTCTCGTTGTGTTCTCTTCTCTCAGAATTCTCAAGACTAAATGCTATGCAAATCGATAAAAATGGGCAAGAATCAAATTATCGAAAATCATTCAGAAAAGCATCCATCAAAACCAAGCAGCAAAACCAGCAGCAAAACATCCAGAGAAAACTCTTGGACGCATTTTAAGAGAAACCGATCCATTAATTGGAAAGGTTCTTATGCACTTGTCCGTGATCGATTCGATGCCGACGGTAAGTTTCCCCAATACTCGGTTTCGACCGAGTTAGCCAAGCCACAAGCCTTACATAGTGAACCGCTAGGAGCGGGACACTACATAATATACCACTAAGAAAAAGTTTCGTCCTCGAAACTTAAAGCAAAGGTCCTACCTCAAAATTATCAAACAGCGAAGGGTATTTCACCCGCATCTCTTCCTCTAATTCCCATGTCGACTCCTCTACAGCATGGTTCCGCCACAGCACGTTGACCAGGGATACTGTCCGATTCCGCAAAAGTTTCTCTTTTCTGTCCAAAATTTGGACAGGCTCTTCAGTGTAGGATAGGTCAGCACTTAGCTGCAGCTGGTCAAAATTCACTACGTGACTTGGATCATGCACGTACTTCCGAAGTTAAGATACATGGAAAATATCGTGCACATCAGCCAGAACCGGAGGTAGTGCAAGTCGATAAGCCACTGAGGCTACCTTCTACAAAATCTCGAATGGTCCGACGAATCTCGGGCTTAGCTTTCCTTTCATCCCAAACCGCATCACACCTCGCATGGGTGTGACCTTCAAGAAGACATGATCTCCTGCTGTGAATTCCAAAGGTCGTCGATGTACGTTCGTATAACTCTTCTGTCGACTTTGAGCAACTCTAAGTCTTTCTCGAATTAAGCGAACTTTCTCGACGGTCTGCTCCACAAGTTCCGGTCCAAGCACTTGCCGTTCACCGACTTCATTCCAGTATATCGGTGATCGACATTTCCTTCCATACAAGGCTTCATACGGGGCCATTTGGATACTTGCCTGATAACTATTGTTATAGGCAAATTCTGCTAATGCAAGATGTGTGTCCCAATTTGTCTTCGAATCGAGCACGCACAATCTCAACATATCTTCAAGAATCTGGTTTACTCTCTTTGTCTGACCATCAGTCTACGGATGGTAAGCCATACCGAAGTTCAACTTTGTGCCCATTGCTGAGTGCAGACTTATCCAAAATCGCGACAAGAATCTTCCGTCTCTATCAGACACTATCGGAGCTGGCACCCCATGCAATCGGACGATTTCATTTACGTAGATCTGAGCCAACCGTTCTACGCCCCACGTAACTTTTATTGGAATGAAATGTGCCGACTTGGTTAACGTATCCACGATAACCCAAATTGCATCATTTTCTTTCTGAGTTCTTGGCAACCCGACGATAAAATCCATACTGATATTATCCCACTTCCACAGTGGAATAGCCAAATTTTGTAAATCTCCGCCTGGCCGTTGATGTTCGACCTTCACACGCTGACAATCCATGCACTGTGACACGAATAGCGCCACATCCTTCTTCATACCATGCCACCAAAAAGTTGAGCGTAGATCCTTATACATTTTCGTGCCTCCCGGATGCAAGGAATACTTCGCGAAATGAGCCTCGATCAGTATTTCCTTCCTGATATTCTCATCCTTAGGGACGCACAATCTCCCCTTGACACGAATAGTGTCATCTTCAACGGTAAAGTCTGACACCTTTCCTGCTAGAATCAACTCGTGTATCTTCTGCAGAAATGGGTCATCCTTCTGAGCAATCTTAATTCTTCCCTGGAGACTCGGCTCAAGTTGTAACTGAGCCAACTGCACATTCTGCGGACGGATCCTGAACTCGATGCCCATCCCTTCAAGATCTCGTAGTACCTCTTTTGCTATTGTTAGGGACCCAACAAATTTCTGACTCAAGGCATCAGCTACCACATTTCCTTTACCCGACATATAGGAGATTGTCAAGTCATAATCCTTGATCAATTCTAACCAACGCCGCTGCCTCAAATTCAATTCTTTCTGTGTGAATATGTATTTCAGGCTTTTGTGATCCGTGAAGATCTCGCAGGACACACCATAGAGATAGTGTCGCCATAATTTCAACGCGAACACAATCGCCGCCAGTTCCAAATCATGTGTTGGGTAATTCTTCTCATGCTGTTTAAGTTGTCTCGAAGCATAAGATATTGTCTTCCTATGTTGCATAAGCACGCATCCCAAACCAAGTCTGATACGTCACTGTAGATCTGAAATCCCTCAGAGCCTTCTGGAAGTGCTAAGATTGGAGCCGTGATGAGCCGCTGCTTGAGTTCTTGGAAACTACTCTCACAGTCGTCCGTCCACTTAAATACGACTCCCTTCTGAGTTAGGTGAGTCAAAGGCGACGCCATTCTCGAGAAGTCTTTCACAAATCTATGGTAGTATCCGGCTAAACCAAGGAAACTCCGTATTTCACTAGCTGATGCAGGCTGCTTCCAGTCCACAAATGCCTCAATCTTTTTTGGGTCAACGGCAACACCTTCTGCCGAAACAACATGTCCTAGGAACGACACGCTGTTCATCCAAAACTCGCACTTACTTAGCTTTGTATAGAGCTGGTTGTCCCGCAGCGTCTGAAGTACTTCTCTCAAGTGCTCGACATGAGTCTCCCTATCCTTTGAGTAGATCAAGATGTCATCGATGAACACAACAACAAACTTGTCTAAGAACGGTCGAAACACTCTATTCATTAAATCCATAAAGGCTGTTGGAGCATTAGTCAAGCCAAATGGCATGACCAAAAACTCATAGTGTCCGTATCTCGTACGAAATGCTGACTTAGAAACATTTTCGGGTCTGATCTTCAACTGATGGTATCCTGAACGAAGATCGATTTTTGAAAACACGGTCGCCCCTTGTAGCTGATCGAACAGATCATCTATCCTGGGCAAGGGATACTTGTTACGGATGGTTGCCTTATTTAGTTCTCTGTAATCGATGTACAGCCGTATCGTCCCATCCTTCTTCTTTACAAACAGTACTGGAGCTCCCCATGGAGATACACTTGGGCGAATGTATCCCCGGTCTAGTAATTCTTGTAGATGCACCTTTAGTTCCTTCAATTCTGCCGGAGCCATCCTGTACGGCGCTTTTGATATCGGATGAGTATCCGAAAATGTATCAATTGTGAATTCAATTTCTCTATCCGGCGGCATCCCAGGTATCTCGTCCGAAAACACATCGGGGAACTCTGCCACAATTTTGGTCTGATTCGAATCTACACCCTTCATTTGAGTATCAAAAACAGAAGCAAGGAATCCTTCACACCCGGAGTACAACATGTGCCTTGCTGTAACTGCCGATATTACCATAGGTCCTTGGAACGCCGAGCCGCACGAGTAAGAGAACTCTGTTTCTCCGGTTAGGCGAAACACAACTTTCTTATCCGCACAGTCAATCGTTGCATGACAGGCGCTGAGCCAGTCCATTCCCAAGATGATATCGTACTCTTTGATGTCGAGTATAATTGCATCCAGAGATAAAGTTTTACCTCCAATTTTAATGAAGCCGTCCCTGTAAATCAAAGTTGCAGGCATATCTACTCCCGAAGGAGTGCTAACACACAAAGCTGTCTTTAATTGAGTCATACAAAATTTATTTTCCGTTGCAAAATCAGAAGAGATAAAGCAATAAGTAGCACCAGAATCAAAAAGTACTCTTGCAGGTGTGCCTTTATATAGAAACGTACCTGTTATAAAATTCTTCGCGGTCTGGGCCTCTGCCTGAGTCAAGGCATAAACCCTTGCTTGTCCACCTTGTTGATTCGGTGCATTCCCAGCTGGAGCCGATAAGGCTGGTGGCGCTTTGCCACGATACTGGTTGTTATATTGTCCCCGGTTGTGGTTGTTGTTATGCCCACGATACTGATTATTGTTATGCCCACGAGGAGGATAATGATTCCCTCTTCTATTTCTGCAGTCAGCTTCCTTATGGCCCTGTTCGCCACATTTAAAACACTTAACCCGACAATCTTCGGATCGATGTCCCCAACGGTTGCATGATTTACAACGTTCTGTATGTTGAGGCCCCCTATTGTCTCCAGTATTGTGACACTTAGGTGCGTCGTTCCTGCTAGCAGACCAAGGTCGTTTCTGATTATTGAGTCCTTGGTTGCTCTTCATTGTCTCACGACTAGCCGGTTTATGAAATCTCTCCATCTCGAGAGCTGTCTCGTACGCCTCCCTGTAAGACGTACATTTTCGAGTTAGCATATCCCGCTCTAGGCCCTCATTCAAGCCTTGCACAAATCTTCCTCGCTTGGCATCGTCATTCGGTACCATGTACCCAACGAATGCGACTCTCTTCAAAAACTCTGTCTCATAGTCATGCAATGACATACTGCCTTGTCGAAGTGCAATAAACTTATTCTCTTTTTGTTGTCGGACAGCGGGTGGAATGAATTGAGTAATGAAAGCCTGCTTGAAGGCCTCCCAAGACATCTTTATATCCTGACTATTTCCGCAAGGTGCCTGTCTCTGCGAAATCCACCATTCCTGGGCCTTGAGGCTAAGTTGTACAGCGGCACACTCCACTCTCTTACTGTCCTGAATCTCTAACATTCGGAAATAGCCCTCCAATGTATTCAAGAAGCCCATCACCTCATCTGGCTCCTCTTTCCCATTAAATTTAGGCGGGTCATAACTTTTAAATTCAGAGAACTTGAAGCTCGTCCTCTTCCGTGTCGGCGTCTCAGATTTCTTTGCCGGCACTTCTACGGTCTCGGTTGTTGCGGCTTTTGTAGAAACATTAGAATCGGCCATCAACTTGGTGACAATCTGAGTTAGACTATCAACTTGCTTTTGTTGAGCATCCAGCTGCTCCTGAAACTGATACTGAAGTTGCTCCTGAAGCGCGCGATGTTGAGCTTCGCTCTGCTTTCTCTGAGCCTCCATTTGCTTAATCAGTTTCTCAATCGGGTCCGACGATGAATTCGCCTTTGAGCTATCACCCTTAGTCATTCTACAACAAAGAAATAATTCCATTAGCACTCATAAAATATTTATGGGCTTATTGTATAGAACATTATTTCATGCCAGCACTATCGACACCATCAATCGAGAAAATTTGCATCAAGACTTCCTTTTTGAAACATTTATTTTTGAAATTCGAGGAAGTGAAACCGTGCTCTGATACCAACTTGTCACGCCTCGATTCGGGGAACCGCTTGCTTTGCATCGATTCACGCCGAATCGATCGTCCTCGCTAAGGCGTGATGCCGTACAAGTCTGGAGTTGCACTTGTACAAGGCTAGAACATGCACATTTATATCAATTCGTCACATTTGAAAAATAAGCCACAGTTGCGGAAACATTGAGTAAGCAGAATAGGAAGAAAATATTTATTTTATTGATAATTGTAGTCAGAATACAACTTTTATCGATAATATTTGAAATGCCTTTTCGGCTACATTGATTCATGAAAAGAAGTACAACTGATAGGCTGCCATGAAATAATTTCCCGTTCCATATATCATGCCCCTTTAGTACTTTGAAATATAAGCAGCTATCTTTGAAATCTTCGTAATACTTTGTGCATCTTTAGGGAAAAACAACTTGAAAGGAAACAGCAGTTCAGAAAGCTTTAATTGCGATGTACGCCCGAGCCTTCCCCAGTACCTGTGGAGGAGGGGTCAGCACATTATAACAATACGCTGGTGAGCCCCGTTGGCCCACTCAGCTAAACCAACATTTTATTAATGACAAGCATTTTAAAGATATGAACTTATAAGGGACATGCAATATTTAGAGTAAATCACAATTCAAATGACATGGTAGTTCATAAAACCATGTTTACTTTACCATTGGCCGAATCCAGCTTTCCTGCATAAGATATAGGATAATAATAATATACTTACCGCCCCTGCATAAGACATTGATTAGCATATATTCCCACGATGTGACCACTGGTGTTGTTAAACCATATGGACTCTTTTCATTCATTCATTTGCATTTGGGACTTCAAGATAATGAGATGACAACACAGTAGGGAGCTAGCCTCTATGATGCCTCGCATTACTCATGTTCCCCAAAGCACTTCATTATTTCCTCCTAGGCCGAAACGGTACAGGCGCCCCTGTACCGTTCGAGGAAATTATTGCTCAATCCTTGTATACAAGTTGTCCATGGTCAGGCGAATATGTGTCCGACTCGCTATACACCGTGTGCATAGAATATTTGAAGTAATAGGCAACATGATCATTCTTAGCATTTCATAACCATCATTCTAGGCATCAATTCAAGCATTTCCATGTTCAGTTCATTGCAGTGTAATCAATTCATTTCAATGTTCTATCTCTAGCATCTTAGTGGTATTGACTTGTGGCTTTAGCATCTTGATATCGATCAACGGATGTTGCAAGACAATTATTTAGTTGGCATGAAGGAATAGCGAGAGGGACAATACCACCACAGAGATCCACACTCACCAAATTAGAGAATCGTCGAGAGAGAGAGAGGAACACTTGCACGCTTAGCCTTCCGTCACGCGTCAGTCTGCATTGGCACCAAAAGATTGATTAATAATCCGTCTCGTTGTGTTCTCTTCTCTCAGAATTCTCAAGAATGAATTCTATGCAAATCGATAAAAACGGGCAAGAATCAAATCATCGAAAATTATTCAGAAAAGCATCCATCAAAATCAAGCAGCAAAACCAGCAGCAAAACATCCAGAGAAAACTCTTTGACGCATTTCAAGAGAAACCGATCCATTAATTGGAAAGGTTCTTATGCACTTGTCCGTGATCGATTCAATGCCGACGGTAAGTTTCCCCAATACTCGGTTTCGACCGAGTTAGCCAAGCCACAAGCCTTACATAGTGAACCGCTAGGAGCGGGAGACTACAAAATCAATTTTTGATCTATATATATGTATATTTGGGTGTATATATACTATATACGTAGTATATATGTATGTGTGTGTGTGGGTAAGTTTTTAGGGTGTATGCATGAGTATACATGTGTATATACATATGTGTATTAATATAGGGGTGTGTGTATAACTGTGTGTTTGGGGACTGAATTTCTGTTTCCAGGAAACTGGAACCCCTCCCCTTCCTGTGTGTCCAGCACTCTCATACTCTCTCTCTCTCTTTCACTCTCTCTCTAATTCACTCTCTCTCCCACTATAATTCCCTCACTTTCTTCCTTCTCTATATATATGTAATATGTATATAAATTATATATATATGTATGTATATATATATATGATATATATACATTTTTGGTATTAGATATATAGTGTCATTGTATATATATATGGGTTTTGGTATTATATATAGAGTGTTCATATATTGATATATAGGTAGTAGATAGATTGTGTATATCTATATATATATATAGATATATATATATATATATATGTAAGACTTCCAAGTATAGGTTTATATAGAAACCTATGACACATAGCCTACAGGCCTAAGTAATATATTGTATATATATATTTGTAAGTCATATATATATATATTGTATAAGGTAGATACCTATATGGTATTAGCCTATGGTATTCATTTATGAGCCTATGGCTATGAGGTTAGGATTGACCCTTGTTTGACTAAAGTTGACCAAAGTCAACTATTGGTCAAACCATGACCTAATAGACCTAAAATGACTAGTTTAACTAGTCTGACCATGTTTGACCTAATTACCTTATTGACTAGTCTTTGTTTGACCTAATTACCCTACTGACTAGTCCTTGTTTGACCAGAACCTTAGATGGTCTAAGTTTGACCTAGACTTGACCCAGATTGATCATGTTGACTAGTATTTGACTAGTTTGATTAGAATGTTGACCAAGAGTTGACTTTAACCTAGATTTGACTAACCTTGACTTATTTGACCTTGTTTGACTTTAATTGACTTAGTTTGATTTCCTGTGACCTAGTATGACTTCCTGTGACCTAGTTTGACTGTTGAGTTGACCAAGAGTTGACTTTTGACCAGATTGACCTAGAATCATGTAGTATGCATTATATACTTTATTTTTACCATTGTGGATACATTGTGACTCGTATTGCTCTGATTAGGAGCTATACACCTCTCCTCAGACAGTATATCCTCTTCAGACATTCAGTTATCAGGCGAGTACATTCTCTAACCGTTTCATACTTGTTCAGGCTTTACTTCTCGCTCTAGATTACTTTACTTGATGCAGTCACGTTGGTAACACGGATTGGTACTATATGGATCTTTACATGAGATGTTATCCCCCTCGGGAGCATCGGGTACTTCATGTTACGTGTGTTTCACTTTCATCATGTACTCCTGTGCTTCCATCATGCATGTATACTCATGTGATCATGTACTCTCATGTTCACTGAGCCCTTATGTATAACTTCACGTATACTCATTTATGAGCCTCATGTGAAGTAATCATGTATAATAACGTAACTTGTCTAGATCCTTGTGTATTGATTGGAGAAACGGGGGAGTAGAAGTGTCACTACCACATTTCTAGTATGAGGGTATTTTTGTCATTTTTGGGGTATTTTAAATTTATTAAAATTAATTAGAATTTATGGGAATTTTTAGGAATTATTTGAGATTATTTGACTATGTTGACTTTTGACTAGTGTTGACCTTGAAGACCTACCTAGAAGCTAACCCTAGTTAGTGGGCCATGGTTAGGTCAAGTGACTCTAGTCTAACCTAGCCTAGCACTTGGTTTAAGTCATTTTAGCAAATAGGATTAGAAGTCATAAGTCATGACTTATGGTTTTAGAACCTTGTTTAAGTTTAATCTACACTAGCCATTGTAGCTTGGCCCAAAGCCCAACCATTTGACTAAACCCTAACCCCAAGCCCTAGTGGCCGGCTACACTATCAACATAGGGATTCCCACCATATAAAACCCCTCCCAAATCTAGGGTTGCCTCTTTTCTTTAGGAAGAGCCCTATTATCAAGGAGGTGAGTTCTTACCTAAATAATTTATTATAAATCATTTATAGGTCCTAAAATCCCCAAATTAGTTGCATTAGTTTCTAAATCTATCCTTCTTGCTGTTATGAATGTTTTGGTTCAGTTTGGAATTGATTAGAAGTGATTGGGATACCAAGCAAGGAGCTAGAAAAGGACTTTTTCCATTGAAGTTTCACAAGGAGGTATCTTCTTCAAATCTTAATGAAATTTCATGTAGTCTTCACCAATAGGAAGCCCTAAGGGTCCCTCTAATGCCTGGATAAGTTTCGTGTCCAGTGACGGATGATTCGTGTCCATTCTGGACACATATCAGAACACTGGACATGGTGTTCGACAGAATGCCACAGAGGGCCTGCCGATCGAGATAACCTATTGTATTTGAATAGGAATAGACTTCTAGGGTTTGCTTAGAGGTTTCCTAGGTTGTATCGTGTTTTCTGTGTCGTGTCGAGTTGTGGTCGACACGTGGACGCACGGATTCGTGGCGCGCGCACGAGCACTGTAGCTCCTCTGCTACCAGTGTGCTCATGCGGGCTGCACAGGACACAAAGACACACGAAATTTGACACTGAGCAAGGGGCAGTGTCTGTCATGACACTCCCCAAGTCTTGTGTCGGTTGGTGTCGTGTTGGACACGAAAACCCGTGTGCATGGGGAAGGCTGTGCGTGTTCAGTGTTTGGGTTTTTGCTCTGTGTGTAGATTCATTTCCTATGGTTAGATTTCCTGTTTTAGTTTGTAAATTAGATCATAATATATATTATATAAGGTATGTAGATTGTTTACATGATTTAAGTCAAGTGTGCATGAAGAATATTGGATTGGATGGGCAGTGAACTATTCCTGATACTTACATTGACACCAAAGTTCACTGTGGTGTACAAATTTATTTCTTCATGTTTTGCTATGCTGTGCAATCAAATTTCATCCCCACACATCATAATACCAGTTAGATTAACTCTTACATTTGAATATGGAGTGATAGTTGTGTAAATAGGATTTTGTCCTAGGAGTAGAGGCTCAATGTATAACTGATACAAGTAAATACTAAACTGTTAACTTCATTCCAGTTTTCGAATTGATATTGTTAATGATTTAAATCCTAGTGTTGATGTTAATTGCTGAGTTAGACTCTAATCATGTTCCTATATACATTGTCTTGCATGGTCATAAATTGGTGTTAAATTGATGGACTGTTAAATAGGTAGATGTTCATAATGTATCATAACTGATACTACTAGTTTACTGTTAATGATCTTCAATTTGATTTTGGGTCTAACTAAGTATCTGCAAATGAAATTTGAGTTTGGTTGCGTTATATAGATGCTCAGTTTTTAACAAGAGATTGCATTGCCATGTTAAATCCTGGCATTGCCTACATTGCTGTCAATCATTCATTTAGTTTTCCTACTTGAACCTGGAAATTCTTTCACTATTAAGTTATTGTTAAACCTGAGATTGATTTCCAGTTTTGTGAAATCTGAGATGAAAGACATGAATTGTTTTCCTTTCCTTATTCCTAACTGACTTAGGCTTCCAGTTTGGAACCTGAGAATTTGGCCATATAATTCCTGCATGTTTTCATGTGACACTCTCTTCACTGTCACATATATTTTCCTGTGCACATGACAACACACACAGCTCACTTGTTCACTGTCATATTTATTTCCCTGCATACTTATTAGCCAATGTACACACACACACTGATTTATATAGCTTGTATTGCCATGTACCCACACACACAACCCTTCATTCCTGCACTGTTTTTCCAGATTAAGTGGCTGTACACATTGGCTCACACATAATATTCTTCTTGGCAGTATTCACACACACCATGTCCTGTATACACAAGCACACCCCTTTCTTTACTACTTCCTATCCACACACAATTCATACACACCCACACTAGCTCTCTCTCTTTCTCTAATTTCTAAGCTTACATGTAGGCCATGTTGTTTAGGCACATACAATATGTATGTGTGAAATTGTGTGAGTGCAAATATATATATATATATATATATATATATATATATATATATATATATATATATATATATATATATATATATATATCTATACTTCTTGATTAGCTAATGTTGTAGGTTTTACTTTTAGTCTAGATTTTGTAGTGTATTATGTGGTGTTCAAGTATGGGTGTAATAGTAAGATTGTAACTTGCTAAGGGTCTAGAAATTAGCTAAGCTATTTATGATGTAACTAGTATAGGCTTGCTTAGCCTTGATAGGAATGGTGCTAGCTAGTATAGGTTGGAATAGCCTAGTTTAGACTCAACTAGACTTGGTTGACCTAGTTTGACTTCTAGGGTTGATCAGAGTTGACCAAGAGTTGACTTTGGCCTAGATTGACCTAGAATCATATAGAATGTATAGTAGGACTCCATTTTACTATTCTGGGCCTGTTGTGACTTGTGCTGTTCTGATTAGGAGCCAGACACCACTCCTTGGACAGTACGTTTCATTCTGGACACTCAGTTACAGGCGAGTACATTCTCTGATCATTTCATATCCTGCTTAGAATTATAGTCCTGCTTTAGATTACTTTACTTGATGCTGTCACGACATTATCATGGATTAGTACTATATGGATCTTCTCATACGATGTTATCCCCCTCGGGAGCATCGGGTATATTGTGTCATGTGCGTTTCACTTTCATCATGTACTCCTGTGCTTCCATTTTACATGTGCACTCCTGTGAATCTTGTACTCTCATGTTCACAGAGCCCCCATGTATACTATCATGTACACCCTATATGGGCCCCCATGTGATATCCTGTGCAATAACATAACCTGTTTAGTTCCTTGCGTATTGATTGGGGATACGGGGGAGTGCTAGTATTCGTGTGAACAATTCCATTGTAGTGTAGATTCCTGTGCACCTCGACATCCTGTGCAAATCTGTCATGTTCACATGTGCTATCTCGTACTCTGACTCACTAGCCACTGTTAGTTCTCTATTTATAGTAGATATTTCTGTTACAGTTCTCTCTCTTGTTTACATACTGTATTTCTTTAGATCCTGTATTTTACTCTACTGCATGTTTATATTTTCTAACCTGCTATGATCTGTTGAGATGTACTGTGCTCGCTCCTGTCCTGACTGGACCTGTTGAAATATTACAGAGGACGAGGAGGAGGCCTGCCTGGACACTTACTACGGGGCAGCCTTAGATGACACCTGTGAGCTGGACTCCCAGGAGGATCCAACAGTAGCTGAGGACCTTCCCCTGACTGCCTAGACTAGATTAGTTAGCTTGTTTTTCATTTGTAGTCTGGAGGCATATTCTAGTTAGACTCTTTATTTGGAGATCAGTTGTATATATATTCTTTTATCTGAGACCTTGTATTGCTGGGATTATCTTAGACTGCTGTTATCTATTTCATTTTCTTGAGTTCTATTTCATATCGTGCTATCTCTTCCTTAGTTGTGATTGAGTTTCTATTACTATGTTACCCCATTCGGGGAGTATAAACTGTTAGATATATATATATTGCTAGATGTTGTGACCTAGGACAGCGTTTTACCGCCGACACTGCGGAGTAGGCTGGACGTATTCGCGTCTCGTGCCCTTACTCTAGGGTGCGGGTCGTGACACGTTTTTAGTGGTGGCCCATGCAGGTCTGCACTAGAAGTGTAGTGGTACTCGAACTAGAGTATCACTGCAGCCTGCTATAGGATATAGGACATTAATTTTAAGATACTCAATCACTTTAGGAAAAATCCTTTTATTGCCATCTAAATTCTTTTGTCAGCTGATCCTTTGAATTATAATTGTCTGCCTTTGTTATATCGCTTCTTTCTCAGAAATTGATACTCTTGTTTGTCTATCTTCAGGATGGTAGAGACTCGATCGCAGCGTGCCATCCATGAGGATGCTATAGAGGGGACTGCTACCTCTCAGCCAGCACAGCGAGGCCAGGGGACTGCAGCTCTTGTCACCTCAGCTCGTATTGAGACCTCGGCAGCCGCAGTAGGGGGTATGCATCCACCGACTGGGAGACAGGACCCGGTCTTTCTAGAGGATCCTTTCCAGCCACCACCGCCTCCAGGACATATGGACGCAGCTCAGATGTTCGCATACTTCCAGCAGTTCATGGACCGACAGCAGGCTCGGCAGGACAGAGGCATGGAGTTGGCCGTCACGACAGCCGCAGCTCGACTAGTGGTGCAGCAGCAGAGGACACCAGGGATCGAGCAGTTTTAGAAGATGAGCCCCAGGGACTTCATGGGGACAGAGGGGATACTGTATGCCGACGAGTGGATCGAACATATGGAGGAGATCTTCCGCTTGGCCAGGATTCCAGCAGACCTTCAGATCGAGGCTGCAGCTAGCCGGATGTGAGATCTTGCTCGCACCTGGTATCAGTCGGACCCCAGGGTGGGGGTACCAGGGCAGACTTGGGAGCAGTTCAAGGGCTTCTTCAAGAAGAAGTTCTTCCCAGATTCAGCAGTCAGAGCCTTGGAGACACAGTTTGAGAGCTTGGTCCAGGTGAGCCTCTCAGTTGAGGAGTATGCGGAAGAGTTTGGCCGTCTCGGCAGGTTTGTTGAGGGGTTGAGCGAGACGGCGAAGGCCCAGAGGTTCTGGAAGGGTCTGGTCAAGGAGGTCAAGTCCCTGACCAAGGGGAACAGAGATGCTACATTTGAGAAGATCTTAACGGGAGCCCTGCTAGCAGAGGATGATCTTGAGCTTAGGCTCAAGAGAGGGAGAGACCCAGCTGGAGGCAGTAGCAGCAGCGGGGGCTAGGCCAAGAGGCCTTATTTTCAGCACCAGCAGCCGAGGCAGTTTCAGCCACAGTCGATTCAGCAGAGGCCGGCTCATCAGCAGCAGTTTCAGCAACAGGCACCCAGGCAGACAGTCAGTTGCGCCTTCTACAAGAAGCCAGGGCATGGATGGAATGAGTGCAGGAAGAGGCTCGGGAAGTGCCTTTTCTGTGGAGCAGCAGATCACCAGATGAGGGATTGTCCTAGGTCTGTGGGACGAGCAGCTCAGGGAGGTGGAGCCAGAGCTCCAGCAGGTCAGCAGCGGGGACCAGCCATGCCGACTCAGCAGCAGAGGTTTGTCCAGCACCAACAGCAGGCCAGGGGAGGCCAGCAGGGGCGAGCTTTCGCCATGGCAGCTGGAGAGGCAGAGGTGACTGGAGAACTGATTGCAGGTTCGATTCTTCTCGACTCCAGTCTAGCATTTGCATTGTTTGATTCCGGTGCTTCGTATAGCTTCATATCAGTATCTTTTGCGATTAGACACGGTATCATAGCTGAATCGTTGCCTAGGACTTACAAGATCACGACCGAGGGTGGTATTATCCTCGTGAGTGATGTTTATAAGGGTCGGAGAGTAGTTTTGGGAGACCGTGAGTTGGAGGTGAGCTTGCTCGTAATGCCATTGCCGAACTACGATATATTACTAGGCATGGATTGGTTGAGCAGGCACCACGCCAGTATTGATTGCAGAGGGGGTAGAGTTCTATTCAGAGCGCCGGGGGAGCCAGAGTTCGAGTACTCCAGACGTCAGGCAGAGCAGAGCAGCGGAGTCTTCTTTGGAGTCTCGGTCGAGGAGCAGACGATTCCACACCCCTTGATAGCAGAGTACATGGATGTTTTCCCGGAGGAGTTGCCGGGACTGCCACCAGACTGGGACATTGAGTTCTCGATAGACTTGGTTCCAGGAGCGGAGCCCATTTCTCAGCATGTCTATCGGGTGAACAACAGCGAGCTGGTGGAACTGAAGAAGCAAATGGATGAGCTACAGGACAAGGGCTTCATCCGCTCGAGTTCGTCGCCATGGGGTGCACCAGTGTTGTTCGTGTCGAAGAAGGATGGGTCAGTACGCATGTGTATTGACTATAGGGTACTCAACAACCTCACGATCAAGAACAGATACCCATTGCCACGGATCGACGATCTGTTTGACTAGTTGAGCGGAGCTCGGGTATTTTCTAAGATTGATCTGAGGTCGGGATATCACCAGGTGAAGGTGAAGGGGGAGGATATTCCCAAGACCGCTTTCAGGACGCCGTATGGACAGTTCGAGTTTTTGGTTATGCCGTTTGGGCTAACCAATGCACCTGCAGTGTTTATGAACCTTATGAACAAGGTGTTCCATCAGTATTTGGATCAGTTCGTAGTGGTGTTTATTGATGATATCTTGATATATTCCAAGACTGAGGAGGAGCACGAGGAGCATTTGAGGATAGTGCTGGAGGTTCTCAGGAAGGAGCAGCTTCACGGGAAGCTCTCCAAATGTGAGTTCTTCCTAGACCGGGTGGATTTCTTGGGGCATGTGGTGACTGGAGATGGTATCTCAGTTGACCCCAAGAAGATTGTGGCAGTTGAGGCATGGACAGCGCCGACTTCAGTTGCAGAGATCAGGAGCTT
Source organism: Iris pallida (assembly GCA_029216955.1). Lineage (NCBI taxonomy): Eukaryota > Viridiplantae > Streptophyta > Magnoliopsida > Asparagales > Iridaceae > Iris > Iris pallida. The sequence continues at coordinate 8,481,960 of JANAVB010041619.1, forward strand.
TCTGGGGCTGGCAGGATATTATCGGAGATTTGTGCAGGATTTCTCCCGGGTTGCAGAGCCGTTGACACGGTTGACCCGGAAGGATGCTGAGTATGTTTGGTCAGAGGAGTGTCAGGCAGCTTTTGATGAGTTAAAAAAGCGGCTGACGACAGCTCCGATTCTGACGTTGCCTTCAGGATCAGGTGGATTCACTATTTATAGTGATGCTTCAGGAAAGGGGCTGGGTTGTGTATTGCAACAGCACGGGAAGGTAATTGCCTATGCTTCCAGGCAGTTACGTCCCCATGAGAAGAATTACCCTACCCACGACCTGGAGCTGGCAGCAGTGATTTTTGCTTTGAAGCTGTAGAAGCATTATCTATATGGTGAGAGGGTGGAGATCTTTACAGATCACAAGAGCCTTAAGTATGTGTTCACTCAGAAGGAGTTGAACATGAGACAGCGCAGATGGCTGGAGTTGATGAAGGATTTTAACATCCTACTTCAGTACCACCCAGGGAAGGCCAACGTGGTTGCCGATGCCTTGAGCAGGTATCCGACAGCCATGTGTTTGACCATGAGTCGGTATTTGCTTGCCGACTTGGAGAGCCTTGGGATTGAGGTGATCGTGCCGAAAGTGCAGATGCAGCTATGGGGGATACAGATTCAGTCAGACTTGGTGGACAGGATCAAGGCGGCCCAGTTCGAGGATGTGGCTTTGCAGAGTATCAGAGAGCAGATCAATATAGGAGTGGGGGATCCTGAGTTTTCACTTGCAGAGGATGGTGCCCTGAGGCACGGTGCCAGGTTATGTGTGCCTAGCGGGGAGCTCAGAGAGCAGATTATACAGGAGGTCCACAGATCTCAGTACTCTATACACCCGGGTGCCAACAAGATGTACCGAGATCTACGGAAGCATATATGGTGGTCAGGAATGAAGCGGGAGGTGTCCCACTTCGTGGCTAGGTGTTTGGTCTGTCAGCAGGTCAAGGCAGAGAGACAGAGGCCCGGTGGATTATTGCAGCCGCTGCCCATTCCCGAGTGGAAATGGGAGCATATTACTATAGACTTTGTATCAGGATTGCCGCGTACCCCAGGAGGGAAAGACGCGATTTGGGTCATCGTTGACAGGTTGACCAAATCGGCCCACTTCTTGCCATTCAAGGTGGGTACGTCTACAGAGAGACTGACGGAGATGTATATGCGGCAGATAGTCAGGATCTACGGAGTTCCGGTCAGCATCGTCTCAGATCGGGATAGCCATTTTACTTCCCATTTCTGGAGGAGTCTGCAGACCAGCTTGGGCACTCAGCTCAAGTTTTGTACTGCATACCACCCCCAGACGGACGGACAGTCAGAGCGGACTATTCAGACCCTTGAGGATATGCTGCGGACGTGCGTCCTGGACTTTGGAGGTTCCTGGGAGGATCTTCTTCATTTGGTGGAGTTTGCCTATAACAATAGTTTCCAGGCCAGCATCGAGATATCACCTTTCGAGGCTCTGTACGGGCGTAGGTGTCGTACACCCTTATCTTGGGATGATGTTGGTGAGCGAGTTTTGCTGGGGCCAGAGATGATTGTGGATGCGGCCGAGAAGGTGAAGCTCATCAGGGACAGACTTCGCGTGGCGCAGGACAGACATCGGCACTGGGCTGATAGCCACCGGAGGCCCCTGGAGTTTGAGGTACAGATTAGAGTAGGATTAGATTTAGGTTGTTGTTTGAGATTTTTTATCATGTTTGTTATTTATTTTAATTGAGACCTTGCTTGTGATTAGGTCGGAGACCAGGTTTTCTTGAGGATATCTCCGACTCGTGGTACGATACGTTTTGGTGGAGGCAGAAAGCTTAGCCCGCGCTTTATCGGCCCTTTCGTTATCAGCGGGAGAGTCGGTGACGTGGCTTACAGGCTAGACTTGCCACCTGCACTTGTGGGGGTCCATAACGTATTCCATGTATCGCAGTTGAGACGGTACGTGGCTGACCCTAGCCATGTGCTCGATCATTCGGAGATTGAGGTGGGTCCTTCTCTCAGCTATCCAGAGCAGCATGTGGAGATTCTGGATCGACGAGAGAAGGTTCTGAGGAACCAGGTGATACCTTTGGTATGCGTCGCATGGAGGCATCATTCTCTAGGAGAGTCTACCTGGGAGCGGGAGGATGAGATGCGCGAGCGGTACCCTTATCTTTTTGGACCTTGAGGTATACTTTCTATCCTTCTCATCAGTTGCTTTTCGCCTTTCAATTTCGAGAACAAAATTCTTTTAAGGAGGATAGATTTGTCACTACCACATTTCTAGTGTGAGGGTATTTTTGTCATTTTTGGGGTATTTTAAATTTATTAAAATAAATTAGAATTTATGGGAATTTTTAGGAATTATTTGAGATTGTTTGACTATGTTGACTTTTGACTAGTGTTGACCTTGTAGACCTACCTAGAAGCTAACCCTAGTTAGTGGGCCATGGTTAGGTCAAGTGACTCTAGTCTAACCTAGCCTAGCACTTGGTTTAAGTCATTTTAGCAAATAGGATTAGAAGTCATAAGTCATGACTTATGGTTTTAGAACCTTATTTAAGTTTAATCTACACTAGCCTTTGTAGCTTGGCCCAAGGCCCAACCATTTGACTAAACCCTAACCCCAAGCCCTAGTGGCCGGCCATACTATCAACATAGGGATTCCCACCATATAAAACCCCTCCCAAATCTAGGGTTGCCTCTTTTCTTTAGGAAGAGCCCTATTTTCAAGGAGGTGAGTTCTTACCTAAATAATTCATTATAAATCATTTATAGGTCCTAAAATCCCCAAATTAGTTGCATTAGTTTCTAAATCTGTCCTTCTTGCTGTTATGAATGTTTTGGTTCAGTTTGGAATTGATTAGAAGTGATTGGGATACCAAGCAAGGAGCTAGCAAAGGACTTTTTCCATTGAAGTTTCACAAGGAGGTATCTTCTTCAAATCTCAATAAAATTTCATGTAGTCTTCACCAATAGGAAGCCCTAAGGGTCCCCCTAATGCCTGGATAAGTTTCGTGTCCAGTGTCGGATGATTTGTGTCCATTCTGGACACATATCAGAACACTGGACATGGTGTTCGACAGAATGCCACAGAGGGCCTGCCGATCGAGATAACCTATTGTATTTGAATAGGAATAGACTTCTAGGGTTTGCTTAGAGGTTTTCTAGGTTGTATCGTGTTTTCTGTGTCGTGTCGAGTCGTGGTCGACACGTGCACGCACGGATTCGTGGCGCGCGCACGAGCACTGTAGCTCCCCTGCTACCAGTGTGCTCGTGCGGGCTGCATAGGACATGAGGACACACAAAATTTGACACTGAGCAAGGGGCAGTGTCTGTCATGACACTCCCCAAGTCTCGTGTCGGTTGGTGTCGTGTCAGACACGAAAACCCGTGTGCATGGGGAAGGCTGTGCGTGTTCAGTGTTTGGGTTTTTGCTCTGTGTGTAGATTTATTTCCTATGGTTAAATTTCCTGTTTTAGCTTGTAAATTAGATCATAATATATATTATATAAGGTATGTAGATTGTTTACATGATTTAAGTCAAGTGTGCATGAAGAATATTGGATTGGATGGGCAGTGAACTATTCCTGATACTTACATTGACACCAAAGTTCACTGTGGTGTGCAAATCTATTTCTTCCTGTTTTGCTATACTGTGCAATCAAATTTCATCCCCATACATCATAATACCAGTTAGATTAATTCTTACATTTGAATATGGAGTGATAGTTGTGTAAATGGGATTTTGGCCTAGGAGTAGAGGCTCAATGTATAACTGATACAAGTAAATACTAAACTGTTAACTTCATTCCAGTTTTCGAATTGATATTGTTAATGATTTAAATCCTAGTGTTGATGTTAATTGCTGAGTTAGACTCTAATCATGTTCCTATATACATTGTCTTGCATGGTCATGAATTGGTGTTAAATTGATGGACTGTTAAATAGGTAGATGTTCATAATGTATCATAACTGATACTACTAGTTTACTGTTAATGATCTTCAATTTGATTTTGGGTCTAACTAAGTATCTGCAAATGAAATTTGAGTTTGTTTGTATTATATAGATGCTCAGTTTTTAACAAGAGATTGCATTGCCATGTTAAATCCTGGCATTGCCTACATTGCTGTCAATCATTCATTTAGTTTTCCTACTTGAACCTGGAAATTCTTTCACTATTAAGTTATTGTTAAACCTGAGATTGATTTCTAGTTTTGTGAAATCTGAGATGAAAGACATGAATTGTTTTCCTTTCCTTATTCCTAACTGACTTAGGCTTCCAGTTTGGAACCTGAGAATTTGGCCATATAATTCCTGCATGTTTTCATGTGACACTCTCTTCACTGTCACATATATTTTCCTGTGCACATGACAACACACACAGCTCACTTGTTCACTGTCATATTTATTTCCCTGCACACTTATTAGCCAATGTACACACACACACTGATTTATATAGCTTGTATTGCCATGTACCCACACACAACCCTTCATTCCTGCACTATTTTTCCAGATTAAGTGGCTGTACACATTGGCTCACACATAATATTCTTCTTGGCAGTATTCACACACACCATGTCCTGTATACACAAGCACACCCCTTTCTTTACTACTTCCTGTCCACACACAATTCATACACACCCACACTAGCTCTCTCTCTCTTTCTTTAATTTCTAAGCTTACATGTAGGCCATGTTGTTTAGGCACATACAATATGTATGTGTGAAATTGTGTGAGTGCAAATATATATATATATATATATATATATATATATATATATATATATATATATATATATATATATATATATACTTCTTGATTAGCTAATGTTGTAGGTTTCACTTTTAGTCTAGATTTTGTAGTGTATTATGTGGTGTTCAAGTATGGGTGTAATAGTAAGATTGTAACTTGCTAAGGGTCTAGAAATTAGCTAAGCTATTTGTGATGTAACTAGTATAGGCTTGCTTAGCCTTGATAGGAATGGTGCTAGCTAGTATAGGTTGGAATAGCCTAGTTTAGACTCAACTAGACTTGGTTGACCTAGTTTGACTTCTATGGTTGACCAGAGTTGACCAAGAGTTGACTTTGGCCTAGATTGACCTAGAATCATATAGAATGCATAGTAGGACTCCATTTTACTATTCTGGGCCTGTTGTGACTTGTGATGTTCTGATTAGGAGCCAGACACCACTCCTTGGACAGTACCTTTCATTCTGGACACTCAGTTACAGGCGAGTACATTCTCTGATCATTTCATATCCTGCTTAGAATTATAGTCCTGCTTTAGATTACTTTACTTGATGCTGTCACGACATTATCACGGATTAGTACTATATGGATCTTCTCATGTGATGTTATCCCCCTCGGGAGCATCGGGTACATTGTGTCATGTGCGTTTCACTTTCATCATGTACTCCTGTGCTTCCATTTTACATGTACACTCCTGTAAATCTTGTACTCTCATGTTCACGGAGCCCCCATGTATACTATCATGTGCACCCTATATGGGCCCCCATGTGATATCCTGTGCAATAACATAACCTGTTTAGATCCTTGTGTATTGATTAGGGATACGGGGGAGTGCTAGTAGTCGTATGAACAATTCCATTGTAGTGTAGATTCCTGTACACCTCGACATCCTGTACAAATCTGTCATGTTCACATGTGCTATCTCGTACTCTGACTCACTAGCCACTGTTAGTTCTCTATTTATAGTAGATATTTCTGTTACAGTTCTCTCTCTTGTTTACATACTGTATTTCTTCAGATCCTGTATTTTACTCTACTGCATGTTTATATTTTCTAACCTGCTATGATCTGTTGAGATGTACTGTGCTCGCTCCTGTCCTGACTGGACCTGTTGAAATATTACAGAGGACGAGGAGGAGGCCTGCCTGGACACTTACTACGGGGCAGCCTTAGATGACACCTGTGAGCTGGACTCCCAGGAGGATCCAGCAGTAGCTGAGGACCTTCCCCCGACTGCCTAGACTAGATTAGTTAGCTTGTTTTTCATTTGTAGTCTGGAGGCATATTCTAGTTAGACTCTTTATTTGGAGATCAGTTGTATATATTCTTTTATCTGAGACCTTGTATTGCTGGGATTATCTTAGACTGCTGTTATCTATTTCATTTTCTTGAGTTCTATTTCATATCGTGCTATATCTTCCTTAGTTGTGATTGAGTTTCTATTACTATGTTACCCCGTTCGGGGAGTATAAACTGTTAGATATATATACATTGCTAGATGTTGTGACCTAGGACAGCGTTCTACTGCCGACACTGCGGCGTAGGCTGGACGTATTCGCGTCTCGTGCCCTTACTCTAGGGTGCGGGTCGTGACAAGAAGTAGACATGTAAATAATTCCAAAGTAGTGTAATCATGTACAAACTCAGTAGTGTAATCATGTATAAATTCTAGCCATTCATATGCTTCTCTTGTACTCTACATCACTAGCCACTTACAGTTCTCTATATACAGTAGATATTTCCTTTACAAGCTATCTCTTTTACAGCATATATTTCCTTTCAGCATTTTCTGTATCTTACTATATTGCCTGTATCGTATTTCCTAACCTGATATGAACTGCGTGAGATGTATTGTGCTCGTTCCTGTCCTGACTGGACCTGTTGAAAATATTACAGAGGATGAGGATGAGGCCCTGGTGTCTACCTATTATGGAACAGGACTAGATGATACTTATGTTGTGGACCCTCAGCAGGATCTACCTGCAGCCGAGGATGTTGCCCCAGTAGTCTAGGCTAGCTTAGCTAGACAGTCTTTTTCATATTATCTTTTTGTCTCACATTCTGAGTTGTATTTTGAGATGTTGAGATACATAGACTCTTAGACTTATTGTATTATGAGTTGACATTCTGGATGTTGTGTATCCTAGACACATAGACTTATTTCATCTATTCTACTGTTCTCTTTGAGTTACTGTCTATCTATCTATCTTTCATTCTTCTACCTTGATGTGATTGAGATTGTATTCTGTTTGTCACCTCCATTCGGAGAGTATAAACTGTACAGGTACTTTTATATTGTTAGATGATTGACCTAGGACAGCGTTCTACCGCCGACACTGCGGCGTAGGCTGGATGTACCCACTTCTCGTGCCCCTATACAGGGTGCGGGTCGTGATAAGCACCAACTGCTCCAGGTAGAACACCGATCGAAGCTCCCTTGAAGATACGGCTCAAGGGAAAGCCGCCTCAAACATCGGCTCCCCTCGTGGCTAAACTACAGGGGAAGGCACCTATCACCGAAGGCGCAGTTGAGGCACCCCTGAAGGTGCGTCTTAAGGGCAAGCCGCCGCAACCATCTGTCTCATCCAAGATGCCGGAGAAGGCCCACATAGCCCTCTCGGACTCCAGGATCAAAGCTGTGGTGGACTCTCCCGATCCAATCCCAGTACTTACAGATGAAGAGCTAGGGGAGTACATCTCTGCTGATGTAGATGCACCCTCTCTGGACAATGTAATCCCGCGGGATAAAATCTCATGTTTTATCAATAATAGAGTGTCTTTTAATTATTTTAGTCTTCCACAATGGAATGTCATGTATACATTAGATAACGCTCTACGGTCGTTGCAAACACAAATAACGACCGTCCATCATGTAAATCGAGTAGTCCCGTCCTAAGGGGTCTATTTTGAAGTCCTGCCGCGGAGTCGAGACGAAGAATACATCATCTTCGGTAAAGTTGAGCGTCATCAAGACCTCCCGCCACTCGAACCAGAACCTGATACCGGTAGAATACAAGTCTATCGGTACACGGACAAGGCAAAGTACCTCATCCAAAAGATGGGTTACGACCTAAAAAGCAACAAAGGCCTGAACTACGGCAAGGGTCGACGTCTTCCTCTCCGGTTTCCAACACCTAAAGGAAAGCCGCAGGACTACTATCATCGAACTAGACGGGGGGTAGGCTATGTCACGCCACCGTCAACTCCAGAGAGTTCAGAGGCAGAAGAAGTAGAACATTCTCACTCGTCTGAAGCATCAACCTGGGATTCCGATACCAGTATCGGATCGGTCTTCAAGAAAGTGCTATCAGCCAACATGACATCGGTACAATCTCAGGAAGATGAAGGCGAAGACCAAATGCCAGAATTCTTCGAAGAAGAACCCTGGGCTCAACGCCTAGGAGAACAGTAGGAGTCTCGTTTTGAATTATGCGAAACCCCTACCGAAGACAAGGTCGAGCAGATCGACCTTGGGGATGGATCTTCTTCTAGACCCATCTTCATCAGCAAAAGCCTAAAAGGAGAAGATCGTGAATCTTTAATCCAGCTGGCTAAAGAATATATCGATGTCTTCGCTTGGAGCTACGAAGATATGCCTGGACTTGATCCTCAGATCGTGATGCATAGCCTCAACATCTTACCGGATGCCAAGCCTATCAAACAACAACAGCGATGCTTTCGTCCTGACATCATGAACGCCATCGATCAGAAGGTGGACAAACTCTTGACCAGCGGCTTCATCCGTAAAGAACAACACCCGGACTGGGTAGCCAACGTTGTCCCTGTCACCAAGAAGAATGGGAAGATACGAGTTTGTATCGACTTCAGGGATCTCACCACTGCTTGCCCGAAGGACGAGTTCCCGCTTCCGATCACCGACGTGATGATCGACAACACATGTGGCTTTGAACGCATGTCTTTTATGGACGGGTATTTGGGCTACAACCAGATCAAGATGTTTCCTGATGACGCAAAACACACGTCATTCAGGACTCTGAAGGGTATTTTCTGCTACACAGTGATGCCTTCGGCTTGAAGAACGCTGGTGCCACATACCAACGAGCTATGAGCACCATTTTCCTTCAGCATCTTCGCAAGACTGTCGAATGCGATGTTGACGACATCGCAGTCAAGAGTTGTCTCAAAGGAGATCACCTACGAGACCTGAAGATAGTCTTCGATCTCATGCGAGCGCATCAACTCAAGATGAACCCCGCTACATCCTTCCTAGGGTTTTCTAGCGGAAAGTTCTTGGGCTTTATTATTACGGCGAAAGGCATTCATGTCGATCCCGAGAAGACCAAAGCCATCCTTGACATGGACCCTCCGAAGAACCTCCAAGAATTTCGAGGCCTGCAGGGGCATCTGGCATACATCCGGAGGTTTATAGTAAACCTTTCCGGAAAATGTCAACCCTTCACCCAGCTCATGAAGAAGGGAGTCTCTTACGTCTGGACAGAGGAATGCCAAAAAGCTTTCGATGACATCAAGGCTTACCTGACGAGCCCGCCAGTCCTGGTGGCACCCGTTGTAGGCCTCAAAAATGAAAGTCACACTGAGTTGATCAAGACAGAGTCAAAAGTCACGCTCAGTTGATCCAGACAATATAAACAAATCACGTTGGGGAGACAGCTCATCATTTGTCAGAGAGTAATTATGACTGACAGCACAACAGTCGAAGAATGTCTCTTCGTATGCCACGTGTGTACAGACTTCGAGAGATCATCGCCGTCTATTGCGTGATTTTCGAAATCTTCTTCGACAAGACTCAGCCTTCGTCAAGTTGGCGTACCAAAAGGGTTTCTTGTCATTTAATGCGACTGACAAAGCAATCACTGTCAGAGATTTTGTGTCAGTCGAGACACGCCGAATCAAGACAGTTGGCAGTTCTATCTCAAGTCTGCGTGTATTTGTGATCTTCATCTCAAGTTTGCGTGGATTCTGAAGTTTTCTTCCTCAAGTTTGCGTGGATTTTTGAGTTCTTTGCCTCGAAGTCTGCGTGGATCCTGAAGCTTCCTGCACCAAGTTTGCGTGGATTTTGAAGCTTTCTACACCGAGTTCGCGTAGATTTCGTCTTCAACAAGTCTGCGTGGATTTCATCAAATTGGAGTACGTGGCAGCCATGCCACTGATCTCTCGCCTGCGTGTCCTGTAACTTGCATACGACTCATGTATGATTGCCATGTGTCCAACAGTTACAGGCCACGTCCAGTAACTGCTCGCAGCCTTGCGTATGTTAAATCCTGCGTGATTTTCAACTAAGCATAGGCTGTGAAGACAGTTATCTTTTCAGTTATTATTTTTGACTCTATAAATAGAGTTCTTTTTCTTATTCATTGTACAGATACATTGATATCTACTGTCAAAATTTTGAGAGCTTTTCTTCTTCGCATAGTCCAAGGGATAAAGCGATCATCTTCTAGATCGGATTCCTACAGTTGTAATTTTCCCATAAACACAACAAATAAAGAGAATTTCTTTATGGAAAACAAATTGGCGACTCTGCTGGGGAAAACCATCTCTTCTTCTGAGATGGCGACAACTCAATGCGACACTTCGTCAATCGGCTCGACGAAGAAGGTGATGACGATCAAATTCGATCAACTCGCCTATGAAGAAATGCAGCGGGCTAAGGGTGGCAAGCCCACTCCAGCCTCCATCATCACTGCCAAGTCGAAGGGACACTCTGTCTATGTCCCTAAGAATCAGTTGGCAGTCAATGGTGAAGTCTCTGCCACAGTGTCTGCTCCTAACACTGGCAAGAGCTCTACTGCAAGCACGCACACTCTTATGCACTCGAAGATGACAGCAATCAAAGATCACGCTAACAGTACTGGCTCCTTAGCCAAATCTGTTCCAGTGTGTATCTCCAAAGTTGAAAGTCACGCTGACAGTACTGGCTCCTTAGCCAAATCTGTTCCAGCATGCAAATTCAACTCTAAAAGTCACGCTGACAGTACTGGCTCCTTAGCCAAATCTGTTCCAGCGTACAAATTCAACTCTAAAAGTCACGCTGATAGTACTGGCTCCTTAGCCAAATCTATTCCAGTGTGTAATCCCACATTCAAAAGTCACGCTGACAGTACTGGTTCCTTAGCCAAATCTGTTCTAGCGTGTAATTCTAAAATCAAAAGTCACGCTAACAGTACTGGTTCTTTAGCCAAATCTGTTTCAGCATGTATTTTATCAGAGAAGAATAACTCCTTAGTTATCTCTTCTTCTTTATCGAGTTCTACTAGAACTGGGGGTGGTCTTCCATACAAAGTCCCTTCGAAAAGGAATAACTCTTTAGTTGTTTCTTCTTCTCCTGTAGTTTTTACTTCAGGAACAGCTTTGACTGATACTTTTGTTAGTCAAAGGAAAGGAGATGGTCTTTTGACTACTCTTCCTTCTGGACATTCTATGTCTCAAAATCTGAATGAGTCTAAGAAGAAATATTCCTTAATATCTTCTCCTATGACTTCTTCAAATTGGGCACAGAATCTGTCAATTAAAGAGGGTCTGTTACCAACTCCTAATCAAAGAAGTGGTTCAACTCTTCCTTCTCTGCAAATATCCAGATCAATGGAAGGAAAACTCCATGTTTCCAAAACCAATGTGTTACCTTCCACTGATTTAAGAACAAAACTCAGCACTTCTGGTGTTAAGAAACCATACCAATTGGATATGAAGATAAAAGATCCAGATGCAGAGTATGAAAGAAACTATGTGGCTTACATTAATCACTCTTTATATAATCAAGAGCCATTAAGACCCAAGAACAGGAAATATACTCCTCAATCTTCACAAACAGATTTACGGGAATATCTTCAACAGAAGAGAAGGAGTAATTCTATGTTAAAAGAACATGCTGAATGTGACTTCTATCCAAGAGTCATAATTCACTGCAGATGTCAATCAACGGTTCAAGACCATGGTGATCATGAATGTGACTTCCAGCCAAGAATCACAATGCAATGCAGATGTCAAACTAAACGACAGTCTGTCTTCAATAGGATTCAGTATGAACCTATACCTGATGAAGATGAGCCTTTGTTTGCCTCTGTCAACATGACTTCTCGGGACACCGGGGGTAGAGTTGATAGTCCAGATGGAGTATATAGAAACACCAGAGCAAGAGTCCTGGCTTCTAGTCAAAGAAATTTGATCCCTGAAATTGATTCTGAATTCCTTGGAGAATTTAACTTCCCACCTCTTCCTACTGGGGGTAATTCTCCTATAGTTGACTTTGATGCACGAAGCAATGATTCAGAACATACAACATCCACTAGTTCATCAATAATCCCTCATACAGTCACGACTTACATGGTTGATGGGAATACTGATGAACCTTCTTCTTCCTTGACTCCTCAAGATCAAAGAATTGCTTCTTTGGAACAGCAAATGAAGTCTATGACTGACACAATGAAGTCGATGTATGAACTCATGACAGCTCAGTTGCAAAATCGACAGACTGTACCAGATGTCATACCAGTTGATACTGATATAAGTCCAGTACAAGTTCCTCCAGCAGTACAATCCAATACTCCTGGACCAGCTCAACTAAATCCTAGTCTCTCTGGAGCTGGGGGTAGTGCTTACAATGCTGTTCCTCCTACCAACTATTCTCTACAAGCCACAACTCCATAATCTTCGGATGTTGTCTCTGAAGAATTGAAGAATCTCAAAACTCAATTCGAGGCATTCAAACAAAAGGATGGTTTACAAAGGTTAGGCATCAAGCAGCCTTATCCGATAGAATGGAAGCAAGTATCATATCCTCCTAAATACAAGCCTCCTACTTTCTCATTCTATGATGGAACCACTTCTCTAAGTCAATTTATCAATCACTTTGAAGTGATGACTGATCAACTGCAACCAAGTGATGCCCTCCTTACTCGGGTATTTATTGGATGTCTCAAGGGAACGGCTTATGAATGGTATAGGAGTCTCCCAGATGGGAGCATTACCTCATTTGCTAGTTTCAAACAGATATTTCTTGAAAGGTTCTATGAAGGGCTGAATGACATGACTATGTCTGCTCTTATTAGAATCAAGCAAAAAAATAATGAATCCACAGAGGAATACATTGAACGGTTTCGAAGAGAAGCTCTGAAGATGCCTCTTGGAACTCCTGATGCTGTCACCATTGACACGTGCAAATCAAACTTGTTGCCAATCATCAGTATGTGGACAGGGTCCACTCAATTTCAAGATTGGCCTTCCTTCATAGTCAGTGCCAAAGCTGCAGAAATCAGTGCTGAAACCTTCAAAGGTTTAGGAGTGCAGATGACTCCTAAAGAAACAGGACAAGGTGCTAACAATAAAAACAATGCTCGCAAGGAAAAAGAAACTCTTGAAGTTAATCTTCAGAGCAAAGATACATCAACTGTTCAAACTTCTTCTACAATTCAACAATCAAGAACACCTCGCCCCAAAGAAGAATATTCTTTCGATGACGACGATGTCCTTGGTATCTTTGAATGTCTGCTGAAAGGTAATAAGATACAATTACCTAAGATCAAGAAACCTGATAAAGCTGGTAAGACAGATCATCCCAAATACTGCCCATATCACAGAATGCTGGGTCATACAATTCGTACATGTTATGTACTGAAAGGAAAGATCCAAAAAATGATTAAATCTGGAGCTATCTCTCTTACTCCAAAAGAGAAGACTGTCACTTCTAATGTCGTCTCTATGCAATTCGGAGATTTCCCTCCTCAACTCCTTGAAGGTGGGATTGTTCCTATTCCCAAGGCGACTCTTGAAATAGTAAATATTCCTCTTCCACAGTCTGAAGGATTAGCACCAATCACTTTGGAGACTGGAGAAATCATGTGGATCCATCCTGATCTAGTGGCAGATTTCGAATCGCCATCTCCTCAAAAGATTTCTTCTCGAAAGTCCAAGAAGGCTGGAAAGATCAAGTCATGTCATATGACTTCTCTTGGGTCTACCTCTGACACAGAGCCAAAAGACAAAGAAGAAGCACTTGTTAGTGCTACTCGAACGGGGAAACCTTACCTAAAGGATTATTCTAAAAGTCCTGAGGATCCTCTTGACATCTCTCCAGCTGATAAAAATGCTTCTAATGTTCTTCCTGAAGAATAATCATCCACTGAACCTGTTCTTCCCAAGTCTACAGCTTTGGAGAAAGGCAAACAACAGGCTCGATTTGATAAGCCAATCAAGAAGTCCTCTCCTCTTGGACTTCAGAAGCCTTATAATTTTGACATTTTAGCTCAGCTTGCTAATACTCCAGCTAGAATGTCCCTCTTTGAACTTCTACGTCTTTCCAAAGAGACTCGGGAGACGTTAAGTGAAGCACTTCTACAAGCTGACTCTTGTCTTGCACAATTGAAAAAGCCAGATGCGGAACCTGCCACTTGCTTGCATTGCAACAGTGTACTGGAGATTATCCCAAATATCACCTTTACACAAGACGACATGCTACTGGAGGATAATCGACATGACCGACCTCTCTACTACACTGGTTATATTGATACGATGAAGATAGATCGTATCCTCATTGACCCAGGGTCTGCTATAAGCATAATGCCGAAGAGTCTGTTGGATGAACTAAAAATCCCTCTTCACAAGCTCTCCAAGACGGTTACCACTATCTTGGGATTTAATCAAAGCCGAAGCGAGCCTTTGGGAAAGATTCATCTGAAGCTTCAGATAGGCGATTTCAGATCTAAAGTCACTTTCTATGTGATCGAGATCGCGGGATCCTATAATCTTCTTCTGGGGAGGCCCTTTCTTCATGAAAATAATGTGGTGCCTTCTACTCTTCATCAATGTTTTAAATACATTGATAGCAATGGAAGAGTACAAAAGAAGTTTCTGATATAAATCCCTTCCATGGGGTTGAAGCTTATTTCAATGATTCCCGAATGTACAAAGAAGAGTATACAAGGATCATACAAGCTATGGAGAAAGAAGATGCACAAAGTGAGACTTTAATAATCCCTGTTAAAAGTCGAACTACTCCGTAACAATCTCTTAAACCCTCTGGAGAAGATTCTTTCATCATCCCAGTGAGTGGACGGATCTCGCCATTACCTCAGTCATCTACTCAAAATACACTGATCATTCCTGTCAGTGGGCGTACCACAGTTCATGTATCCTCACAAGATACTCTGCTAATTCCAGTTGGAGGGCGGATTATTCTTCCATCTCAAACTTCAAGGGAGCTCACCTCTTCTGAGCCATTTGTTATCGATCTTAATCGAAACAACGCTTCTTCTTGTTCTTCTTCTCCCCCTTTAGTCATTGACTTGGCTAAAATCTCTAAGGCTCAGCCTTCTCCCAATGTAAATATTGCTGCTTTTACATTTAATGAAAAGTCTCCACCTTTGCAGTACGTTGATGTGTGTAATTATGTTCATAGTTATTTATATCTGTTAGACGACTTGAACACAATAACCATAGGAGTTGTACAGACTGTTCATACAGATGTATCTCTAGAACCTGTACAATCTTCATACTTTCTAGTTCCAAGCAGAAAGCCAGGAGACATTCCAATATTCTTCTACAAAGGACCTCAAAATCCTTCTGATCTTGAAGATGATGACAAAAATGATGATACTGGAAGATTACAACTACGTCGTTATAGTCAGCAATCTAGAGACATCATCAAAAATATGGGCTATGACTTCAGGACTGGCCTCAATGATGGAAAAGGAAGAAAAATACCTGTCCGGATTCCTCCTTTGAAATATGGAAGGACGAAATGCGGATTGGGTTATACTGCTCCTACTCCTTTCATCAATATTATCCATGAAGATCCCGAGTCTGACGAAGATAAGAGATCTGATTCTTCTAGTACCACTTCTTGGGATTCCGATACGAGTATCGGGGACCTCTACTGCAACATTTTATCTTCCAATATGGTTTCCATTGACCATTCTGAAGAAAGTGATGAAGACGAAGAAGAGTTTGAAATCTCACCTGAATCAGAACAGTGGGCCCAAAGATTAGATAATCAATGGGAGTTCCGTTTCGAGCAAAAAGAACCTCCGACTGAAGATAAACTTGTTCAAATAGATGTTGGTGAAGAGGGATCTCCCAAACCAATATTCAACAGTGAAAGTCTTTCAGAAACTGATAAGAAAGACATGATCAAACTCATTCGTGATTACATCGATGTCTTTGCTTGGAGTTATGAAGATATGCCAGAGCTTGATCCTCAAATTGTAACTCACAAGCTCAATATCTTGCCGAATACTAAACCGGTCAAACAACAACAGCGACGATTTCGTCCAGACATCATGGATGCAATTGAAGCTGAAGTCAATAGACTCATTACCTCTGGGTTTATTAGAGAGGAACAACATCCCGATTGGATGGCTAATATTGTTCCTGTTCTTAAAAAGACTGGCAAGATCAGAGTATGCATAGACTTTCGCGATCTCAATGCGGCATGTCCTAAAGACGAATTCCTTCTACCAATCACTGATGTCATGGTTGATAATACTTGTGGATTTGAACGAATGTCATTCATGGACGGGTATTCTGGGTACAATCAGATCAAAATGTTTCCAAAGGACGAGAAGCACACTTCTTTCAGAACGCCGATTGGTACATACTGTTATACAGTTATGCCATTCGGTCTAAAGAATGCAGGAGCAACTTATCAACGAGCTATGAGCACTATATTCCGTGAACATTTGCAAAAAACAGTCGAATGCTATGTTGATGATATTGCAGTCAAAAGTCGACAAAAGGAGGATCATATCCAAGATTTGAAGGCTATATTTGATCTAATGCGTAAGCATCAATTAAAGATGAACCCTACTAAGTCCTTCTTAGGCGTCTCTAGTGGTAAATTTCTCGGCTTCGTCATTACCTCTAAAGGTATACACGTGGATCCCGAGAAGATCAAAGCCATCCAAGAGATGCGTCCTCCACGCACCTTAAAAGAGCTACGAGGATTTCAAGGAAGAATCACTTATATCAGGAGATTCATCTCTAATTTATCAGGACGCTGCAGACCATTCAACAAACTTATGAAGAAAGGTGTCTCTTTTGTCTGGAATGATGAATGTCAGAAAGCATTCGATGATATAAAACAATATCTGATGAGCCCTCCAGTATTGGTACCTCCCGTCTCAGGAATACCGTTCCTCCTTTATACTCGAGCAATGAGTCATTCATTGGGTGCATTACTTGCTCAAAAGAATCAAAATGGCCATGAACAAGCCATTTATTATCTCAGCCGCACTATGACTGGAGCTGAACCTCGATATTCACCGGTTGAAAAAGAATGTCTAGCCTTGATGTTTGCTGTCCAAAAGACACGTCATTATATCATTGGCCAGACTATTCATGTCATTTCCAGGATCAATCCTATACGGATCATGATGAAGAAACCCAGTGTTTTGAATTCTCGATTGGCTAACTGGGGAATCCTACTTGCTCAGTATGACATGCACTATATTCCTCAGAAATCAGTCAAAGGACAAGCTTTAGCTGATTTTTTGGCTGCTCACTCAATTCCAGAAAATTCAAAACTCTATGATAAAATCCCAGATGAAGTCCTAGATTCAAATCAAATTGCTGAAGAAGATCCTACTTGGCGTCTATTCTTTGATGGAGCATCAAGAATTGGTCCTAATGGCGATATTGTCGCTGGAGTTGGAATTGTTCTTGTATCGCCAGAAGGTCTTGCTATCCAAAGAGCTTATTCTCTCGATCAGCCGTGTTCAAACAATGTAGCTGAGTACAACGCATTACTTATTGGTCTTCAACTTGCTAAACATCTGAATATTCAACATTTGGAGGCGTATGGAGACTCTAAACTCATTGTCAATCAGATCAGGGGTACTTATGAAGTTCGCCATCAAGATCTAGTTTCTTATCATAAAACAGCTATATCTATGGCTTCTTCATTTGAAGAATTCTTCATTGAACATGTTAGGCGAGCATGTAACACAGAAGCTGATGCCCTTGCTAATCTTGTAGCGGTGCTGGCTATTCCAATCAGACGGCAACAAATGATTGTTGTTCGTAATCGAGAATTATTTCATCTTGAAAATAACTTGACTCTAGGACTTCCAGTTGACATTGAAGAATCAACATCTCATGACGTCAACACAACAAGAGAATTTGGATTCAGTCGAAAATCGATGTCATCTTCATCTGATTCCAGCATGGAATTCATCTTCAGTAACTCGACTGAGAATCAGAATACGGATAAAGATTGGAGACTTCCTTTCTTAGATCTCGTATTATATGATATTCTTTCGGATGATCCGAGTGAGGCAGCATCTATCAGACGACGATCACTCAGATTCTACTACAATCATACAACAAAGACCTTATATCGTCGAGCTTATGATGGTTTACTCCTTCGATGTGTTGCCGACGACGAAGCTCAACAAATCATTCGCAAAGCACATGATGGAATTTGTGGAGCACATCAGCCATGACCAAAACTTCAAGACGGTATTCGACGTATGGGTTATTATTGGCCCACTATGGTATCTGATGCCATCGAATATGCAAAGAAGTGTAAAGCTTGTCAAATTCATGCGGATTTTATTCATCAACCCTCGGAATTTCTACATCCGACGGCAGCATCATGGCCCTTCGAAGCTTGGGGCATGGACATTGTCGGCCCGATCAATCCACCTTCATCTAAAGGTCATCGGTTCATTCTCGCAATAACCGATTACTTCTCCAAATGGACCGAAGCCATTCCTTTATCTGAAGTTAAGACGTCTAATGTCATCAGCTTTATTAAGCACCACGTCATCTACAGATTTGGTGTTCCTCGACGCATTATTCATGATAACGGACCACAGTTCGTCAGCCAGAAATTTACTCGATTCTGTGACGATCATCGGATCAATAATGTGGCTTCTACCGCATATAATCCAGCAGCTAACGGATTGGCAGAAGCTTTCAACAAGACTATCATCAAACTCCTAAAGAAGTTTGTCTCCACTAACAAACGTAATTGGAGTGACAAGCTCGGGAAATGTTTGTGGGCTTATCGCACTACAGTTCGTAATGCTACCAAATGTACACCTTTCTCTCTTGTGTATGGTTGCGAAGCTGTTCTTCCATTAGAGATTCAAATTCCTTCTTTAAGGATAGCAATCGCTAATGAACTCACTGCTGAAAATAACGATCGTCTTCGACTTCAGGAATTAGAAGCTCTGGATGAAAAGCGATTATCTGCTCAACAGAATATTGAATTCTATCAAGCTAGAATTTCAAGAGCTTTTAATAAAAAAGTCAGAGTTCGATCATATCAAAAAGGAGAACTTGTTCTAATAGTCAGACGTCCTATGACTATGACTCATATGAGTAAGGGTAAATTTGACGTAAAGTGGGAAGGTCCCTATATTGTGAGCAAAGTTTTCTCAAATGGAGCTTATCAACTCTCAGAATTGGATGGTCGAAAAGTTTTGATGCCTATTAATGGCAAATTCTTTAAAAAGTACTATGTATAAATGTAAATACTTGTAATCATCAGACAAATTCATGTTTTAAAAAAATAAAATTTTTATTTTATTTTCATGAATGATGATACATGATATTAAGGAAGATCACTATCATCCTTCTCTACATTTGGACGTGGGCCACTACCGTCCTTCTCAAAGACGTGATCAGCAAAAGAGTCGAGAACCTCCTTGTTAGAACCCACGAGGAATTTGCAAGCGGCCATCCTCATGGCTTCCTCTTCTTCAGTCCTTCCTGGTTCGAGCAGAAAATCCAGAATGTCCCTTGGTGACTTGGGTGCAGACGAACCTTTGCCTGCTTCCGTCTTCTTCGTTTTGGCTGGACCAGCATGGCGTTCTTCAGTGCCTTTCTGAACCTTTGAGGCCATCTCAGTCTTCTTGGATGCTTCTCCAGATGACATTTTTATGTTGAGGAGTAGAAGTATTCGTTCTCGCCAGATTTCTGCTATATTTATAGGCAGAAGTTCCTCATTCATCCGACGTTTCACATATTCATTCATCCATTCATTTCTCACATTCATCCGACGTTTCACATATTCATTAATATTTGACGGTTCATCCGTTCATTTATTACATCCACTCGACAGTTCATCTGTTCATCATTTCCTAACAGTTCATCAGTTCATAATCTTCTATCAATTTATTAAAGTGGGGATTCGTTATTGATCATGTTTCATAACCTCTGAATCAATTCCGAATCTGCTTACTCATTTGTCATGTTTTGACCTCTGCATAGAAATCAATCTATTTTCTTTTGAGTTCCTATATATTATCACGTCCATAATACCTCTGATAATATCATATACTCTAAAACAGAAAAGATGATTTTATTATCTATCATGTCCACAATTCATCCACAAATACAAATCATTGAGCATAGAAGAATTATCATTTCCATTCTCATTTCACCATAAAAAAGTCTATTACATTTTCTTAGACTTTCTTACAAATCATAATGGAAATCTATTACAAATCTTAGATTTTCATTCTACACCACAACAATAACCTAATAGAGATCTATCTTCTTCTTTGGATCTTCTCCGTCGGACCTTCTCCGTCAGGTTCGTTGTTGGTGGCAATTCCTGACTGTCTGGGTCCCAGTCACGACCAGATCAGCAGGAATCAAACTCTGGTCTTCTCTCTCAGACGAGAGGAGAACCACAGAGTATGGCAGCCCGAAGTCGTGGTATTGCCAATACAATTGGTGGATTGGGGGTAACCTCTCGAGGAAGACAGGAATGTATCCAAACCTTGGGATACAATTCCTAGTTCTCCCGTGAAAGGAACTCTAATACCCGATTTCTCGGGTAGAGTTGACTCCACCATCCAACTCTCGTGTGTAAAGGCTCTTCCTACCATCTAAGGAAGACCCTTCTATCCCACGAAGAGTTCTGAGTTGTCTAATGTACGCGCCAAAAGCGTATGAGCTCCCTGATGTTGGTGTCAGCAGGATATTCTCCACAGCATCCACATCACCAATGCCAGTTCTGAAGAAAATCTTTAGCCGAGCTTCTGCAGAAAACAGCAAGGAAAAAGAGAATTAATCAACAGAAATGTCATTTGACACGCACTAACTGGTCAAGCGTGCATTGTTCAATCAGAAACAGAAAGCCTATCTTTAACAGCAAAAATAGTACGCATACTATACTGGACTTACCTTCAAGTTTGGTGCTAAGGATTGCCAAATTCATGTTTGATACAGTATGCAGAAATCGAACATTAGAAGGCATTGCTTTCCTGTTTTGAGAATGAAATCTCTCAAAAATTTCGTCCTCAGAGAAGAAGAAGAAGAAGAATGAGAGATGAGTATCTTTGAAACTCAGCTGCCTATTTAAAGGACAAAGTACAAGTCTATTCTTGGAAAAGATCCGCGTAAATAGCGCTCGTAAACCATGGAATGAATGACACGTGTGCTTTGGAAGACAGCACAACATTGGAAACAGTCAAAGAGTGCTAATTAACATTCTTCATTAATGCACGCTGTTCAATGCAAAAGTTGTACTACATTTTTCAAGACAGGCACTGATGGCCTTACAAAAGAAGACAAAAAGAGTACAACAAAAGCATAAAAGTCACGCTCTATTTTCCAGAGCAACTGAGCTTGGTGCCTAGTTCTTCTACGCTCCTAACTCCCAGACAGTGCAACAGAGCTTTAAACATTTCACGCTGCTCTATGAAGCTGCGCCCATCAGAAGAGGACGAGCCATCCAAGCCAAAATAGCTCAAGAAATTCTTGGCTAGTTGCAAGGGATCATCTTTGAGCCCGAAGACAAGGGGCTCTGGCTCTTCACCCCCAAAAGTGGGGTCACCATGGGAACAAAAGCCCAACTTGCGTGCTTCTTCCTCAGCTTCTTCCTTTGGTGTCATATTGACGTAAGATGAAGATTAAAAATGAATCTTCTCCCTGTTTATATAACAGAGCTCGCCGGTGGTTCATATTCCATCATAAATTGGATACAATCAGTCTCGAAGAACGAAGAGTCATTATGACATTTAATAAGTTCATTTGGATGTTTTCAAAGAACTTCGAAGTCTTTTCGACTTCCGAAAAATTTTGGAGTCATCTCAGCGTGACTAAATCCATTTTATCATCTCTGTTTTCAAAGTATTTCGAAATAATTTATCATTTTTTCAAAAACTTTGAAGGGGGTTTTGTAGGCCTCAAAAATGAAAGTCACGCTGAGTTGATCAAGACAGAGTCAAAAGTCACGCTCAGTTGATCCAGACAATATAAACAAATCACGCTGGGGAGACAGCTCATTATTTGTCAGAGAGTAATTATAACTGACAGCACAACAGTCGAAGAATGTCTCTTCGTATGCCACGTGTGCACAGACTTTGAGAGATCATCGCCGTCTATTGTGTGATTTTCGAAATCTTCTTCAGCAAGACTCAGCCTTCGTCAAGTTGGCGTACCAAAAGGGTTTCTTGTCATTTAATGCGACTGAGAAAGCAATCACTGTCAGAGATTTTGTGTCAGTCGAGACACGCCGAATCATGACAGCTGGCAGTTCTATCTCAAGTCTGCGTGTATTTGTGATCTTCATCTCGAGTTTGCGTGGATTCTGAAGTTTTCTTCCTCAAGTTTGCGTGGATTCTCGAGTTCTTTGCCTCGAAGTCTGCGTGGATCCTGAAGCTTCCTGTCCCAAGTTTGCGTGGATTTTGAAGCTTTCTACACCGAGTTCGCGTGGATTTCGTCTTCAACAAGTCTGCGTGGATTTCATCAAATTGGAGTACGTGCCAGCCATGCCACTGATCTCTCGCTTGCGTATCCTGTAACTTGCACACGACTCATGCATGATTGCCATGTGTCCAACAGTTACAGGCCACGTCCAGTAACTGCTCGCAGCCTTGCGTATGTTAAATCCTGCGTGATTTTCAACTAAGCATAGGCTGTGAAGACAGTTATCTTTTCAGTTATTATTTTTGACTCTATAAATAGAGTTCTTTTTCTCATTCATTGTACAGATACATTGATATCTACTGTCAAAATTTTGAGAGCTTTTCTTCTTTGCATAGTCCAAGGGATAAAGCAATCGTCTTCTAGATCGGATTCCTACAGTTGTAATTTTCCCAGAAACACAACAAATAACAAGAATTTCTTTATGGAAAACACCCGTCGCCGGCAAACCATTTCTCCTCTACGTCCGTGCCATGGATCATTCCCTCGGCGCTCTGCTGGCTCAGAACAGCGATACAGGCTATGAGTAAGCTATCTACTACCTCAGTAGAACACTGATCGGGGCCGAACACTGGTACAACCCCGTTGAAAAGGAGTGCTTGGCATTGGTATTTGCCATCAAGAAGACTCGTCATTATGTCTCGGGCCAGAAAATTCATGTCATTTCTCGAGTCAATCCACTCATAGTTTTTATGACGAAGCCAGGGTCATTAAATTCTCGACTAGCTACGTGGACGATCCTGCTAACACCATATAACATGGTGTTCGTTCCACAAAAAGCCGTCGAGGGTCAGGCTCTGGCCGACTTTTTAGCTACATACCCCATCCCGGAGTCCTCCAAACTCTATGAAGACATCCCAGATGAGATCCAAGAATCAAACGTCACCGAAGAAAGCTACGTCTGGCGGGTGTTTTTCGATGGTACGTCAAGAACTGGCCCCAAAGGCCAAGTCATCGCAGGTGTGGGGGTAGTCTTGGTCTCTCCCGATCAGCTGGTCATCCAGCGTGCCTACTTCCTTTCGAAGTCGTGCTCCAACAATGTTGTCGAGTACAACGCTCTCATTATGGGACTCCAGCTGGTGCAACAGCTGGGGGTGGATCATCTGGAAGCCTACGGCGACTCAAAACTCGTCGTTAACCAGGTCAGAGGGCAATACAAAGTTTGCCATGAAGATCTGATTCCTTACCATGAGGTTGCATTGAACATTATTGCAACCTTCACCAAGTTCTTCATAGAATACGTACCCCGGTTATAAAACCTGGAGGTTGACGCTCTGGCTGGCCTCGCAGCCTCATTGGTGGCACCCCTCGGGACTCAAAACTACGTCACGGTAGTTGGTCGAGACTTGGTCTGTCCTAAAAACAACATGTGCTCACAAGTGGCCCATGCCATGTCAACAAGTGCTGGTGTTAATATCCGAGACTGGAGGTTCCCGTTCATCGACTTCGCTGTCTACAGAATTCTTCCAGAAGATCCGAAAGAAGCCATCTCAGTCAGGAGGCGCTCCCTTCGATTCTACTATGATACAGCTACTAAAATACTGTACCGACGCTCCTATGATGGACTTCTCCTGCGATGTCTGTCGAACGAAGAAACAGCCGAAGCCCTTCGAGAAGCTCACGATGGAACCTGCGGAGCCCATCAACCTGGCCCTAAGTTGTAGGATCGACTGCGACGCATGGGCTACTACTGGCCAACCATGGCCGCTGACGCTGTCGACTATGCTAAAAAGTGTCATGCATGCCAGCTTCACGCAGACTTTATCCATACACCGTCAGAAACACTACATCCTACAGTCGCCTCTTGGCCCTTCGAAGCTTGGGGCATGGACATTGTAGGACCGATTATCCCTTCTTTATCAAGGGGACACCGCTTCATCCTAGCCATCACCGACTACTTCTCCAAATGGACAGAAGCAGTTCCACTGGCGGAAGTGAAGAGCTCTAGGATGATCAGCTTCATCAAGCACCATGTTATCTACCGTTTTGGGGTACCCTGGAGGATTATCCACGATAACGGTCCTCAGTTCATCAGCCATGTTTTTAGCAGATTCTGTGACAAGAATCGCATTCAAAACGTGGCCTCAACCGCCTATAATCCAGCAGCAAACGGATTGGCTTAGGCATTCAACAAGACTATCGTCAGGCTACTCAAAAAGGTCGTATCATCCAATAAACGCGACTGGGACGAAAAGCTCGGCGAATGCCTTTGGGCCTACCGCACAACGGTATGGACCCCGACAGGAAACACACCATTCTCTCTGGTCTACGGGAGCAAAACGGTACTACCTCTCGAGATCCAGATACCCTCACTCCGCGTAGCAATCACAAACTAACTCACAAAAGAGGACAATCAATGTCGCCGTCTGCGAGAATTGGAGGCACTTGACAAAAAGCGTCTCCTAGCTCAACAACGCATTAAATTCTACCAAGCCCGTATATCACAGGCTTTCAACAAGAAGGTCAAGCAAAGGACTTTCCAAGTAGGCGACCAGGTTCTGGCAGTCAGGAGGCCGATGGTGTTAACTCACAAGACACTAGGAAAGTTCGAGCCCAAGTGGGAAGGACCTTTCATCATAGAGACGGTATACTCAAACGGTGCTTACCGCCTCGCTAAACCCAATGGGGACTTGTTCATGATGCCCATCAACGGCAAGTTCCTAAAGAAGTACTACTCTTGACATCTTTCAGACATGTACTTCCACAAAGGATCAGTGGACCCAATCATCAGGGCTCACATACAATTCCCTTCCACAAAATCATATGCTTCCGGAACTCAGCCGTTCCATGGCATCCTCCAGTAGAAGGACAACCACGTCCATATTACCTCTGAGTTGTCCCTCTACGTCCTACAAAGCGGAATCTTACACTCCGTAAGATTACGCTACCCATCATGTTTACCACGTCCACATTACCTCTGAGTAAACATCCCGTACAGACAACCCATACGTTGTCGTACATTGATCGCAGAACTTCCACGTCCACATTACCTCTGAGTAGTTCCGCATATTCCCATAGTCATTCCTACGACGTCCATAATACCTCTGAGTAGGAAGATTCCATCATTTGAATCTCATATTTGCTACGTCCACATCACCTCTGAGCAAACATGTTGGTTCTCTCAAACTTATTATCTGTACCTAAAAACCAAGGTACGCAAAAGATAATAGGTCCTCGCAAATTATCAAGTTCATGACAGCAAAAATGAATACACCATAAAAACTTTGTATTCTTTATTTTCAAAAAAAGAGTAAAGGATTACACCCCCAGCAAGAGTTGCAAATACAGAAAAAAGAAGAGACTACGATCCCTAAACATCCCCGGGGTTGGCCGAAAGCTCTTCAATCCGATGCCTCAAGTCTGTCGCTCGAGTCTCCACAGTCGCCAGGACCCGGCGTTCAGCTTCTTGATGCATCGCTTCTATGGCCTCAGGAGAAGTGTCATCCTCACGCTTCTCATCCAACTGTTATCGCTGCTGAGCCAGGGGAAGAGCTCGGGGGGTGAAAGCTGCTTCTTCTTTCTTAAAGGCTATATGTTCAGCCTGGGCATGCTCAGTATATAATAGGAGTCGGGCCCGCTGGTCCTCAAAGCGGCGAATCTGGGCATCAACCTCTGCGATACTAGCGTCCAACGCAGTTTGCAACTCCACCTTCTCCTGCGTGGACTGAGACAATCGCTCTTCTGCAGCTTCAATCTCAGCCACTTCGCGTTCCTAGACTCTCACGGTGGCCTGATAAGAGGACTCAATCTCAGTAATCAGCTTCTTCTTTTCCGCGTCTATCACGGTAGAAAGATCATTTCGCTGGATACGCTGAAACTCGAAAAGCAGCTGATCCAGCTCAGTCACCGAGGCCTCCAGAATCTCGATCATATGATTATGGCCCTGGTGGAGGCGTATCATACCGATGTGTGGAAGCGCCATGGATTTTGCCATCGTGAAACTCTCATTGGTGTTCATCACTGTCGATACATCCTTCTATAACATCTTGTACACTGCCTCAATAATGAATTTCATGTACTCATCCGTATCCGCCAATACTTGCGGTGTCATGGAAGGAGTTGGAGGAGCTACCCTGGACGGCGGACCTGAAGAAGTCCCGTCGATCTCAATCTGTGAGGTTTGAACGTCGACCTCAGCAGACTCTTCCGTACCAGGAACTTGAATTCCTCTACCAGCGCCAGATGCCAAGAGAGCAGAAGAAGTTGGGTGGGGCGTCGATATCGTCCCCCAAGTCGAAGAAGCAACAGAGGGCTCTTGCATCAGCAAGCCCTTGCCCTTTTTTTGTCTCAAAGGGACTATCAGCATCCGGAGCTGCCTCCTCCACCATCGAGGCACGATCTGTAACCAGCACAGAGCCTTCCTCTAGCATGCTAACTGGATCAGCTCCCATTTCTTGGCAGGGTACGTCTTCTGGGGTCGGGCTCGGCAGACAAGTCTTCCCCTCATTATTGAATCCCTCCACGGGGACCAAATCTGCCGCCACCTTCCGGTCGGCAGCCTCCTCAGCCTCCATTGCTGAGCCTGGGGTAGGGCTCGGCAATGCTACAGTCGACCTCCCCGCATCATGACAAGGAGGGGAATCAACCCTCTCCTCTGTTGTAGTCACGTTTGTTGCCCCCGCAACAGACTCACGCAGCTCTGGAGTAACGTCATCCGAAGACGACGAACTCCACTCCACTTCTTCATCTGGAAGCCCCTTGTCTGCTGGGCCCTCAACGTCCAAGGCTCCTACGGCAGCTCGTACCTCTTTGGGAACTGCTTCTACCTCATCTTCCTTCCCTACGTAATCCGGAGATACTGGAGTCTCCACAACAACGACATCATCTGGGCTCTCCTTCTCGAAAGACATCACGATCGACGGAACACGCTCTTCCGATGAGCCCACCATTTCTTTTGGTCTGCTCCCACTAGATTTTGGAGTACGGGGTCTCCTTTTTAGCGGCTCCTACAAAAAAAAGCATAGGTCACCAGAAATATTGAACCTAAACAGACTATATGGGACATCCTTACCTCCGCAGGTACTGAATCCGATGACACAGTCGGTGACGATGCCTTCTTCTGCCTCTTTGACGCAGAAGAGCCAGCATCTGTATCCGCACGTCATTTCGGCTGATCAACCGAGGGTTCTGCCTGTCATGCCCCGATCCGAGAAATCGCTCGTCCTCGCTAGATTTTACCCGAATTATCGTCCTCGCTGGGGCGTAATGTCGCACGAGCCTGGAGTTACGCTCGTGCTAGGCAAGATAACGGTTCACATAGTGATTATCACAAATTCGTAACATAAGTAGCGGAAGAAAACAAGAATAACATAAGAATCTCTTTTATTGATTATGAACTGAAGGTTACAAAGGCTCTGAATAGCCCAACATAAAATACCAATTGGCTACAATGCTCATGATCTCTCTAGCTCACAAAGGATTACATTGTTCCATACATTATGCCTCTTTATAGGCACCAAGTTATCTTCGGCCGAACATCTCCATGTCGCAATTCCGAACGCCTATGCGGAAGCTCCTCTTGAACGCCAAGGACTCCATGTCTCGGCACGTCCAAGCCAAGCTCCGCCTCGAGCCGATCATAACCTGAGCCTGCACATAAACTAGTGGGGGATTAGTGCTTTCATCCTCGCTTCGCACTGATCAAGACCCGCTCGCACCCAAACCAAGCACTAAATATCTTTAGTGGAACATGCATCTTAATTTGTGATCTTTCTATTTAGCCATAGGATCGATTTCATAGCAATATTCATGCAAAGCAACTTATCATAAATGTGTCTCATATCGTGTCCCTGCGGCAGATACAGTTAGCCATAATATGAATATACACATAGTGCTTGTGCTCATCTCCGTCCTATATTGCCTAGCCTGCACGGGTTAGAACTTAACATAGAATCATATCATTCACGCAACAGCCAACCATAAACTTAGACCATGCATAAGGGTCGCAGGCCCTGCGCCTGCACCCGACTCTCATCTCAGCCCACCGGCCCTATCTATATGAAGGTCACGGTGTTTCGCACCATAATGGACTTGGCATCTCTTATGTGTAAGCCTACAATCGCTTCGATACGGGTTGCTAGCCCAGTATCTGAAGGATCCCAAACTTACGGATATCATAGCTTATCACAGCACTGGACGGTCGCAATCCGTCCGAATGTTGTGCACCATAAATACCATACATAATTCCCTCCTAGGCCGAACGGTCCCGGCGCCCCGGCGTAACCGTTCGAGGGAAGCCGTACCCGTGCACGGGCCATCCGAGTCCATTGACCATGCAATACGTGCCATAGCAAACACACATAACAATCTAACCAAATCCTCTGTTGCATAAACATAGTCTCGTTCCATAAACGGTTTCCCATGCCATAAACGGTTTCCCGTGCCATAAACATAATCTACCATTCATATGGGGAGCTCCGTCGGCGTTATGCCCCAACACATCCATATTGATGCACGACGCCCAACGGCTTAGTCATCTCATACTCGTATTCAATGCATACCATTCGTAAGTTATTCTCATAGCATAATTCCGTATTACTTAGTCTTTTCGTAACATAAGCGCCCGAGGGCACGCTCAGCGCCGTAATCGATGTTCTACGCCTAGTGTTCAATGTTCTCGGAGGCGTGCACGTGATGCACATCTCGATATTTTCTTTCAATGTTATACCATCATCACCCTACCGCGACTCGTACACTTGATGCACGTCGCTTCAATTGTTCGATTGTTCAATGTTCTACCTTAGTGTTCAACGCATATTTAGACACTTACTCGCCGAGCCATGCTCGCTAACTCGATAACATATTACGCATACCATAACATATTTTATTAGACATAAAGGAATAGGGAGAGAGAGTCAAGAACCCGCCCACCTTAAGCCAATACGCCTTGCCATCTCGCCGATTGAAGCATCTCGCTTCCATAACTCGATCGCATAGCTAACTCCCGGACTTAGCCATTCCTTTGAACTACTCGGTTGATTTGGCCTATCGCGCCCATGCCACAATCAGTTGTAAGGCCACGATTTGGTTTTGCGGACACTTCATTGCATAAGGCAAAATGCTGACCTCTTATCGTCCAGCGTAAAAGCATCGCCTGCACACCAGATCAACTACAATCAGCACTTGCTCAACGGGACTCTTTCCTTTGCATCGATTCGATTCATAGTTTCTAACCGACTCAAAGCTTACCTTTGGCCAACGTAACTCTTGCATCGATTCGCATCGATACTTCATCGGGTCAACGCAACTCTTCGAGTCAACGACTCGTCGTAATGCACCAATGCGGAGTAGGGAATTACATAATATACCACTCAAAATCAGGTTCATCCTCGAACCGAAACCATCACTTAAATCCAAGTGTCTCGCTAGATCGCTTCAAGATCTCGTGCTACTATCGTTGGAATCATACAACTTAGTTTGGATCATACACATATTTTAGGCGTCCCACCAATATATGCATTTCAGCCAAGCTCAGTTGTAGGATATCGGGACAACTAACAAGCTCAACTTAAATCCTCAAGCACTCCTCGTTCCGTACTCGACTCGGTCAAATCATAGCGCATATTCTCAAATACTTCTCGTATGCATCATCCCGTAACATGTGATCCTCTTCCATACATCTCTGTGCATAACTTAACTCGAAACTATTAGTTCGATTTCATAAGTTTCTTGCTGGCCACCTAACACTCGCATTGCATCGAGTCATTGCGCATCCGATCACAACAATTCTCTGCAACGCCTGTTCATCCAACCGTTTGCCTATCTCTCACATAACTCAAGTCTTTCATCCAATCATTCATAACACTTGGCCTTAACGACATGGACTACGTCCAACATGTCACAAATTCCTTTGTCTACAATCCGTACTAAGTCTCGCACACAACTATTCCGACATGATCCACGTTCTCGAACCATATACGTATCGCGTCTGGGGCTACCCCTGCTAGGTAACTTATCCAGACATCATGTTCGCACTCTCCCGACACAAGAGGTCAACTTGAGTCTACGATGCTCAAAGGCAACAATCTCTCCGACCCAAGGTCTCTTACGATACGTCCATCTCCTATTCTCGACCGAGTACGAATCCTTTACTCAATTCTCGAATCAATTTCGACTAGTTCGTTTCGTAACATAGATAGCACGCTCAAACACACATAACTTAACCGTTATTTAAACCGATCTACGACACAACTTCTAGGGTCGTTCTACTATCCGTCGCTCTCGCACATTGCAGAATTCTTGCAATCGCCTTACCGCGTCACTACGCTAAGCACGTTCCTCAACATCTATTCGATCATCGACCAACCAAGTCTACTTATGCACTCATTCGATCGATCATAACTTTTTCTTGCCGTATCGATCTAGTCGAAGGCTACTCGCTAACTTTCGAGACACGATACTCACTCGCTTAGACTTATCATTATCATGCACTACCTCATCTTTCATCCTCGATGAAATTCTTACGTGTCTTCATTGGGTCATCCTATGGGACTTCAACATTCACTTGATTTGGCGGTCAAGTCTTCTAGGGTCATCTGCTCCGAAACTACGCTCGATAATTGAAGATCATCAACGAGGGACAGTTACAACGAACCATGCTATATCCTATTGCGGAGCCAAATCAATTCCCGACAATTCCTATGGAACTTTACCCAATCCAACATAATTTACTCATCCATAATTTATCTATCCCCGCGCAACTGATGCGTCGTTACTACTCGAATCACTTAGGCACTACCGTTAACAATATCGCAATCGAGCAATATTTGTTCGCCTCCGTTCGAGTCTATCCACTCATGGCCAATATCTGACACACTTCTAGGCTTATCGCACAATCCTCAATTCCACCTTCGCATCAAACCATGAGTCCATATCAAATTTGCCACGCCTCGCAAGTTTGATCATCTCCGCTGGATGAATCACCATACCAGCGCTCACACGGAATGATCATTCTAATTTGATGTGACGCATGTGCGAGGCTGGTATTGCACTCGCTCAAGACAAGAATGTCAACATAGTGGTGATCCGCGAAGCTATCCAGACACTTTCGTTTTCATCCAAGCAATATTCATCCACTCTCAAATTCTCCGAAGCATTCCTACCGTTAGCATCCAAACTGCCATAACTTAACTTGCATCCTATTCATCCAACAACAATGCTCAACACAATTTTCATTCATTCGATCAGAGTATCCCCGAGTTATTACATATCGTCTTTGATACGCCTCAATACCATCGTCGATATGCATAACTTGAACATCTTTCTTTCTCATAAGCTCCAATTTGTTGCAATCACTGTCATTATCCGAACTCGAATACGAATCAAGTCTCGCACTTATCAAGATCCATTCCATTATAACTACCATAATCGCAGCACAATTTCCAATTCACCTATCCGTTCTCGTATCCCTAACTCGCACTTTCCGATCGTGCCACCGACTTATCGTACTAACCCAAATTCGTTCGTACGATTTCTTCGTACCTACTCAATACGTTTCCGAATAAGTCTCCATACTAACTCAGCATAAATTTCGACCGGGTCGACGATTTCCTCGACGTAACATTCCTTCGCTACGCTCAGCCTATCGTTCGGCTTACGCTTAACGAATTCTCGTTCGACGTATCATTCATAGGTATGACTTCGCACATACTCATTCAACTTAATTCATCGAAGCATACTTGCATCGACTTCTCTCAAGTTATTCCCACTCAAGTCTCGGTACTACTCCGTCCGTTGCGGACAAACCTATCGTAACAATATAATTGCCTCGACAACTCTATCGCAAGTCACCAAGCGGCTTAACATAGCTATCGCCAAGTGGTATTCCATATACCACTCAGGATCGAGCCTATCTTATCGATACAATACTTCGCTACACTTGCTCGCATAATTGGTATTGCATATACCACTCGAAATTGAGTCATTACTCGACATCACATTCCGCATAGGTCCGACATCTATTTCTCAATCGACTATCCCGTATGGCGATCCTTCTGATCCCAGCTCTAACGTTCGCTCAAGTTTGACACGCATTCAATCTAACTGTATCTTAGCGATCATATCGATCACGCCCGCAACATTCGCTTATTCAAAGCTCAACGCGATATTCGGCCAACATACATGTTCGCCTACTCAATTCGACTCGTTCAAATCGCATCCACGATCTTCCAATCTCGCTCGTTGCAACTCGTACAACAATTTACTCTCGATACTTAAGGTCATTTCTCAATCTTGTGCAACATATCGCTATCCATCCGCATAGCCATACAATACGTATCATACCATACCGACTCATTGCGCTGATGCAACGAACAATTCACGACTTGCTGCACTCCGTACAACCAATAACACATAACTGTTCTCATAGCAACATAACACGCATTGTCTCACATATCGACCCGTTGCACTTTGTGCAACCAACAACACATATCTTCTCGCACCCCGTGCGACCGATAACACATAACTCCTCGCACTTCGTACGACCGACAACACATATATCATTGCACTTCATGCAACCAACATCACCATATTCGTTGTACTTCGTGCAATCAACGACTCATAACTTTCTTACACTTCGAGAAACCATAATCTCGTAATCCGTTGCACTTCGTGCAACCAACACTCCATAACTCGTTGTACTGCGTGCAACCAACGTTCTCTGATGGCACCCGGAGATAGCGCGATAGTCATGACATACTTGTGGCAGACGTACGCACTTAATATAGACTTATTGTATGGAACATCCAATATAGCGTCGAGCAGATCCATGAGCCATGCGGTTGCGAAAACAAGTTAGAGTCAACCGAATTCGATAGCAAAGCAACTGAGGGTCAAGAGATTCACGTACGGTCCAAAGGATGGAACCGCTCTGATGCCAACTTGTCACGTCCCGATCCGGAAAATCGCTCATCCTCGATAGATTTTACCCGAATCATCGTCCTCGCTGGGGCGTGATGCCGCACGAGCCTGGAGTTGCGCTCGTACAAGGCAAGATAACGGTTCACATAGTGATTATCTCAAATTCATAACATAAGCAGCGGAAGAAAACAAGAATAACATAAGAATCTCTTTTATTGATTATGAACTGAAGGTTACAAAGGCTCTGAATAGCCCAACATAAAATGCCAATTGGCTACAACGCTCATGATCTCTCTAGCTCACAAAGGATTATATTGTTCCATACATTATGTCTCTTTATAGCCACCAAGTTGTCTTCGGCCGAACATCTCCACGTCGCAAGTCCGAACGCCTATGCGGAAGCTCCTCTTGAACACCAAGGACTCCATGTCTCAGCACGTCCAAGCCAAACTCCGCCCCGAGCCGATCATAACCTGAGCCTGCACATAAACTAGTAGGAGATTAGTGCTTTCGTCCTCGCTTCGCACTGATCAAGACCTGCTCGTACCCAAACCAAGCACTAAATATCTTTAGTGGAACATGCATCTTAATTTGTGATCTTTCTATTTAGCCTTAGGATCAATTTCATAGCAATATTCATGCAAAGCAACTTATCATAAATGTGTCTCATATCGTGTCCCTACGGCAGATACAGTTAGCCATAATATGAATATACACATAGTGCTTGTGCTCATCTCCGTCCCATATTACCTAGCCTGTACGGGTTAGAACTTAACATAGAATCATATCATTCACGCAACAGCCAACCATAAACTTAGACCATGGATAATGGTCGCAGGCCCTGCGCCTGCACCCGACTCTCATCTCAGCCCACCGGCCCTATCTATATGAAGGTCACGGTGTTTCGCACCGTAATGGACTTGGCATCTCTTATGTGTAAGCCTACAATCGCTTCGATACGGGTTGCTAGCCCAGTATCCGAAGGATCCCAAACTTACGGATATCATAGCTTATCACAGCACTGGACGGTCGCAATCCGTCCGAATGTTGTGCACCATAAATACCACACATAATTCCCTCCTAGGCCGAACGGTCCCGGCGCCCCGGCGTAACCGTTCGAGGGAAGCCGTACCCGTGCACGGGCCATCCGAATCCATTGACCATGCAATACGTGCCATAGCAAACACACATAACAATCTAACCAAATCCTCTGTTGCATAAACATAGTCTCGTTCCATAAACGGTTTTCCATACCATAAACGGTTTCCCGTGCCATAAACATAATCCACCATTCATATGGGGAGCTCCGTCGGCGTTATGCCCCAACACATCCATATTGATGCACGACGCCCAACGGCTTAGTCATCTCATACTCGTATTCAACGCATACCATTCGTAAGTTATTCTCATAGCATAATTCCGTATTACTTAGTCTTTTCGTAACATAAGCGCCCGAGGGCACGCTCAGCGCCGTAATCGATGTTCTACGCCTAGTGTTCAATGTTCTCGGAGGCGTGCACGTGATACACATCTCAATATTTTCTTTCAATGTTCTACTATGATCGCCCTACCGCGACTCGTACACTTGATGCACGTCGCTTTAATTGTTCGATTGTTCAATGTTCTACCTTAGTGTTCAACGCATATTTAGACACTTACTCGCCGAGCCATGCTTGCTAACTCGATAACATATTACGCATACAATAACATATTTTATTAGACGTGAAGGAATAGGGAGAGAGAGAGAGAGTCAAGAACCAGTCCACCTTAAGCCAATACGCCTTGTCGTCTCGCCGATTGAAGCGTCTCGCTTCCATAGCTCGATCGCATAGCTAACTCCCGGACTTAGCCATTCCTTTGAACTACTCGGTTGATTTGGCCTATCGCGTCCATGCCACAATCCGTTGCAAGGCCACGATTTGATTTTGTGGATACTTCATTGCATAAGGCAAAATGCCGACCTCTTATCGTCCAGCGTAAAAGCATCGCCTGCACACCAGGTCAACTAAAATCAGCACTTGCTCAACGGGACTCTTTCCTTTGCATCGATTCGATTCATAGTTTCCAATCGACTCAAAGCTTACCTTTGGCCAACGTAACTCTTGCATCAATTCGCAACGATACTTCATCGGGTCAACGCAACTCTTCGAGTCAACGACTCATCGTAATACACCGATACGGAGCGGGGCATTACACTGCCTGACTCCATGTGTCAATAACCTACCTCTGGCGGACGGTACGATCGAGCCTTCGCCAATACGTTCTCGGTCACTGCTAACTGGGTGCCTACAACAAGACTGGTCTCCCTATCATATCCGGGAGGCATGGCAGCCATAACACAGTAAAACTTGGCAGCCGAGAAAAGAATTGGAGGCCGCAGATTCTGGACAGGCAGCGTAAAGCGAGCTCCGGTACATCCGGCATTGTAGTAATGCCAAACTCGTGCACCATCCAGCAAGCTTCCAGTATACCCCAAGTTAATACTGAGATTATCCAACATCAACTGAGCATAGCCAAATTGCCGTACAAAATGGCTTGGTAAATACGGTTCCAGATAACACTAGTTCCTGTTCCGGTACACCAGATGGGACGGCCGGATACTTTGCAACCAGCGGAATCCCCATGGAGGCAGAATGGTGGCATCTTCACAAGAATCCATCAAGTCTTCATTGGCCTCAAAACCCAAAAAGACAGGACCTACTTTGGTGATCTCCCACCCCTAAAGGTGGGATAAAACTTTCTTGCAAACAGGAATGCCAGTATGCAGCCAGCTCCTCTGGTGGAAACGGCGGAGGAATGCATCTCCGGCCCTATGATCTTCCTACGAGCCCGGACTCATTACATTGGGATGGTGTAAAATCAACCACCCTATCAAATAGTGAAATGGCAATTCGGCACGGGGGAAGTTATCATTTCTACCCCGATCATGAACCACATTTCTCGCAAATTCTCGCAAACCTCGCAGCAGGTTACACACCATTACGGGGAGTAGAGCCAGACGCCGGCCAAAAACCAACTTCACAGCTGGCAGGATTAGGTTTCGGGTCACCCTCTCTACAGAGCCTGACCCGCCCGAGAAGACGTAATCCCGAAGCCAAATCATCAGATACAGAGCTAACACTGTTTTTGACGACATCCGATGAGTAAGGTGCCAGAAACAGCTATAGGAGCGTTCATCCGACTGCCGCTCATTTTCTCGAGGATTCTTTTTATCTAACCTGTTCATTTCGGAAAGCACCTCGCTACGGAAAAGCGCTGGCGGAGTGGAAAACTGAGAGGGATCCTCCTTGCCTTGCTTAAAGACGTAATCTCTCCAAGCGGTTACATGAGGCTGTGACCCGCTTTTATCCCTCTTCTGCATATAGTAATGATGACTCGCCACTTCCTTGAAGACGGCCATCATCTCTTCAGCTTTGTCCCCTAGGACTTGGAACTCCTCGTTGGTCGGGAAGTATTCCTCATAAGGTTCTGACCCCCAATGGAGCCTTGACACTTCGTATATTTCTTGAAGTGCGAGTCCCAGCTCCCCTACCGGAGTAAGAAAGTCCCGGTCTGGGTGTTAAACATCT
The DNA here is from genome assembly GCA_029216955.1 of Iris pallida. Lineage (NCBI taxonomy): Eukaryota > Viridiplantae > Streptophyta > Magnoliopsida > Asparagales > Iridaceae > Iris > Iris pallida. Next base: position 8,518,764 of record JANAVB010041619.1, read on the forward strand.
CCAGGAGTGCGAGGAACATATGCCGGTTGATGTTAACACCTGCCTGAGTAGCACGGATCACGGAAGTCAGCCCCATCTCTTGGAGTTTGGTTTGAAACCACGACAGAATCCAGAGTGTCAGCTTGTCCCATTTGACAACGTAATGACACCAACCCTCTACCCGAAATTCACCTTTCGGGTACGATCGCTCCATCAACAGTATGCGATTGGCAAAAGTCGAAGCGCCGAAAGCAAATGTATTGATGGAAACTTCACTGTAAATGCTCCCAGGACGTAAAGTCCACCAGGTGAAAGAAGGCCCAGACCGTACGACGGCCAAAGTATCCCTTTGATCGGAGGTAGAGTCGATCTTGATGACGCCTGCCACCGCTCCCCCCGGGATGGGGTTAGCTCCCAAGACATCCTCCTCTTGGAAGCAAGACGACAGAAAGCCGTCAAAGGCCATTGACGTTCAAGTTGCTTAACAGTCATATGCACTCCTCTAGCTATAAAAAACTAATCTTCCTTGACCTTCAACACCTTCGCTTCAATAGAAGTAAGGCGGTTCCCAACCAGGAACTCGGGCTTCAGGAAGGTCACGTTATCAGAAGTGGCAGATTTTAAAATACCACGCTGCACCATCCGTTTGAGAAACCCATGCGGTTGTTCCCAGATTTGAGTCATTCTTTTGGGAGGCTGATCTAGCATAATAGTAGCTTGAGCAGGGTTTATCACCTCCTCTTCGTAATCTACTCCCATCTGGCAGAGGCCAGCATCTAGAAGTACTTCATTCAAGAGTGGGACAGTCATCGACACTGATGTTCAACAAAGAAGGCAAAGATTCAGGGATGTTACAAACAACAAAAGAATCTGAGCCTCGTTCTCATCAAAAGCGCATCAGGCTCAGGCGCATCTAAAAAGGAGCTTCGGCGCATCTTCAGGGCTTAAACCCATGCGCGTCAGCAGTGGAGCTTTGGCGCATCTTCAGGGCTTAAACCCATGTGCGTCAGTAGTGGAGCTTCGGCGCATCTTCAGGGCTTAAACCCATGCGCGTCAGTAGTGGAGCTTCGGTGCATCTTCAGGGCTTAAACCCATGCGCGTCAGCAGTGGAGCTTCACCGCATCTTTAGGGCTTAAACCCATGCGCGTCAGCAGTAGAGCTTCGCCGCATCTTCAGGGCTTAAACCCATACGCGTCAGCAGTGGAGCTTCGGCGCATCATCAGGGCTTAAACCCATGCACGTCTGCAGTGGAGCTTCGGCACATCATCAGGACTTAAACCCATGCGCGTCAGTAGTGGAGCTTCGGCGCATCATCAGGGCTTAAACCCATGCGCGTCAGCAGTGGAGCTTCGACGCATCTTCAGGGCTTAAACCCATGCACATCAGCAGTGGAGCTTCGGCACATCTTCGGAGCTTAAACCCATACGCGTCGGCAGAAAAAAAAACCTCAGCACATCATCAGGACTCAAGGTCCATGTGCATCGGCGTATGTATGGTACAGGAAGAGGATGATGAAACTTACCAACTACCGATGGCCAAACGTCGACAGGCGGACGAGGAACATCAGCCGCGACAGCCTCTACAGGCTCTTTCCCTTTGCCTCTTCCCTTGCCAGCACCGCCAAGAGGAGTCTTGGAAGCCATTCCTTGAAGGGAGAAAGTTAGGGTTTTTCGAAGAAGAACTCTAAAAGACAATAGCAAAAGAGAGGAAGAACTCTCTCTCTCTCTCTCTCTCTCTCTCTCTCTCTTCACCTCACGTTTATTTATAGGCACAGTTGCACGCGTGAACCGATGAAGTGTGACCTCAGCCGCCGCCTCGGGTTCTGCGAGGAGATAACTACAAATAAATCCAAAAAGATCATCATTAATCTTCTTGGTTATCGAGGCGTTATCATTTGCATTAACTGAGAGGATCATGCGCCCCATCACTGATGCGCGGAGTATCCATACGTCCGAACAGTCATGCACCCCAACCACCATGCTTCTTATTCAAAGTATTCCAAAACTTGAAAAAAAAAATTTTAAAAACTTTGAAGGGGGTCTTGTAGAAGCATGGAATTTCACGACCAGAAATCCTATGCGCCAAACACTACATGCGCCAGGGAGCTCAGACAGACACAGCAAAACAAAAGTATAGACATTGAAAGAGGATTTTATTTCATATAAAAGTCTATTACATGTCTTAAAAAAGGGATATACAAAGGAGAACTTCTACAAAAAGAAAAGATCCTAAGTCTACAGCCAGGCGTAGCAGTCATCATGCGCTCTTGAACAGGCGCATCTTACCATGCGCTCTCAGTCAGGCGCATCCCACCATGTGCTCCCAGCCGGGCGCATCCTTTCAGCAGCTCAGTTATGTGCATCCTCAGTTATGTGCATCCCTTCATCCTCAGTTATGTTCATCCCTTCAGCAACTCAGTTATGTGCCACCCTTCCAGCCAGGCTCATGCGCCATCTAATGCTTCGACCAATGAAGCATTTATTGAGCAGAACGAGGGTGGCAATCAACCCTCTAGCTGGAGAAAGAGCTCCCCAAACCGAGGAAGAGAAGAGCACCGCAAAACAACCTGTGGCCAGGGGAGGCTTCGAAAGAGCCTCCAAAGACCAAGGAAGACCGCAATCGAAACTGCGGCTAAAGGAGCTGCTTTCAACACAACCAGAATGGGCAACACCCGCTCTGACAGAAGAAAGAGCCCCCAAAGCCGCAGCACTGCAATTTCGATCTGTGGCTCTTCCCGCATAACGGAGACGAGGCTCGAGCATCCCGATCTTTGGATACAACAGGCACCTTTCGCCTGCCTCCGAAGCCCTCGACTCCGACTTTTTGGATGTAACAGTCACCTTCAAGTGCATCAATGAAGATATTGCGTTGCATCTTCACCCTCGGGAGCATCTCGTCAACAGAATGTGCTCGAGTAAACAAGTTTATTTCGGAAGGACATTTCGGAAGGACGTGAGAGAACGAAAAGCAAACCCTCTCCATGTCACTATTTATAGGTCGGGCAAATCAAACCCATGTGCGAAGTGGCTGGCTCTCCGAATCCCGTGCAAAGAATTTGCATTAAATGGATGAACCTGACGCTTCGAATTCAGCCAAGTCAAAAATGGCTATTTAAAGCACTCGAAGAACGTAACAGTCGCACCAAAAGATGTGTCAAGAGGAGCGGATGCTCCGAACAGACCGCGCATCACACAGACGCGCCCCTCAGCACCAAGCGCTTCACAAGCATGTGCCTCCATGCGGCCCCATGAGCCTAGTGGAACGCCGATCGATGCGCCCACTCAATAACCCATCACCTGTCAAAGAACATTAAATGCTGAAGTCTGACAGAGTTGGCAGCACGTCCCCCGAAGACTGCAGTTGACATCTTTTTCAGAAAATGAAGCGTCGCCGACGTCAGCATCATCATTACTTCCATCCGACGGTTACAACCACGTGGCCGCCCAACCATCTCGCATGCGCCTCCGCAGCCATGCGCCCAAATCTCTGCATGCGCCTCAGAATTTTCTCTAATCCCCAAAGACAGAAGTAAAGTCACTACGGAAGATTCTTATGCGCCTCAAAAGCCATGCGCCCCGAATGGTTCGTGACTCCCAAAGGTTACGAGCCAAAGTCTCCTCATGCGCCCAATCCCAGGCGCATCCTACCAGATCATTCTCCACCAAATCCGAGATCTCCGAGCCATGGGCCTACGACACGTGTCCTTTGACTCAATTCACCCAAGATCTCAGCAACAGAAAGATTTTCCCCCCTGCTACGTGCCAGCCCACAACAGCAGCATGAAGAATTCAACTTCTCAATCAGGGCGCATCGTCCATGTGCCTCCATCAGCAATCACCACGTGGCGACCCCGCGTCCAGGCGCATCCTACATATGCACGCATGAGCAGCCAGCCTGCAGACTGTAAATAGAGGGATCATTTCCTTCTTCCACACACGAACATACATAGACAGACAGAGACATCGCACAACTACCGAGGCAGATACAGACACTCAACGTCTTCTTCCTCTCCGCAAGCTCCAGCACTCAGAGCAACTCAGACCTTCAGAGAATCGATAACCGTCGTCAGATCGTCAACAGAGTCAACGTATTACCACTCGCTCTATCGGCACAAGGGACCCAGATAAACAAAAGTGTACTTCTAGGACTACGTCTAAGTCCTACATTGTAACACTGTTCTGTTTGTATTGAAATTTTCATCAAAAGATTTTAATGGCAAACATCATCCTCTCCCAAAGTGCTAGAGTTATTAAGAGTTGTAATTTTCGATCTTCAAGTGTTAGAAGATCAACAAGTTCTCTTCTCATTTTTTTGAAGTTGGCGAGCCTTCGTAAGAAAACTCGTGTGTTGAAGTTGGCGAGTTCTTCGGATCCAAACTCGTGTTGAAGTTGGCGAGTTCTTTAGATCCAAACTCGTGTGTACTATTTTATTAAATAGTGGATTTAAGCCGGAGAGAGTTTCGGAACTGGATTTCCTCAAGCGAGGATACCAGGATACATCTTGTGTTTGATCTTCTTACTCTCTCTTTTTATTTGTCATATATTGCTTCTTGTGATCAAGTTATTTTTTATTTCCCTATTCACCCCTCTAGGGTTCTACAGTAAGAGCGTGGCTCGGATTGAAGAAATGCATAGGCAAAGTGTGTACGGGAGTCTTTGAATCAAAGTGATAAGGCTATAAGTAAGTACTCAGTTAGTTTCGAGGATGAAACTTTTTCTGAGTGGTGTATGATGTAGTGCCCCGTCTCGCTCAGTCAGTTAGAGAAATCGAAACGCCGTGTTCAGACTTAGTCATACAACAGCTTGCTTGAAGACTCACTCGGTCGAGGCGACCCCTCGCTCAGGTTGGTGGCTTCGATAAACTTGCCTCAGCTTGGCCTTCACACTAATAAAATAAAAGTTTTCAAATGCACAAGTAGGCTTCATAATAAAAGAGATGCATCCACATAGCTAAGAGAATAATCCCAACTTGGGTAAGAATGAGTTAGAATATGGAAAGGTCCCACGGTCGGCTTAGATGTTTGCTCAGCGTACTTTCAAAATGACACTCGATCCTTCGTCCCGTAGCTTAGAAGAAGGAAAGTTGGTATTCTCCACAAAACTAGAATTAGCCTAAGTCATAGGCGTCGCCCGCGTATGTTCTTAATAAGCATGCACGGTCCTGTCGTCCAAGGCTTGGCATAGCCTTCGTCTGTCTCGTGGTTTAAGTCATATTGTACAGCTTGTGGCTTAAGTCTAATCACCCAAAGAGCTTGGTTTTTCAAGTCGAACGCGTGTACAGCATATTTTCGTGATGCGAAGCTTGGCATAGCCTTTGCTCGTCAAGTCGTTGCCTGAATAAGTTAGACAAGTGTTTTACAGGCTATCGAAGTCATAACAATCATTGTCCCATGTTTTTGTGATTTTCAAGTCACATAGTCCTACGATCTCAAGGCTCGTCATATAAGTATGTGACTTGAGCGATAGTATCACCTAGAGAATAAGGTCTGTCTAAGGCACGAGCCACAGTTTGTTTAGGGAAAAGCATGTCACGGACAAAGGAACACGTTATGTTCAAGTTAAGCTGGAAGACTACTTAGTAGTCATTCCCTGGATTTCAAACGATAGAAGTTCACGCGGCTAGTTATTTACGAGATCGGTCCTGCTACTTGGGAGTCTCGATAAGGAAGTCCACGCGACTGGTTATCGTCGATATCGATCCCGCTACTTGGAAGTCTCGATAGAAAGTTGGAAAGCATGGTCATGATTAAAAAAGGACTTGGTAGATCGAGTTGAGTCTTCCATGGTCATTGGACAATTTGCGCGCAAGAGTAAATTCCTCGAACGATCCCAAGGCACCGGGTTCGTGTCGGCCTAGGAGGAATTGCAAATATTGTACGGCCTTCATCGATAGTACGACTCGATTGAAGTAAACTGTTACAATATAGGTTGCGGGTCATTCAGGGGGAGCTCGTACCTCGCACGCGAATGGTCACCGTATACAGAGATCCAGTATAGCTTGACATTGCTAGTGACCACTCATATTGATGTGTCGACATAAGAGCGGCTATCCACGTGTATGCCTTTGGATTGCATCGAGTACTAGCAAGTTACGAGTTGGATTAACAAGGTATAATTATTGCAAGCGCTAACCTTGAATCGGCGCGGGTTAGGGTGTGCACGATTGCAACACCATTCTGGAGCCTGAGATTTGGCTATAGCAAGGACACGTACTTCGGCATGAATGTGGCATCGTCATCAAGTCGTCTCAAGTTAAGTCAGGAAGGGCCGTAAGGCAAGTTGGTTAAATCTGGTTGATACTTGGGAGGCACAGTCTCGATCTTAAGGCACAATCAAGTCTATTGGCACGACCAGCACGAGTCGTCCTCTTGACGTCATTGGCACGAAAATAATCTAGAGGCACATAAAAACAAGTGAAAGTCTTGGCACGGCCTAGTTGCATAAGTTTCTACTCGGCGAGGCACCATCTCGAATATATTGAAGTCACGAAAGAGTATAGCACGACCCTGTCATTGCGTTGCCAAGTATAGGCCAAGGCGTCTTTGTCCTAAAATTGATCCTAAGGCAAGACTAGAAGGACAACAAAAAAAGGGATTAAGCTACACAAGTAAATGAACGTGTCAGTTTTATATGGGTGGGCGAGGAGCTCACTCCACCAGTACAGTTGAGTACTGACACCCACACAGTTTTCATGTGCAGGCACAGGTAGAAGCCCGATGGCGCGGAGCTTGCTTGGATGCGTTGAGACACAGAGTTCCTTGGTGTTTCGAGGCGTGCAGCCGCATGGAGTCAGAACTTATACGGGACATAATGTATGGACATCGCCATTCCGAAGAATCTGCCACTCGTTGTCTTGAAGCTTGTATTAAGAAATGAGAGAGAGTAGAGTGACTTGTAATATGAGAGAAAAGTGAGCTTGAGAGACTTGTAATTTGGCCTCGTGTCCACATTGTAAATCTTTGTTGAATATCAATAAAAAGAGTATTTTGCATGAGTTGTGTTTTACTTCAAATTTTTGCTGCTGACTATTCAATGTTTATGCTTGGGAATTCTGTGCGACGACCCCCGTCACTTAGCTTGTAATCGGCCGTTATGGACTTGCCTTGCGTGAGTGCAATCTAGGCTCACGTGGCATCACGTCTTAGTGAGGACGGTCGTTCCTACGGGAGCGGGACGTGACACCGGCTTAGCCCGGATGGAAGAGCGGGACGGGCCGGGTCAACTCGGATTTATAATATTTGAACCCAGCCCGGATAGGGTTGGGCCGAGTCGGGTCTGGGTTAGCCCGCGGGCCGACCAAATTTTTAAAATTTTTTTTGCTTCGTTTGGATTTTATACTTAAGTTGTTCCTACTTTTAACATAAACCAACTTTGAATTGTTGGTCAACACATAGGTTGGTAAGCTTTTGCTTTGGAGGTCTTGAGTTCATGAGCCCCCCTTTTCCAAAAAATTTGAATTTTTTTAACATTATATCCGGGCCGGGCCAGACTGGTGGGGCGGGCTAGAGAAAAATAAACTCAGCCCGGACCCATTACGAGTACAGACCGGACCGGACTGGACTGTCGGATCAGTACCTTTGGACCCAGTCCCAATCCGGATCTACTATGGACCGGACCGGACTGGCTCGTTGACCGACCGGGCCGACCCATACCCGGTTTGGGGTCGGATTCCTGGCCATCCGGCCCAATACAAACCTTGATATGTCTCCCATCCATGCCCAAACTGTACATACGTTGCGTTGCTATCATAGTATAGTATAATATAGAATGATGTGACCCGTCAATTAATTACATGGAATGGAATGGACAGCATATCGGTGGACCACCAACCCAACCTAGGGGTGCAACTCGGGCGGGCTAAATCCGAACCCGATCGGATAAACCCGTTAATGGGTTAGGTTAGGGTTGAAGATATTCGGGTTCGGGCTTGGGCTCGGGTTAAAATATTTGAACCCGATCAAAAATCGGGTTGGGCTTGGGTTCATGTGTTGGGTAACCCGAAGAACCCGAAACCCGACATATATATAATTTATATATATATATATATATTGTTTCATACTACTTAAATAAAAAAGTTTAAACTATAATTTTTTTTCACCCAAACTCTTCAATTCCTTGTCCTAAATCTCATTTCAGCTTTATTTTGTAATGATTAAGGCTTTATTGCTATTTGATTATGCATTTAATATTACTCTTGTTTAAAATTATTTCAAATATCATATTAGAGTCCGATAAACCCGATGGACCCGACCCAACCCGAGCCCAACCCGATCCTCCGGGCTTGGTCTTGGGCTTCATATGTTGAACCCGAAGTCGGGTCGGGCTTGGGCTTGGGCTAGACTTATGATCTATCGGGTTGGGCTCGGGTTGACCTCAAACCCGACCCAACCCGCCCGAGTTGCACCCCTAACCCAACCTAACCTAACCTAGCCAAGCTAGTTAGTTAATGGGAACATTGAAAGTTTTACGCAGAAGCAGTAGATGAAATCAAAGTTTCGGTTATGGACCTATGGTCCCTCCGGTCAGGTCTGGGGCTATATATCTTTGCATTTGGTCCCAGTTTAATCTTGTTGTGAACAAATCCTGAAGCTGTCAATGGACGAACGATGCACCTCTTTGAACTTCAAATGTACTAGTAAGTAGTAACTTGCATGCAAAGCAAGCTATATGTTCGTTCGTTCGTTCTTGCTTTCATTCAAATTCAAAAGCTAAAGCAGCAATCAGCTGATGTGTTAATTACAAGCATGAGTTGATGTAATATGTATGCATTATTGTTTGATGTCCAAAACAAGTAGACTTAGATGATATATGGCTGCAGAAACTTAATTGCCTTGAATCGTTTATAAACTTTCGGACCAACCCGTTTGGTGGCATGGCATGCACAGTAGACCGACTGTTATCCACTATTGTTTCTAGCTACTTAAGCACCACAACCAGTGGTGGATCCACATAGGAGGAACTGGGGCGGGGCTTCCAGTAAATTTTTATTTTTAACATGTTATTATACTCTAAGGTCCCGTTTGGTTCATCGGGTTGGACAATGTAATGTAATCGACATTACGTCGTAATTCCAATTAAGATATTTGGTTGGACAATTTTTCTCTAGATGTAATGTAATAGCAATTACAAACTTGATTACATTACATCTATTCCTATTCAAATCAATTACATCCTAAAACCTATGTAATCCTAATTACATTACATCCTCAAATCATAAATTACAATTTTATCCTTTAAGAATTTTTCAACAAATAAAACCCCGATCGGTCCTGAGGAGAGAGAATTTTAACCTAGATCTAAAAATTCCTTCACTCCTCCTCCTCCCCCTCCGCCGCCTCCACCGCCTCCACCGCCCGCCCCCTCCTCCGGCCGCCCCCTCCGGTGCCTCCCCCTCCTCTTCCTCCGCTGCTTCCATCGCCTGACCCATCCGATGCCGCCGCCTCCTCCTCCTCCTCCGTTGCCTCCACCTCCTCCTCCTCCACCACCGCCTCAGCCTCCTCCTCCTCCTCCGCCTCCTCCTCCGCCTGCCGGAGCTCGAAAATTCCAAGGTATTATTCCTTTTAATGAAATTTTGGGTTCTACTTGCTAGAAGTTTTTTTAATGAAAATTTGGGTTTAATTTATTTGAATGTTAGATGAAAATATTATAAATGATTTGGGTTCTACTTGCTCGAAAATTCCAAATTTGTATATCGTGAACTTCCTAACAATTATAGATATATCATATAATTGTTAGAGCAATAGAAATTAAGATCAATATATTAATTACTAATATTTTAAGATGATAATATTTTGATACAATTGAGTATGAACCCACACAGGCACACACATGAATTTCAATTTCCCAAGTCTCTAGTCTAGTCAATCCATCGAGAAAGAGAGATCTTTAAGAAATTGCAAAGTACATCTCGAGTGTAGCTAGCCTACCTCTACAAATTTGGCATCTGATCCACCCGGTCCGCCATGTCGAGGAGAGATCTTCGTTTTGCCATCACAATCGCGATATACAAACTGGAGACAATGTACTCTATAAGCTGAAAACCCAATAATGATTTGGGTTCTACTTGTAGAAAAATATTTGTGTGGGTTCTACTTGCTCGAAAATTTATTTGAATGTTATTATCCCAAGTTATGATAATCATCCTTTGAAAATTTATTTGAATGTTAGATGAAAATATTATGAATGTTAGATGAAAATATTTCAAGTATTCTACAACATGTGACCAACATCACCATTGTTTGGGTATTAATGCAGTAATGTCTCATCTTCATTCAAGTGAGAAATACTATAAATTTGTTTTCTGATTATATGGAAGTATTCATGCAGTAATGGCTCGTCTTCATTCAAGTGAAGGAAAGAAGTTGATTGCCATATGTACTCACTGGTTGCACATTTCCAATTTACTAAACTGGTTTTTTCAAGTTGTTGCTTCTACATCTATGATGTATGCTTCACTGGTTGCACATTTCCCGGATGAGGGTTTTAAGAGAGAATTTTAACATTGTCCATGCTTTATTGACGGGCCCAAATTGTAGTGGTTTTGGAAGGGACCACGAGACAAAAATGGTGACCGCAGAGGATGCCGTTTGGGATGCATATCTGACGGTAAATAATATCTATTGTTTGATTTATTGTTATCATAATTTCATGCATTCTGTTTTTTTCTATTTTTTCTGTTTTTCTGAATCTATTAGTAACTGTAGCTTCTCTGTTTTTAAGTAGAAGCAAAAATCTGAAAATGTCATCCAGAGGCAAGTAGATGCAAGTAGCTTCTCTGTTCCTTCTCTGTTTTTCTGAATCTATTGTTATCATAATTTCATGTTCTTTTTTTTTAAGTAGAAGCAAAAATCTGAAAATGTCACTAGAATATTTATCTGCATTTCTTACAGAGTCATCCAGAGGCAAGTAGATACAAGTAGAACTTTTGATTTTTTTTATACATAGTAATAATGTCGCATTTCATGCATCCTGGATGAATCCTGCATCCTGAATCCTGCATCCAGTGCAACAAACCTGGATGAAACCTGGATGAATCATGCAACAAACCATAGTAATAATGTCTCATTGCAGTAATCTGGTATTTCTTCTTGAGTAGCAGTAATCTGGTATTTAAACATCCATTGCAGTAATCTGGTATTTAAACTCCATTGCAGTAATCTGGTATTTAAACCTGGATGAATCCTGCAACAAACCATAGTAATAATGTCGCATTTCAGTAATCTGGTATTTCTTCTTGAGTAGCAGTAATCTGGTATTTAAACATCCATTGCAGTAATAATGTCTCATTGCAACAAACCATAGTAATAATGTCTCATTCAATAAACTCCATTGCAGTAGTCTTATTGTTGATTATTTTGATGTTTTATTTTCAGAGTCATCCCGAGGCAAAAAAAAATCAGAGACGCACCGGTCAAATACTATGATGAGTTGAGCATGATCTTTGGAAAAGATCGAGCCACTGGAAATCTTGCAGAGACTCCTGCGGATGAGTTGGAGAATCAAGAGGTCGATGATACGATGGCGACTTCCCAAATTCCTGTCAACGCATCCTCAAATAATTCCCAACTCCCTCCTAATTCAGTTTTAGACTCTAACGTGACCTCAAGAAGGCAAAAGAGGAAGCGTGATGATGCGAACATCTTTGTTGAAGGGGTTCAGAGTGCAGTCCGTATCATTGCTAGTGAGATTCGGGAGTCCTCATGTCGTTTGAGTCAGGCTTTGGGAGAAGAGGATAATGAGAACAAAAAGATAATATATGATGAGCTGAAAAAGTTGTCTGGACTTACCATGGCAGAGAGGCACAGAGCATACTTTCTTATTGGTTGTGATTCTAGCAAAGTCAGCTTATTTTTTAGTGTTCCCGATGAAGCGAGAGAAATTTGGGTGAAAAGTCTTTTAGAGTTTGCGTAGGATTTGGTGGATTTTATTTGATTACTGGATATTTCAGTTACATGATACAATGAGATATTATTTTGATCATTTGTTATATGATACCATATGAATGTTCTGGTTTATAACTATTTGAACTTTTGTCTGAGATGGAATGAAATTTATTTTATATCATTGTTATTTTTTCTACTTTCTTACGTGATACGATGTAATGTTTTATTTTATTTGGTTACAGGATATTTTTTTTCTGAGATGGAATGGAGTTTATTGAATGTTCTAGTTTGTATGATACTATATGAATGTTATTATTATTATTATTTTACTTTTTACATGATACGATATAATATTTTATTTTATTTGGTTATCGGATATTTTTTATTAATTATAAAGTAGTAAATTTGGCCAAAAAATATACATATAAATATTAAGGGTATATTTGTCAAAATAACACAAATAATTAATATTATTCGATTACATTACATGTTAAACCAAACACTTGAATGTAATTGGTATTACATTCCATGGTTTAATTACATGTTCCAACCAAACATAGTAATGTAATTGTAATTCCATTACATTACAAACCCAATTACATTACAAATCTAATTCCATTACGATTACGATTACATTACAGTGAATCAAACGCAACCTAAATCTTTTTGAAGGCGTTGTCTTCGAACCTTTTTATAATTGTGTCTCCAGTGAATTATAATTCTGGATCCGGTAGTGACCACCACCACCACATTCATTGAGTTTGTAAATAGTAAGTAGTTAAGAGTTCCCATAACAAAACAATGATGGAGCCTGGAGGTATTGTAGCAGTTTGCATAGTGTGCCATAATGGGAAGCAACTTGGACGCCGGCCTATTTAGTGTGCTATAATATAATGGAAACCTCTGTTCTAACACACGTGAACAAAGCCTCTCGCCTGCTTTCTCTGTTTTACTTTTGGTAGGAGAAGAGGAAGATTCTCGCTCAACTGAATCTCTAGTCTCATATATGATGAGCAATCCTGCTAAAAATAATACTATACTGACCATCAATTCTTAATTTCATGCTAGCTACATCATGATCCGTTGTTGCTGCTGCCTATTTTACTTCAAAAACCAACATCCCTTTACCAACTTTAGTCCACATCGGATGGAGCGTGAACTTTTGAGTGCTTATAATACTTCCTCTACGTGGCACTTCTGTAGTCTTTTGAGCGTGGATAGGGCCACATGTGCATTCCATTGTTGCTGCCCTGGCTTGGTTTTGTGGTTGTGGAATGCTGATACCATTTTTCTTTTGGACCATAATCCTTGGGGGTGGGCACGGGTCGGGTCGAGCCGGACCTAAATTTTAAGGATTTTGACCAGATCCATTAATTGGCAGGACGGATAGGTCCAAAAAAAGTTATCTAGAACAGTAAATATTTATTAGTGTTACACGATCCTTTTCGGTTCGTCCCGTTTAAATTCCAAAATTTAGGAATCGACTTGTTTGGACATTTTAGGTCCGAACCGCGGGTCTTGGAACATTATGTCCACTCAATCATTTTCGAAAGTTGGACACATCTACAGAAAAATTTGTTTAAGAGACAAAAACTCTATTCTCTCCACAAACTCTATTCATTTCTCTGTTCTGTGCAGAGCTAAATTCGGGTCAATATCTCCAAATTGTGTGCAACGGCGAGATATCGGTATAGTAGGGGTTTTACCACTAGAAGCATTCAAAAAAAAGTTTGCACAAACTCGGATCAACTCTTAGAGCAGTGCTTTGTGCGTGACTTTTTCGGAGGCCGGTAACTTTAATTTTGCTTATTTTGTCTACAGATTTTTAAGAGAAAGAAGAAGATATTTCTAACAATCTAAGAGTTGAACTGCTACGACCCGCACCCGAAAGTTCGGGCACAAGTACGTGGAAGAACATATATACAACCTAGGCCGCAACATCGGCCGTAGTAGAGCGTTGTCTATATCTCAAGATCACATAATCAATAATGTAACCCATTCACAGTAGCTAAAGAAGGATGACATGATAAATGTCATACTCTTAATTTTATCATTATTATTATTATTATTATTATTATTATTATTATTATTATTATTGTCATTTATTTATTTCCATGACATGTCATACCCTAACCCTAACCCTAACCCTAGGTAGGACCAAGTGTCCCTACAACCTAAACCTAGCCATGGCCAAGTGTCCCTATAAACATAAAAACCTAAGGGGCCAAGTGTCCCCCATGTGTCCTATGGACTTGTGTGGAAGGGGGACACCTCACCCCCTTTTCTCTCTATATAAATTTTTCCCCACACACACACACAAAACCCACACACACAACCCACACACCAACACCACCAGCACCCTTCCCTCTATATATAACCCCCCCCCCCCCCCCTTTTTCCACTTTACACAAGGAGGAGAAAAAAAAAACCAAAAACACACACACACACACACGACCCCCCCCCAACCGCCCGCTGCCGCTGCCGCCGCCTGCTGCCGCCGCCCGCTGCCGCCGCCCGCCGCCGGCGCCCAGCCGCCCCTCCCCGGCCATCTCCACCACTACATCTTCTTCATCCCCTTCCTCTTCCACTTCAATTTCCAAGAAGAAAAATAAAACCTAGGTAATTCTCATCCTCCCCCAATCTTTTTCCTTAAGTTTAAACCTAGGTTTGCTAACCAAATTTGTTTTGTTATTGGATTCAAATTAGGATTTGTGGAGAAGCCTAAGTCATTTCCAATCCAAGGCAAGTCCTCTTCCCCTCCTTCTCTAATTTGGTTCATCTAGATTAATTTTGAGTAATTATGAAATTAAATTAAAATTCTAAAATTTATAAGTATGATCATACGAAAATTTTGACGAGTTTTGGTAATACTAGGGAATTTGAATTATGAATTTGAAGTCTCATATTAATTTCTTCATCTCATAATATTATAATTTGGAATATAAGTTATTGAAATATCCCTAATTATGGTTAAACTACAAATTTTGGAAATTTAGTAGTATTTAAACAAATTTGAGATATCAAAAAATTTTGCAATTTTGATTTCAAGAAATTTTCAATTTTTGATAGACATAGGCAAAGGAATTAAATTTGTTAGACTTAGATACCGGAATTATTATTTGTGACGTATCACGGATAAGTGTGGATGCATTGGACACATATAAAGGAACCAATTGTGGACATGAATTATTGAACTTGAATTTTCATGAACAAATGAACACATATGGACATATGGGGCTCTCCAAAGGTAAGTTTGACATACACACTGGAATTGAACAACTGGACCGCACGCCGGGAAGGTAAAAGTACAAGGACCCTGCGTTTCTCTACTCACTAATTATTTATTCAATTTTGTGTGTCCATAGTTAGAAATAAGTGTCGTTTATTTTTCATTTTTCTGCTTCATGCACTTATTGATATTGAAGAGTTTTCGTTTGATTTGATTTCCTTTATACTATCTACATGATATATATATATATATCTATATATATATATATATATATATATATATATATATATATATATATATATAAAGTCTTCACATATTAACTAGTATAGTTGGGTAAACATTAAAGTATTGCTCTATTTTGATAAACTGCAAAACAATTAGCAAGCCGCGACTCGACCAATTGTTAAAGAAAAAGTAACCATTGCTTGCTCAGGTAAAAGTCTCAAGTTCCTTTTTCTTTTATACTGCGTGGTCCGGTGTTGAGAGTTGCTCCACCGTAGGGGTCGACGAGCCCATTTATTTACCTGCGTGGTTCCGGTGTTGAGAGTTGCTCCACCGTAGGGGTCGGCGAGCCCAGGATTTACTTTTATTATATATATGTTTCTTGTAATTTTTTGGGGCTCCTAAATACAAAGGAGACTCTGCCGAAATTTTTGAAAAATTTAAAAGATAGACAAATTTCTGACTTTCAGAAATTTTTTAGAAAATTTCTTATCTAGAAAGCATTTGGGAGGGAAGAACAACTGAATATCCCTAGATATCTCGTAACATAAATAACAAAAGCTGATCAGTATTTCGAAAATCTCGTGAATCGGTACATCTAGTTTCAACTAGGGTGTACTAGCCCAAGGGAGGCTCAAAAATCTCGAAAATTAATGCATCTATTTGACAGTAACATCATATAGATGATTTTAGCCCAAGGGAGGCTCGGAATTCACAGCCTGATCCCAGGTTAACGGGATTGTTCACGGGAAATATTTAGAGGATTATTCGAAGTATTGTTATCAAAACTGCATTTCATTAAATTTCGATCTTACTCCAGAATCAATGCTGCCTATTATAGGTGGGCAGTTTTCCCTAATTGCTCAAGGAAAGCAATTCCTACTAAAAGCTCAAGGGAAGCTCGGAAATCTTATTATTCATGGAGTAGGACGTTGTTTTCATTCATGTTTTTCTAAAGCAGATATATATATAGCAGTGCAAATTGGCATACTCTGTAAAAAAAATTACTACATATCTCATATCATATTTTACTTTCACCGTTCTTGGCCGAGGACTTGCTTGTCGTTTTCTAAACGACCTAGTATTTGTTCACTAGGTGAAGAAGAAGAAGACGCCTCCGCTGAAGTGTCGTCACACTACAACGAAGAGTAAACTGTCTGGACTACCTACAGTTATGACCAGCAGTACCGTAGTTATCTTACAAGTTTACTTTTGTAATAACCTGTAATAGTATTATTGGAAAAGTTCCCTGTATAATAGCTACAATATGTATAATACTATGAAAACTTCTTGTATTTTCCATTCTTGCTGATAATTACGGGCGACAATCGCAATTTCGGCGCGTAGCCTGGGGATGTGTTTATGACATCACCATTCCACTCGGGAAGCGGGACGTGACACGTCTTTTAAGTGGTGGCCCATGCAGGTCAGCAAGAATGGAAAATCTAGGATAGGACATAGGTTCGGATAAAACGTAGGTTCTAGAATCATAAGGAGCACTACGAGTCCCAATCATACTCTAGGAATCCCTGAGAAGGAAGTATCAATAGTTAGTAGATAATTACCTCTTTTCTAACCAACTATTTAATCCTAGTAAATGGATAGTGACTCAAGAAATTCTTGATGCAGATCATGCCTCGATTCGTACCTTTCGTAAGACTAAATAATGGCAGCCACAACATGGATGAATATTATGCATTTGTGAAGAAGATGTGGAAAGTAGCACCAAAAGGAATGATAGAAGCCTATGGGGTACATTACGAGCTGAAATACCCAATGGTGACAGATATAGTAGATGAAAGAAAAGTATATTATAATACGGTGCATTACTATGTACTGATCAAGGCAGAACCCTCTGAAGGTCCAGAAAACGAACGTAACGGTACTTTAGAAGAATGGAAACAGGCGTACCCAGAGGCAAGGATCCTTAACATAAGACGAATATGGATTTAGACCCCCAAGAATGAAGATGATGTATAATATAGATGTGTAAATAAGTATTAGATCCTTAGTTATGTAAAGGGTGTGTGTATGTATGTAGTGAGAAGGTAAAATAAGACCCCCAATATGTAGGTGGAATATGAATGTATTTAGTAGAAATGTAATATATGAATGTATGTAGTAGGAACATATTGTGCTATCAATAAATAAATATGTTTTTCCTATATTTTTATATTTCTGGTAAATATTTTTTTCTTAAGAATATTATGAATGTAGGTATGGACCTATTTATGCCAAGTTTGGAATGGGATGGGAGTGATTACACTTTGTACTTATACCAGCGTTATGCAAGGCTAATGTGGAACGCACCCGACTGGTACGACATCCATGTCTACCAAGTATTTTATGCAGTCATGCATCCCATTATCAGGGACATTGAGGACGGAGCTGAAGTATATTATGAAAATACAACCTACTACCTGCATGTCCGAGATCCAAACCACATCTATATCGGACTACATGGATATGAGGGTACACTAGATGACTTTGAAAGACTCCATCCAGAGGTGGATATCCTCACTGAGAAAAGGATCCTCATCGAGGCTATAATATAAGACAAAACCTGTATATATATAGTGAAGAAGGAGTCTATCTCTTTTTGTCTGCTGTATGGTATTTTGGAAATCAGCAGATATGTATACAAGTAGGGATAGGTAAAAATAGATACTATGTCACATTTTGGGGAAGTGGAGTGACATGAATAGGTTAGAAGAATATAAACAAATGTAAAGTTGAGAGTAGAAACCACATTTTGTATTACTCTTATTTTTGAAATATGTATAAATATATGAATCTGCTATACACCTTGTTATGAATAAACATTGTGAGTCAAATATTCCCTGAGGAATTGTGTCTTTTATTTCAGGATATGGACAATCATGATCAAACAAACAATCCACCACCTCAAGCATCAACTGAGCCAACCGTGGCTGACATGTTTCGTTTGTTCCAGCAACTATTGGAATCCAATAGTCAACAGGCCAATGCTGTCCATGCAACAAATACCACCATATTAGAACAAATGCAGAATTCTAACAATACCAAGGATAAAACCCTAAAAGAGTTCAGGGATCTTAAGCCGTCCAAGTTTAAACGAACTGAAAGTGCGATGGAAGCGGGTCAATGGCTGAGAACCATTGAAGGTTTGATAAAGGCTGCCAAAGTTAAACCCGAGGATATGGTACCAGCAATCCGCATCCAGCTGGAAGACATAGCTGGATACTGGTGGAGTGCCGAGTACCCAGAAGATTCTGAGCAGGACATGTCATGGACGGAATTCAAGAAGAAATTTGAAGACAGATTCTATCCTAAGTCAGCACGGATAGAATTACAACGACAATTCAACTATCTGAAACAAGGGAGACGTACAGTTGATAAGTACGTCGCGAAATTTTCCAGGCTTAGTTGATTTGCCTCCAACATGATAGCGGAAAAAGAAACAAAAATATCCAGGTTCGTAGAAGGACTTGGAACCCAATTAAAAAGTAGGGTCGCCTCTTATCGGTGCCAAACATTTTCAGAGGCAACAGAAGTTGCTCGAGATCAAGAAAGGATACTAAAGGAAGAACAACCTTTCCGGTCTTCACAACCTAAGAGAACTTTTAAGGAGGGGACATCCTCCAACAAGAATCATTGGCAGGGACCGCCTAAGCGTCCTCAGAATGGCAACCCAGACAGATCCGTTATCTGTAATTACTGCCACAAACCAGGCAACAAAATAAATGTATGTATGAAGAGATTGGGGCTTTGTTTGAAATGTGGAGCAGGAAATCATCTAACCAATCAATTCCCTCAGTTGCCTGCAACTGGAGCAACCACACAAATTTTCAATCAAGGATACCGACCTCCAGTTCAAGGAACCCAACCTCGACCTATAATGCAGGCACCAACATCACAAGCAGGTATGGCTTATGGAAATCAGCATAGGCCGCCCTATGCACCTCAAGCATATCAATTTCAACAAGCACAACCGGCGGCTCAAGCCTAAAATAATAACAAAAAGAGAAATAGGCAAGGTCAAGCATTTATAATGGGAGCTAAAGATGCAAATATCCCTGGAGAAGTAATTTCAGGTACTATTTTAATTTCTGCATATCCAGCATCAGTATTATTTGATTCTGGGGCTACCCATTTATTTATAGCATCTTCTTTTATATCACAACGTGAAATAGAGTCCCAACCACTGCCTAAATCATTGAAAGTCCTCACCGGTAATGGAGTAGTAGAAATCAGTCGGGTATGTAGTAGATGTCCCACAAAATTGGGTGGAGGAACTTTTCGTACCCGATTGCTCGTTTTTCCAACAAGCAACTATGATATAATATTGGGTATGGATTGGCTAACTGCAACATTAGCCAACATAGATTGCGGTCAGGGGAATGTTTCCTTTCAACTTCCTGACGGAGAATTTTATGAATTTGTAAGAGACCATAATGAATTCAATGCAGAAGAACTAGAGAAATTTGAATTACCAGTACTGCTGCAAGGAGTGGCGGAGAAATCATTTCCAAGGGTAGTGGAAGAATTTAAGGACGTATTCCCAGAAGAATTGCCAGGGCTACCCCCAGATAGAGCTGTAGAATTTTCTATAGACTTAATACCTAGAGCTGCACCCATAGCCAAAAAGATATACCCAATGAACAAGGAGGAGCTGGCTGAATTAAACAAACAAATAAAGGAATTATTATCCAAGGGATTTATTCAGCCTAGCGCTTCGCCATGGGGTGCACCAGTATTATTTGTGAAAAAGAAGGATGGTACCCTACGCCTAGTAATTGATTATAGGGCCTTGAATGAGGTTACCATCAAAAATAAATATCCCTTACCTCGGATCGATCAACTGTTTGATCAGTTAGGAGAGACAAGGGTATTTTCGAAAATTGATTTGAGATCCGGATATCATCAAGTGAAGGTAAAGAAGGAAGATATTCCAAAGACTGCATTTAGAACTCGGTATGGGCATTACGAATTCTTAGTTATGTCATTCGGGTTGACTAATGCACCAGCTATATTCATGGACCTGATGAATCGAGTATTTTATCAATATCTGGATAAATTTGTGATTGTATTCATTGATGACATTCTTATATACTCCAAAAGTGAAGAGGAGCATGAAAAGCACTTGAGGATAGTACTGCAAACTCTACGAGAGGAACAATTATATGCCAAGCTTAGTAAATATGAATTTTAGCTGGACCAAATACCATTTCTAGGACATATTGTCAGCGGAGAAGGCATCTCAGTAGATCCGAAGAAGGTGGAAGCAGTTAAATCTTGGTCGACACCTAAGTGCGTAGCAGAAATCAGAAGTTTCTTAGGATTGGCGGGTTATTACCGAAGATTCGTAGAGAATTTTTCCAGAATTGCAGAACCTTTAACCCGCCTCACTCGAAAGGAATAAAAGTTTAACTGGACAGAGAAATGTCAAGTAGCATTTGACGAATTAAAGAAAAGATTAATTTCAGCCCCAATACTGGCATTACCATCTGGTTCGGGTGGATATGAGATATATAGTGATGCATCAGAAAATAGTCTAGGATGTGTACTGATGCAGCACGGAAGAGTCATAGCATATGCATCCCGGCAATTAAAGACACATGAAAGAAATTATCCAACTCATGATCTCGAACTTGCAACGGTGGTATTCGCACTCAAATTATGGAGACACTATTTATACAGAAAAAGAATCAAAATATACACAGACCACAAGAGCTTAAAGTATGTCTTCACACAAAAGAAAATCAATATGAGACAAAGAAGATGGTTGGAGTTATTGAAAGACTTTGATATGGAGTTAACATATCACCCAAGCAAGACTAATAAGGTGGCTGATGCCATAAGTAGAAGACCCAAAGCTTTCTTTTTGAATACACCCAAGGAAATCCTTGAGGATTTGAGAAAAATGAAAATTGAAGTAATATGCCCGATAACTGAAGGGATATGGCAAAACTTACAAGTGCAATCCTCCTTAATAGATAGAGTTAAGGAAGCCCAACAAAGTGATTCAAAACTTCAAAAAATTTGAAAACAAACAGAAGCAGGGCTCCAGACCGGGATAAGAAAGCATCCGGACAGATCGCTAAGATTCGGAGATCGATTATGTATGCCCAGTGGAGATTTAAGAACAGAGGTCATGACAGAAGCCCATAACTCACAATATTCTATTCATCCGGGCAGCACTAAAATGTATAAAGATTTGAAACAGACGTTTTGGTGGCACGAAATGAAAAGAGAAGTCGCCAGATTCGTATCCAGGTGTCTCGTCTGTCAACAAGTGAAAGCAGAGCATCAAAGGACAGCAGGACTTCTTCAGCCATTGCCCATACCCAAATGGAAGTGGGAGCATCTCACAATGGATTTTGTGACAGGACTGCCTAGGACCCAAAGGGGTAATAATGCTATTTGGGTCATTGTAGATAGACTTACGAAGTCCGCTCGTTTTTTCCCCTTTCGAGTTGGACAGTCAACAGAGATACTGGCAGAAATGTACATGAAACAGATTGTCAGTCAGCATGGAGTACCAGTGAGTATAGTATCGGATAGAGATACCCGATTCACTTCACACTTCTGAAAAAGCTTGCAAGAAAATCTTGGCACTCAATTAAAATTTAGCTCCGCCTACCACCCCCAAACAGACGGCCAGTCTGAAAGAACCATTCAGACACTAGAAGACATGCTGAGAGCTTGTACTTTAGATTTTGGGGGAGCATGAGATGATCATCTACATCTGGTGGAATTTTCATATAACAACAGTTATCACGATAGTATCAAAATGGCTTTTTTTGAAGCACTATATGGTAGAAAGTGCAGATCGCCGGTATTTTGGACCGACGTAGGAGAAAGATAATTGTTAGGGCCAGAACTAGTGACACAAACTGTGGACATAGTCAAGACAATAAGAAGTCACTTGCAAGCAGCCCAGGATAGACAGAAGATGTGGGCTGAAAAGCATCGAAGAATACTGGAGTTTCAGCCTGGAGATCACGTTTTTCTGAATATTTCACCAACTAAGGGAACCATTAGATTCGGGACCAGAGGAAAATTGAGTCCGAGATACATCGGACCCTTCGACATATTGGAGAAAGTAGGGAATGTATAATATCGACTTGCTTTACCCCCAACACTAGAGGGAGTTCACAATGTATTCCATGTTTTCCAATTACAAAGATATGTGTCGGATTCGAGCCATATACTCGACCATTCAGAAATCACCGTTGGGCCTACACTACGGATAGAACAGAAACCCGTTGGGATCTTGGATCGAAGAGAGAAGGTACTCCGCAATCGGATCATTCCATTAGTACGAGTCGCATGGAGCAAGGATTCGCCTGGAGATTCAACTTGGGAGAAGAAAGAAGATATACGAAAATAATATCCGTATCTATTTCCTAAGTCAGGTCAGTAATCATACCGCTACTCTAGTTATTTCAAATTCCGAGGACGAAATTTTTCTAAGGGGAGTAGACTTGTCATACTCTTAATTTTATCATTATTATTATCATTATTATTATTATTATTATGATTATGATAATTATTTCTATTAGTATTATTATTATTGTCATTTATTTATTTCCATGACATGTCATACCCTAATCCAAACCCTAGGTAGGACCAAGTGTCCCTACAACCTAAACCTAGACATGGCCAAGTGTCCCTATAAATATAAAAACCTAAGGGGCCAAGTGTCCCCCATGTGTCCTATGGACTTGTGTGGAAGGGGGACACCTTACCCCCTTTTTCTCTCTATATAAATTTTTTCCCACACATACACACAAAACCCACACACACAACCCACACACCAACACCACCAGCACCCTTCCCTCTATATATAACCCCCCCTTTTTTCTACTTTACACAAGGAGAAGAAAAAAAAACCAAAAACACACACACACCCGACCCCCTCAACCGCCCGCTGTCGCTGCCGCCGCCTGCTGCCGCCCGTCGCCACCTGCCGCCGCCCACCGCCGGCGCCCAGCCGCCCCTCCCCGGCCATCTCCACCACTACATCTTCTTCATCCCCTTCCTCTTCCACTTCAATTTCCAAGGAGAAAAAAAACCTAGGTAATTCTCATCCTCTCCCAATCTTTTTCCTTAAGTTTAAACCTAGGTTTGCTAACCAAATTTGTTTTGTTATTGGATTCAAATTAGGATTTGTGGAGAAGCCTAAGTCATTCCCAATCCAAGGCAAGTCCTCTTCCCCTCCTTCTTTAATTTGGTTCATCTAGATTAAATTTGACTAATTATGAAATTAAATTAAAATTCTGAAATTTATAAGTATGATCATACAAAATTTTTGACGAGTTTTGGTAATACTAGGGAATTTGAATTATGAATTTGAAGTCTCATATTAATTTCTTCATCTCATAATATTATAATTTGGAATATAAGTTATTGAAATATCCCTAATTATGGTTAAACTATAAATTCTGGAAATTTAGTAGTATTTAAATAAATTTGAGATATCAAAAAATTTTGCAATTTTGATTTCAAGAAATTTTCAATTTTTGATAGACATAGGCAAAGGAATTAAATTTGTTAGACTTAGATACCGAAATTATTATTTGTGACGTATCACGGATAAGTGTGGATGCGTTGGACACAAATAAAGGAACCAATTGTGGACATGAATTATTGAACTTGAATTTTCATGAACAAATAAACACATATGGACATATGGGGCTCTCCAAAGGTAAGTTTGACATACACACTGGAACTGAACAACTGGACCGCACGCCGGGAAGGTAAAAGTACAAGGACCCTGTGTTTCTCTACTCACTAATTATTTACTCAATTTTGTGTGTCCATAGTTAGAAAAAATTCTCGTTTATTTTTCATTTTCCTGCTTCATGCACTTATTGATATTGAAGAGTTTTTTGTTTGATTTGATTTCCTTTATACTATCTACATATATATATATATATATATATATATATATATATATATATATATATATATATATATATGTAGATAGTATAAAGGAAATATATATATATATATATATATATTTCCTTTATACTATCTACATATATATATATATATATATTTATATATAAAGGAAATATATATATATATATATATATATTTCCTTTATACTATCTACATATATATATATATATATATATATATATATATATATATATATATATATATATATATATATATATATATATATATATATATATATAAAAACACACACACACATATATATATATATATATATATATATATATATATATATATATATATATATATATATATATATATATATATATATATATATATATAAACACATATATATATATATAATATATATATATATATATATATATATATATATATATATATATATATATATATATATATATATATATATATATATATATGTATATATATATATATATATATATGGAACCAGGTAAATTATTTCTGGAATCGTTTCCACTGGGATTCGAACTCCTGACCACTCGGGCCGCATGCATCTCTCTTAACCACTAGGCTAGAGGTCATCTGCTATATATATATATATATATATATATATATATATATATATATATATATATATATATTTTAAAAAAAATATATATATATATATATATATATATATATATATATATATATATATATATATATAAAATATATATATATATATATATATATATATATATATATATATATATATATACATATATAGATATATGTATAAAGTCTTCATATATTAACTAGTATAGTTGGGTAAACATTAAAGTATTGCTCTATTTTGATAAACTGCAAAACAATTAGCAAGCCGCGACTCGACCAATTGTTAAAGGAAAAGTAACCATTGCTTGCTCAGGTAAAAGTCTCAAGTTCCTTTTTCTTTTATACTGCGTGGTCCGGTGTTGAGAGTTGCTCCACCGAAGGGGTCGGCGAGCCCAGGATTTACTTTTATTATATATATGTTTCTTGTAATTTTTCGGGGCTCCTAAATACAAAGGAGACTCTGCCGAAATTTTTGAAAAATTTAGAAGATAGACAAATTTCTGACTTTCAGAAATTTTTTAGGAAATTTCTTATCTAGAAAGCATTTGGGAGGGGAGAACAACTGAATATCCCTAGATATCCCGTAACATAAATAACAAAAGCTGATCAGTATTTCGAAAATCTCGTGAATCGGTACATCTAGTTTCAACTAGGGTGTACTAGCCCAAGGGAGGCTCTGAAATCTCGGAAATTAATGCATCTATTTGACAGTAACATCATATAGATGATTTTAGCCCAAGGGAGGCTCAGAATTCACAGCCTGATCCCAGGTTAACGGGATTGTTCACGGGAAATATTTAGAGGATTATTCGGAGTATTATTCTCAAAAGTGCATTTCATTAAATTTCGATCTTACTCCAGAATCAACGCTGCCTATTATAGGTGGGCAGTTTTCCCTAATTGCTCAAGGAAAGCAATTCCTACTAAAAGCTCAAGGGAAGCTCGGAAATCTCATTATTCATGGAGTAGGACGTTGTTTTCATTCATGTTTTTCTAAAGCATATATATATATATATATATATATATATATATATATATATATATATATAGCAGTGCAAATTGGCATACTCTGTAATTTTTTTTACTACATATCTCATATCTTATTTTACTTTCACCGTTCTTGGCCGAGGACTTGCTTGTCATTTTCTAAATGACCTAGTATTTGTTCACTAGGTGAAGAAGAAGAAGACGCCTCCGCCGAAGTGTCGCCACAATACAACGAGGAGTAAACTGTCTGGACTACCTATAGTTATGACCAGCAATACCGTAGTTATCTTACAAGTTTACTTTTGTAATAACCTGTGATAGTATTGTTGGAAAAGTTTCCTGTATAATAGCTACAATATGTATAATACTATGAAAACTCCTTGTATTTTCCATTCTTGCTGATAATTATGGGCGACAATCGCGATTTCGGCGCGTAGCCTGGGGATGTGTTTATGACGTCACCATTCCACTCGGGAAGCGGGACGTGACAATAAGAGACAAACAAATTTTATTAAAATCAAAGATATGATTCCAAGTGTTTGACTACAGATAAATACAAAACTAACAAGGGTTTCCTAGAGAAAAATTTGATAGCAAATGGAAATAAGGAAGAAAGTAGGAAATAAATAAAGCAGAGATATGCGTATCACTCCAGAAATAGCTCAAGGGCCTACAGCCAGATGGTCCAAAGGTCCAAAGAGAGATACAATGGTCATCGACAATGCCCAAAAAATAGTTATCCAATCAGGATTAGAGCAAGTACAAAACATAATACAATATTCATAATATAATAGAAACTATATAACAGAAAATAGAATATGATATAAATTATAATCATGGTATGACAAGTAAGATAGATAGGTAAACAGGATAATCATGATAGTAGTAATCATGGCATGTGACAAATCAGTATGAATGCAAACATCATAACTCTACTAAGTGTGTTTGAAATACCACATTTTATATGTGATCGGACTGAGGAATCTACTTGGTACAGATCAATCACACGTGTCGTGTATGATTAGATATTAGGAACGGTAACATTGAGTACATAATTTTGATCACATATATACTAAGGTACTTGCGTCTAACTAGTATTTATGGATTCAAATCACAACAAAGAAACACGAACATGAAATAAGGTAATCACGGTAACACGATAAACATGGTAACACTGTAATCATGAAATAGAATCCGTAACTAATATCGTGATAATTGTGACAATAATCAGGGAATGCACATCTAAATCGTTAAATCGAGTAACTATCAGAAAATAAAAGTAATCATTGTAAGTACTTTTATTGGTTTGTTGTTGTCAATGTGACAGACACGAACATACCGACATGCAAAGACTTAAAAGCTAAATTCCAATAAATGATTACTAACGACGAAATAGACAGTTCTATAAAGTCAAATAGTCCAGTTTGATATATAGAAGTCCAGATTTGGAGATCGACACGATGATCGAGAAAAGAAAACAATTTGATTTGACATGATCGCAATTTGTCAAATAGGCTAAAAGGAAATCGATTTAGTCAATATAGTTAGCCAAAAATATTATTTAGAAAGTATTTATTATTTCAGAGGCTAAGGCTAAATATTAACTTGTGTTACAAGCCCATAACCATTGGTAATCAAATAATATCTAGGGCCCAAAGCCCATGATCAAAATATAAAAGAAATTCTAATGAACATTAGGCCAATTAAAATAATTAATAACCTTTTAGGGTCAAAACCCTTTTAAATCATATAGGCCTAAGCCCAATTTGGCTTTATTTCACTCATGTAGGGCTTATAGCCCAATTTAAACCATTTAAACAAATAATGTGGGACTAGAAGCCTATTTAAAATAATAAATAATAATGTAGGGCTTAAAAACCCAATATAAATCAATTTATGATTTAGGGCTCAAGGCCCAAATTGATTATTTATCAATAATATAGGGCTAAAATTCCGATTTAAATATCTAATTAATAATAACACACACACACACACACACACACACACACACACACACACACACACACACACACACACACACACACACACACACACACACACACACACATATATATAATGGCTCCTCCCCTCCTCCCCCTCTCGAAGCTCCTTCCGCGTCCGTCTGATCATCCAGCTGGTTCGCCCACCGTCGACGGTCCGCCTCCTCCCCTCCTCCCCTTCCGAAGTTCACCTCGTGTCCGCCTGCTCCCCCAGCCAGTCCGTCCCTGCGCGGACTTGCCCGACCCGTTCATCGTCAACGGCGTAGGGCATCCTCTACCTTATCTTCTCGATACCCGTATCTTCCCAATCCCGCCATCGTCTTCCAGCCGACGCCGGTCATCCAGCCGGGGAAGCCGCGTCACCCCCACGGGGTCCTTCTTGTCCCAGCCGCCCGATTCCGGTCTGGATGCTGGAGCACCTGACCATCGTAGGCATAGCCAGCGCAGGAATCGCACGTAAGCTTTGCTGCCCCCCTGGCTCTCCTCCGGTCCCTCCGGTCGCCCAGGGCACATCCCCCGTCTGATGGCCTCACGTCGGATTTAAAGATCCCGCTTTGTCCTTCGAGTTTTCCTGCTCTCTTTTCACTGCAACCCACCAGGTTTTGAATTCGAATCCAGCTTCGGCTCCTTTCCCTCCCTCGGGATCCGCGGAGAAGGTGTCATGTGCCCACGTCCTCGTAGACGGGGCATGCGCCTGCTCCGTGATGGCAGGTTATGCGCCACCCTCTTCCTGCCTTTGCGCCATAGCCGGGCATGGCTATGCGCCCCACTCCCTCAAGGGAGGCTATGCGCCCTCCAACTCGGGTCCAGGACCTTCTGTGCCCGCTCAGAAGGCCCCGAGAATTGTGTCGCCGGCCCGACCGGACATCAATGCGGCCAGCTCTCTCGAGGGAGGCCATACGCCCTACTTTCCGGGTCATGGACCTTCAGTACCCGCTCGGCGGGCCCCGAGCTATACGCCTACTGCCCGACCTGCGCCCCATGCGCCTCTAGCCCGATCGGTGCCCTATACCCGATCTGCGACATCGAGTTATAGGCCCCGTCTGATGGTCAGACCATCCAGATACCCTGCTCCCCAGCAGAGATTACCTTCCTCGCTAGCAGCTTTGTGAAGACCTTTGTCTTGAAGTTCCAGACGGGTTGTCCTAAGCTCTCCACTATTCGCGAGGCCATCTCCGGATGGGGGATAGTCTCGACTTTTCAGGTGGTGCCGCTGGACCCTAAGCACTGTTTCATCCACCTCTCCTCCACAGTAGACTACTCCAAAGTTTGGGCGAAAGGCACTACAACAGTAGGAACATAAAGTGTCAAAATTGTCAAATGGTCTCCCAATTTCGACCCAAAGGTCGAATCGACCATTATATCAACATGGATCACCCTCCCCAACATGCCTCTAGTATGCTTCGTACTAGTGGCACTCAAAAGGATAGCCAGCTCATTCGGATCCCTAATGGCCATTGTCGAAGAGACTCGAAGCATCACCAAAGGTAACTTCCCTAAGATATGTGTGGAACTGGATCTGTCCTCAGATCCTCCTGAACATATTGAGATCCAACTCGGCAGTAGATCACACATCCAGGCGCTGGTGTATGACAATAATATTATTTTATGCAAGCACTGTCAGCTAAGAGGACACCTCACCAGGCACTGCTAAAAAGCCCACCCGGAACTGAAGAAACCAGCTAACCGCAAGACATTATCATTCAAAAAGGATCAAGTCCACCCATCAGAACCCATCCTTCCTCTTCCTAACTCCCATAGTCGCTTTGCTCACAACGAGGCTTCACCTAGCCCTAACATCATTTCCCAATCCACTCAGAAAATTATGCCCTTCCACTCCCAATCTACTTTGGAATTGGTATCATCCGCTGACAAGGACATTCACCTCCACAACTCCTTCGACGCTCTCGCCCTTTCAGAAGACACCCCCTCGGAGAACTGTGATCTAAGTTCTGAAAAGCACCCTTCTGAAGAGGACAGCGAGGCGGGCTTGTGAGGAGCCAGAGGCCCACCCCCAAGAATCAGAAAAGGTCCATCTCTCTCCACCCTCAGAGGACATCCTCGCCTTATTGGGTGCTGACTCAACTCGCAGGCTCCAGCTGGCCAAGGAGGCAGGTTTCCTTGACCCTACAAACCCCTTCTGCGCACTGAGAGAGATCGAGATAGAGGCCCCCTCCCCGAAGAAAGCCTCTAAGCAAATAACACATGGAAAGAGACAGAAAACGGCAGATCCTGCAACAGCCTCCCCGAAAGGAATCAGAAAACCTCACAACAAAAAGAAAAAATATGGCAAAAAGTAAACAGTCATGACCACGAGATCAGCCACGAAGCTACACAACCCTCCCACCCCCACACTCCTTAATGCTTAACATCCTTTCATGGAATGTTCGTGGGCTTGCTAGCAAACCTACTATGAATAGACTTATCAGCCTCAAGAAAATCTACCACATTGACATCTAGTCATCATAGAACCCAAAATTCAAAAAAATAAACTCAAAGCTCTAAAACTCTCATACTTGGCTTCCTGAAAGCGGTAGCCGGGTGCAACGACATATGGATATTCTTTGGCCCCAACATCAATTTTGGCTCCATCCAAGACTCAAGACAGGCACTCTCTTGCTAGGTTGAGCACCCCACTCTCCAGAGCCGATCCCTTTTATCCGCAGTGCACAGCAGTTGTGTCATTTACGAGCACAAGGCTCTTTGGGACACCCTGTCGGACACTCATCATCAATACAACAACCTCCCGTGGATATGTGTCGGAGACTTCAACACTATTTCTTACAGAGAGGAGAAGTCTAGCGGCCGCCCACCTCACAAGACGGCCATGAACGACTTCAACACCTTCATTTTCAACACGCACATGTCCTCTTTCCTTTCTCTGGCAACGAGTTTACTTAGTGCAACATGCAGGAAGGCGCCAGATGTCAGTATTCCCATCTGGATAGAGCACTGGTCAATAATCACTGGTCTAACACAGGCCTCATCTCCAACATATTCCACCTCAACACCACTGAATCGGATCACTCTCCCCTTCTTGTTGAAATTAGCAACAATCCCAATCCGATCAAGAAAGCTTTCAGGTTCCAGGACTTCTGGACCTTCCATCCGCAATTCAGGAACATTGTAGCGACCACTTGGGGGGCATCCACAGAGCCAGATCCTCTTATCTGTATCGCTGTCAAGCTCAAAGCCACCGAGAAGCGCTGACTACCTGGACCAAGAACAATTTCGGCAACATTTTTCAGTAAATTAAGAAAGCGGAGGACGACGTGACCAAGGCAGAGGTACTGTTCATCTCGAACAGATCACAGGAGTACCGTTCCACGCTTAACCTCACCAGGGCCATCCTCAAATCTCCATTGAAGGTTGAGACTGAATTCTGGAAGCCGAAAGCCAGGCTAGCTTGGGACACCGTGGAGACAGAAATACGACTTTCTTTCACTCCTGTGTTAGAGGATAGAGACAACAGCTGAACCTGTACTAGATTTCTGATGACAGTGGCCTCCTCCTGAAAGATCAATGGAGCATTCAGGAGGCCACCGCCAGTTACTATACCAGATTATTCACCAAAGACCTCATCTTCAAAGATGACGATCTCATGTCTAAGAACCCCAACATGATCTGCAATAGAAAGAACGAGCAGCTCCAGGTTCCCCCAACCGCTGAAGAAGTAAAGGTGGCGGTGTGGACACTTAACGAACACAGCGCTGTCGGACCCGACGATTTCTCTGGGGTATTCTTCCATACCTGCTTGGATATCATCGCTCAAGACTTCCTTGAAGCGGCTATAGCCTTCTTTCAGGGATCGAGATACCCCAAATCCATCTCTTGCGCCAACCACATTCTCATCCCCAAGAAAGAGAACCCAGAGACTTTTAAGGATTTCCGCCCCATCAGCCTTTGTACCTTCACCAACAAAATTATTTCTAAGATTATCGCGAATCGTATGTCCACGCTCCTTCCCAAGATTATCTCAGAAGAACAAAGTAGCTTCGTCCAAGGGCATAACATTACAAACAACTTCCTTCTGGCCTAAGAGATGATCATGTGCATGAAGTTCCCCTCTAGGGGAGGAAATGTGGCCATCAAACTAGATATGGAGAAAGCTTATGATCGTTTGGACTGACAATTCATGATATGGGTTCTCAGAGCATTCAGTTTCTCGAAATCGTGGATGGACGTCCTATTCAGATCCATCAGCGATTCATGGTTCTCCACCATCATCAACGGGCAAGCGGCAGAATTCTTTAAAGTGAGCCGAGGGTCAGACAGGGCGATCCTCTTTCCGCCACCATCTTCATTATTACGGCAGAAGCTCTCAGCAAAAATTTGAACAGCCTAGCGAACACCCCCAGATTCTATTATTTCCACACCACCACCGGTTGTCCCTTAATCATGTATCTAGCATATACAGACTACATTCTCATCTTCTCAGCGGAAGACATTGGGTCGATAGATGCGGTCCACAGAACGCTTGATACACTGGATGCTCTGGACAACGAGTGAACTCCAACAAAAGCGTCATCTACACCCACCACAAAGCCAACAGGAACCACTCCGCGACACTCACCAATCTGACTTCCTTTGCCACCGCATACCCGCCATTCACCTACCTCGAATGCCTGCTGGTTTATGGGAAGTCGAATTCGAGCATATTCGAAGGACTTGTCCGGAAAGTCAGAAGGAAAATCGAGGGATGGCACAACGCTACCCTTTCTCCGGGGGGCAAGATGATTCTGATCAAGCATGTGCTTTCTTCCATCCCTATATACACCCTGGCAGTGTGCTCCCCCCCGAAGAAGGTCTTACCATTGCTTGAGTCCCTCCTTTCCAACTTTTTTTGGGGATAGTGACGGCAAAGATAAGAACCACTGGGCCAGCTGGGACACCATGGCCAAACCACCAGCGAAGGCGGTCTGGGGTTCTCCATATTAGCGCACATTGTTGCTGCCTGTTCCATGAAGTCGTGGTTGAAGGTTCGTACAGAGAAATCGATATGGACTCGTTTCATGAAAGCCAGATACTTTCAACACTCCAACCCAACGATTGTTACGACTAATTGTAGAGCATTAGTGAATTGGTGCTGCATACTCCAAGGTCATAGCCTCACAGAACCTTTGATGATCAGAGACATCACCGGTGCTCTGCGGTTGTCCCCGACCAATGGGGGTGATTTCACTCTCGCTTCAGCCAGAATTACGGCTAGAGCCGCCGGAGAGCCTTCCCCTTTCACCGCCCCCTTCTGGCAGTCCTGCATTCCAATCAAATGGTTAATTCTCACTTGGAGAGCGCAGCGAAGAAAGCTTCCCACCGATGACTCCCTCACTTCCTTCGGTTATAGCCTTACGTCGAGATGCCACTGTTGTTCCTCACCAAAGGCTGAATCTGCAGAACACGTTCTTCACTCTGGTGATCTTGCCTCTCAGCTGTGGTCCAACCTCTCTGGCAGATGTCACCCCAACCAACAGGCTGGAGGATTCAACGATCTCCTCCTCAAGTGGAGTATTTCCCACGGGCACCAGATTGTCGCAGCCGTCGGCATTTGGGTTTTATGGAAGAATAGGAATAAGTACAGAAATGAAGGCCGCCAACTCAGTTCCTTCCAACTTCTCAAAGAGGTTCTCAGACAGATTAGCAAAGTCAGCATTTGCTGCTCTCACTCGATGAGCAATTTTTGGAGGATGTTGTATTAACTTTTTGTCCGGTCTAGTCGGTTGCGTCCGTCGCTGGCCGGTTTGAGTTTTCCTTTCCGTTCGTGCGAGTCGCGCTCTTTGTATAGGCTTCGACATATTATGCCTGATACATCAATAAAGGGGGTTTCGACGTTATATATATATATTTTATATATATATATTATATATATATATATATATATATATATATATATATATATATATATTTTATATATATATATATAATATATATATATATATATATATATATATATATATATATTTTATATATATATATATAATATATATATATATATATATATATATATATATATTTGAGGGTGTCCACTTCTTAATGGTGCTTGGAGGCATGCCTCCAAGGGGGCTCGAACCCGCGCCACTGCGTCGAGGTGCTCCACCGTTCCCAACGGGCTATGACCACGGGGACATATATATATATATATATATATATATATATATATATATATATATATATATATATATATATATATATATATATAACCCACTACCTGAATTTTTAATTAATAAATAGGTTTTATAATATTTAGTTAGCTAGTAACTATGGTATAGTGATTGTCATTATTAGTTATCATTATTGTTATTACTATATTGATATTATTATTATTATTATTATTATTATTATTATTATTATTATTATCATTAGGCGGTTAAAATGGGAAAAACAATTTTCATTTTTATTCATAATAATTAATTGATATAATTACAATGGTTATTTAATTATTGATTTTGGCTAGTTTAATTAGAACATATTAGCTAAGCCCATAACCTAAGTCTGTAGTTGAGCCTTTATCCATTAATGCAACCCGTTAACCCGTCCCTATCCACACCTGCTAACCCAAACCCAATAGACTAACCTACCGTTAAACGCACTCCCCAGTCACTCGTAGATCCACTTCCGTCGCCTTAACCTCTTCCCACGTAGCCCGTTTCTCTTTCACGTACAAACCTCACAGAAACTCATCTCTGAGAGAAACCTCACAGAAGCTCTCACCGCCCTTCACAAACCCCTCCAAACTCTCTCCACACTCCTCCTCGTCCAAATCGAATCGCACCCCGATGCTCCTTGCGACGTCCCGGACTTTTCAACAACCCTCTCGAGGTGTTTCCATCGTGCCCGATCGTCGCCCGACCACCAACCAAACGACCGCCGACCACGCACGGCTCTCCCCGGTGCCGCCAGTGCCTCCGCGCACCAGCGCGCCACTCCGTCGGCCGATGCCTACGCACCAGCCCCGTGTGCCAGTGACCGCCGCCCCTGTACCGCCGCATGTCGCCCACGTGCTTCCCGCGTGTCGGCTGGCATCCCCATGTGAGCGTTGATCCCGCTCGCGTACACTCCGTTCGTGTGTGCCGAGTTTCTTCGCCTTACGACCCCGAGGCTGAAGCCACGCTTCGGTTCTCCTTCGTCAGACTACCGATAAAGTCCCACAGAACCTTCTGTTGTCTCCTATTGAAAACTTTGTCATGACCGACCAATTGACAGAATAAACATCTGTCAATTTGGGATGGATGGTTCTGAAACCAAAAAACCCATAAACTTCCTACATCATAGAATTAGTAGTAAAGTTTTAACTATAGTAATCATTAGCTTAATATTTCCATCAGAATAAATATTAGTTTTTATTAATAAAAAGGTTGTAATCATTTTTTAATAAATTTTAGGCAAAAGAAATTAGATTTATAAAAGTACAGTTAATTTTTTTAGAAAATAAATGTTAGTTATTATTCCTTAATAAATCATGTATTTATTCGCGTAATTAAATGTTCTCTCATTAAATATTAATACGAATGTTTCTTGTAATAAAACTCGTTAAAATGATTAGTTAGCAATTATTAAGTATTATCGTCTTATTAAAATAAAATCTTAGGATGGTATTTAATTACTATCGTTAAGTATATTCCTAAAATATTAAGTATTTCTAAATAAATGAATCTCGTTGTGTTATAACTATTAAAATGATAAACAAATCACTATTTAATTTCAAAAATATTTTTCTGGGTATTTTATATCAGTAAATCTAATTAGCCTGTTTACTATTTGTAACTACCATTTCCAAAATTTCATAATTTTATTTTCTACTTATCTTGTTTAGATATCGTGAATATTAGAAATAATTTGCTTTCAAAAGTGTAAACATTATTTCGCTATTATTTTGTGTTTTTAAAACTAGTTAATAGTTAGGGTTCAAAACTTTTATTTAGTTTTGATAAAAACAATTTTCTTGAAATTTTGTTATTTGAATTATAAAATATGTTATCATCTTGGATCTTTCAAAATTCGGTTTCAAAAGTAGTTACGAAAACCATAAGTATGTTGACCAGAAAATCATTTAAGAAAAAAGAGTTTCTAATTATCTATTTATTTTAAATAAGATTTTGAGTTATAAGAAAATATATTTTGAATTATATATATATATATATATATATATATATATATATATATATATATATATATATATATATATATAGTTTGAATTGTTCTAAACATATCAAATGTTATATTTAAAATCGTATGGGGACTATTTATTTGAATACAGATTTGGGTCTATACTAATACGCTTTAAATTATTTTGATAGTAATGAATATTATATTGAATTATGCTGTTGAGCAATGATAAGATAAGATTACATAATGATAAAAATTTTAAACTAATATCCTAGTTTAAATTTATTTAAACTTTGTTTTCGTTTAAATTTCTAATATTGATGGGAATTCTTTCTAAACAGGTTCTATCTTTACGTGTAGTGTATATACATATGCCGTTTCCTCTTTCGTCCATAGAATATCTCCTCTCCCCCACCGAAGCCTCTTTTCCAAACAATACAAAAATAATTCACAGCCAATACACAAATGTGCTGAAGTGTTTGTGTCTAGAACATCTTATCTCCGTGTCAGCCGAGTGTCGGCCTCGAGTCCGACCTCAGACGTCGCATCCAATATTTGTTCTTTACAATTATTATAACCATCACATTCTACTCCACTTCCCAACCGTGTCCCTGGCTCCAGCCATCTCCCAACCAACCCAGTACCGCCATCAACTCCTCCATGCAGTCTACGACACCACCACCACTAAATCGAACATCACGGCCATCCATCGCCTTGGCCCTCCCGCGCATCCGACTTCACCGTCGTATCACACATTGCGACCATCTTTTCCCTGTGTGCAAACTCCCACCAGCCCACTTCACGTCCGACCACCACCACTAGTGACAATACCGGCCAGCCACCCCCCATCCTCACTAGTCAATACCACCCCCACCACAGCCATACGACCACAGTAAAGAAAAAAGAAAATAGGGAAGGACCAACACTCACCAGTTTCGACTGCCTCCTCTATCCTCTGCCACCAACGGCGCCGCCTCACATCTGCGCCACCCCGACTCCCCACCGCTTGCCATCCCGACCCGTCCCTGTCGGCTACCA
Organism: Iris pallida; assembly: GCA_029216955.1. Taxonomy (NCBI): domain Eukaryota; kingdom Viridiplantae; phylum Streptophyta; class Magnoliopsida; order Asparagales; family Iridaceae; genus Iris; species Iris pallida. The sequence goes on from JANAVB010041619.1 coordinate 8,555,722, forward strand.
CACATCACCATCCGCCACCTTCGTCTTCATCACCAACAATATTATCATGGTCACCGCCCCTATCATCATCATCGTCAGCATCCCCACTAGGGACCCGGATGCCGCGGACCGACCTTACACCTCCTGGAGACTCCAGGCGAACAGCGTCTCATCCGCTGTTGCCATACTTACGACCGCCTCCGGCGCAGTGAAGCACCAGCCGCCACCCTTGAGAGCGGCCAAGCCCCCACCCCCAGCAACGGCTGGTGTAGTAGCCGCTGCCATCCCTGCTGTAGTGCCCCGCTCCTCGCGGTCCACTATGTAATACCTACGGCTTGTTGACTCAGTCATGAACTGAGTATTTGGTGAAATCTTTGCCGGTATCAATTGATCACGGATGAAATGCAATGAACCTTTCCAATTGATGGATTGGCTTCTATTGAAATGAATCCAAGAGTTTTGTTGAATGTTTTCTCTCGCTGCTTGGTTTTGATGAATACATTTTCGTATTGGTTTTCAATGATTGGTTTTCATTGTTCGCTTTCATCGCATTTCGCATTCATTCCGAATCTTGAGAGAAAGAGACGTAGTATGCTAATCAACTGTTGGTGCCAATGTAGGCCGCGTAAATTATTCGTGAACGGTACGTGAAGTCCCTCCTTCTCTCAACTAAGATTCATCTCGGTGAGTTGCTTCAACCGAACAAACATTGATCTGTACGCCTAATAAAAATGATCTCTAGTCCACTCTGTTGCCTTGTCCCAATGATCAACGATACCACATTCAGAAAAGATAAGAGAAGATAATTGAATTGAATCAAATACAAGAATATGTATTTCTACTCTGTCTGCTCGATAAGAATGATCATCTGCTTGTCACTAGTATGCTTAAAAATGTAGACATGTACATACGAACTTATACGTGTTGAGATCAACCTGAAGGCACGAAACAAACGTGTCGTATATCTGTGCATAAGTCCAAGTGTGTCTCATATGATAGAATGGCTAGAGCATGTATTTGGTCTCGGACAACTTGTATACAAGGAAACTTTTGTCTTTCGGGTGGTATCTGGGGGCACCTGGAACCGCTCGGCCTAGGAGAGATTAGGGCCTCCATATGAAAATGAGAGTCGATCTGAGTCCTTAGCGACGAGCTGAACCAAAGAGTCACAGCGGATAATCATGGGGATAACCCATGGACCAACATGTAGAATAGTCCACCTGCATGACTCGAATGACAACTTCAATATCTGCAAGAATGAACATGAATTACTCGTTATGCAAATTGTGCTAACATATTTTGTGCAGGGATGACTACCGGCGTTGGTAAGTTGCTTATGATATATTTCTACTATCATATTCTTATGAATTGTTAAAAAGAACCTAGACAAGTAGAAAGATCACTAGTAAATGTTAGCTCGACACATTGATTTAGTGCAGAGATTTGCGAGTTCGGCCAAAAGCCGCTCGCCAGTACATGATGTGTGCTGACCCACGTTGTGGGCATCCTTTTCAGAAAGCAAAAGGAGACAGGAGGATTTCAAGTGAGGCACCGAAGCTCGTCTAGCCTAGTAGAGCTCGTGGATCGCCTCGAAGTTTTTAGTTTCATTCCAGTCAAGTTTCAAGTTTCTTTTTCTTCTGAAGGTGTCTTTTATTTCCAGCATGTAATAGAGGGATATGATGTATGGGCATTGCGACTATTTTCAAAAGAGAGTTTCAAAGAGAATTATGTAGCCAAAATATAAGGCACTTTGAGTTTGCAAAGCTTTGTACTTGTATTCCTATCAAGTTTATCAATAAAAGAAAGTACTTCTATTTCAAATCTCTATGTCCAAATATTTGGTTTTTTGCAATGAATGGGTGCGTGCGTGTGTTTTGCTTAACTAATGGGTGCGTGCGTGTGTTTTTGCTTGACTAGTTATTTTGTGCAGGTACATGGCCTTATGCAAGGGCAACTTAGGCTTGCACGGCATCACGCCTTAGCGAGGATGATCGATCCCACAGGGATCCAGGCAAGACGGACGACCCTAGCAGGATCGGGGCGTGACAAAGTGGTATCAGAGCCAGGTTTTACGTCCTTGGCCTCTTGCAAATATCGTTTTCGAAAAAGTATATAAAGTATTTTGATGGCTTTCAAAAGTGTCCTGATTTTGAGTTATGAAAACCAATGCCCCATACAATAAGTCCATAATATTTTATGAGACTGACAGAAGTTATACTCTTTTGTAGAGAAATGGCCCCTACTCGACCAGCTTCCTCTGCAGATCCTATAGAACGGATCATGAGAATGTTAGAACTGCAGAGGCAGGACAGTGAGAAAAACAATCAAATACAACAGGCCCAAATAGAGGCCCAGAAGAAACAGTTGGAGTCCTTGACTCAAATTGTCACGACGCTTGCGGCAAATTGAGGTACCACCTCAGCGACTAAACCAACGGAAACGCCCGAGATTGAGCCCGTGGAGGGTGATGAGCCCCAGCCAGCGCAAAGGCACACTTCCTTTAGGCCAAAGGACTTCTTAGACGCGAAACCTCCAGAATTTGAAGGCAGGACGTCGCCCGACAAGGTGATGGACTGGATTGATAAAATGGAGAGTTTGTTCGCGTTTATAGGAGTTCCAAGTAGCAAGAAGGTAGTTTGTGCCGTTATGCTTCTACGGCTGCGGGCGAAGGACTGGTGGAAGGCGAAGAAGCCGGCACTGCTTGCAACGGCTAGGAATGGGAAGATCTTATGGGCCTCATTTAAGAAGGCGTTTGTGGATCAATATCTGCCTCCAGCCATGAGCAAGAAGATGGAGGATGACTTCATCACACTGAAACATGGAGATATGTCCGTAGAGGACTATGAGTCTGAATTTGCTAAACTGGCAAATTTTGCCGCTGTGATGCTTCCTACCGAGCAGGCTCGCATAAATCGATTCGTTGGAGGTCTGAATGACGACATCCAATTAAGTGTGCTGAATCGAGAATGTGGGTCGTATTCTTAGGCCTTTGAGACGGTGCTACAGGTGGAACAGTTCTGCCTGAAGATGGCATCCAATAAAGTGTAGTACGGTCGGAATCAGCCTGCCAAGAGATATCATGACGGAGAGAAAAAGACTGATGGGGAACAGAACAATAAGCCTGTATGCGGCTTCTGCGGTCGACGAGGGCATGTTAAAGAGGACTGCCGCTATGTGAATGGCTAGAGTTGCAGTCACTGTGGCAAGAGTGGGCACGTCAAAGAGGACTGTCGTGCCGCTAATAACGCTTGTTTTTGTTGTGGCCAACAGGGCCACTCAGTTAAATATTGCCCGAAGAGAAATCGAAATAGAGATGATAATGAAGAGCGTGGGCAGCTGCCAGACCTACCGTCGCTCCGAGATAATCCGTACAATCAGCAGTTACGGAATGCCAATACGGCGACAGCACGCGTCTACAATCTCTCCACGTTGCTTGATCCAGAATGCAACAATAGTGGAGGTGAGTTTGTTTCTTAAGTAATTTTGAGGACAAAACTTTTTTCAGTGGGTTATTATGTAGTGCCCCGCTCCTCGCGGTCCACTATGTAATACCTATGGCTTGTTGACTCAGTCATGAACTGAGTATTTGGTGAAATCCTTGCCGGTATCGATTGATCACGGATGAAATGCAATGAACCTTTCCAATTGATGGATTGGCTTCTATTGAAATGAATCCAAGAGTTTTGTTGAAGGTTTTCTCTCGCTGCTTGGTTTTGATTAATGCGTTTTTGTGTTGGTTTTCGATGATTGGTTTTTATTGTTCGCTTTCATCGCATTTTGCATTCATTCCGAATCTTGAGAGAAAAAGATGAAGTATGCTAATCAACTGTTGGTGCCAATATAGGCCACGTGAATTATTCGTGAACGGTGCGTGAAGTCCCTCCTTCTCTCAACTAAGATTCATCTCGGTGAGTTGCTTCAACCGAACAAACATTGATCTGTACGCCTAATAAAAATGATCTCTAGTCCACTCTGTTGCCTTGTCCCAATGATCAATGATACCACATTCACAAAAGATAAGAGAAGATAATTGAATTGAATCAAATGCAAGAATATGTATTGCTACTCTGTCTGCTCGATAAGAATGATCATCTGCTTGTCACTAGTATGCTTGAAAATGTAGACATGTACAGACGAACTTATACGTGTTGAGATCAACCTGAAGACACGAAACAAACGTGTCGTATATCTGTGCATAAGTCCAAGTGTGTCTCATCTGATAGAAGGGCTAGAGCATGCATTTGGTCTCGGATAACTTATATACAAGAAAACTTTTGTCTCTCGGGTGGTATCTGGGGGCACCTGGAATCGCTCGGCCTAGGAGAGATTAGGGCCTCCATGTGAAAATAGGAGTCGATCTGAGTCCTTAGCGACGAACGGAACCAAAGAGTCACAGCGGCTAATCATGGGGATAACCCATGGACCAACATATAGAATAGTCCACCTGCATGACCCGAATGACAACTTCAATATCTGCAAGAATGAACATGAATTACTTGTTATGCAAATTGTGCTAGCATGTTTTGTGCATGGATGACTGCCGGCGTTGGTAAGTTGCTTATGATATATTTATACTATCATGTTCTTATGAATTGTTAAAAAGAACCTAAACAAGTAGAAAGATCACTATTAAATGTTAGCTCAACACATTGATTTAGTGCAGAGATTTGTGAGTTCGGCCAAAAGCCGCTCGCCAGTACATGATGTGTGCTGACCCACGTTGTGGGCATCCTTTTCAGAAAGCAAAAGGAGACAGGGGGATTTCAAGTGAGGCACCGAAGCTCGTCTAGCCCAGTAGAGCTCGTGGATCGCCTCGAAGTTTTTAGTTTCATTCCAGTCAAGTTTCAAGTTTCTTTTCCTTCTGAAGGTGTCTTTTATTTCCAGCATGTAATAGAGGGATATGATGTATGGGCATTACGACTATTTTCAAAAAAGAGTTTCAAAGAGAATCATGTAGCCAAAATATAAGGCACTCTGAGTTTGCAAAGCTTTGTACTTGTATTTCTATCAAGTTTATCAATAAAAGAAAGTATTTCTATTTCAAATCTCTGTGTCCAAATATTTGGTTTTCTGCAATGAATGGGTGTGTGCGTGTATTTTGCTTAACTAATGGGTGCGTGCGTGTGTTTTTGCTTGACTTGTTGTTTTGTGCAGGTACATGGCCTTGTGCAAGCGCAACTTAGGCTTGCACGGCATCACGCCTTAGCGAGGACGATCGATCCCGCAGGGATCCAGACAAGACGGACGACCCTAGCGGGATCGGGGCGTGATACCTGCAAGAGTAGCAACAGGCCGGGTAGCAAGCTCGCACCCCCGCCGAGGACTCAAAAAAGCCGTGCCTTTCGGGAATGTCTTGCCAGATGGGCCAAGCCAAAGAAAAATAAAAGAAAGAGTTTTGTTTATATTCAGATCTTGATTCATCTTTTAAATTTAGTTAATTAGATTTTATTTACAGTAATTATATTAATATTTAATATTTAATATTTAATATTATTTAGATTTTATTATCATAAATATTTAGTATAAGTGTTATTAAGTAAAATAAAAAAATATTAGTATTTTTATTATCGCTAGTTATCAATTATAATTATATATATTAAATATTTTTCCTAATAAATTGTAACAAAAACAAGTTATTGGACCTTAAGGGTTTTTACATTATAGATAATGGTTTGGCTATAATACTGGTAGACTTTTACATAATAAATACTTTTAAATAAAGGTATATGTATTGCTTCCAAAATTACTATCTTATGAACTTTCATATAAAAATTAGTATAGACCTTATAGGTATTCCCAAGGATTTTACGTAAGAAAAAAAAAATTTAATGTGGTTTTGGGTCGACATAATAACAGTTGATTTTAATATATTACGTTAGGCTTATTTTCAAAGTAAGAGATATAAGTATTTTTCTAATATGCCTCAAAAAATATTCTAAGTAGAGAAATTCTAAAAGTTATAAATATTTTGTAAATAAATATATACTCTTATTAGGATTTTCCTTTAAATTTTCTATTCAATTAGATTAATCTTAACCATGACCAACCTAATCGTACCTTTTATTTTTTTGATGACTTTGGACTCCTTCACATCAATCCTAGCGAACTGGACTATCCTGGACCCATCGGGACTATCGGTTTCACCAGCTAAGGACCTCAAGCGAGTACATTTCTAATAATTTTTATATTTGATCATCTCTATGATTCATATATTTAGTAGTGCTTTACATTGATATTTGGTTGATTCTCGACATGATTGGACATGAGATAGTAGTTATAGATTCTTTACATGTTATTTTCGTGACTTGCATGTTTACCCTATTCGTGACTTCTTGAATCCATGAGTACTAGTCGGACGGGAAAGTACATCAGTAGACATGTAAATATACCCAAAAATTTCTTAAAATGTCTAATCGTGTCTGAAAGTAGTCGCACAATTCATGTACGGGGTGCCAGATTTATCCCTTAGCCGTTTATATGTCGAAAGTGTATTTCAAATCACTAGTTAGATATAGTCTTGCTATATTACAGTTCTTGTTTCAGTCGTTTATTACAGTCGCTCCCTTGTCTTGAATGCCATGCTCTCCTGCTTTTACTCACATGTTTCATGCCATGATTTTCCTGTTTATATACCCATCATGTATTTTAGTATTATTTACAGCTTTATAGATTTGGTCAATTATTGGAACTGCTGTTAGAATGTACTCGTTCTATTCCCGACTGAAAACCAATATTTTTCAGGTTAGTCGCGATAACTCTTAGCATTCGGGAGGCATGGGTATGCTGAGGTCAACCTAGAAGACTAGTTAGATAGATTAGTTGTTCTATTTTATAGTTGGTGTGACATTGTATTCTTCTTCAACTGTAAAACTTGTAAATATTGTAATTTAATTTAGTAATGTGAATGAGCAATAAAGTTTTAAACGGTGAGCATTATCTTATGTGATTTCGAGTATCATGGCCTTGACAACGTTATACCGCCGACTCTACGGCGTAGGCTGGCTTGGACATGCACTCGTATCCCGAAAAGCGGGAGCGGGTCGTGACAAGTTTTTATGGTGGTCCATGAAAGTCAATTTTTGCAAAATTTTGTGGACTCATGATAGTACTTAAGTTAGTCGAACTATTACGAGCCTACGATTAGGACGTGCTCATTCACAACTATGATTAACTTGATTTTAGGAGAATGACTAGGATTAGGAGTCCCTTATTAATATGACTATTGGGTAGTTAAGTTGCTACATAGGCCATGTGATTTCTGTAGGGACTTATTTAATTCTAGACTCTGTTAGATAATTTGAGAAATTTTTATAGGTGAATATGTTATTTTGTTTTGATATGATGATAGGATCAAAAGTGGATAGACTATTCACTTGATAAGTTAGGCCTTCCTAGAATTAATGCTCTAACCTTGATAAATTGTTCCTTTTTTCTTCGCCCTCTCTAGATATCATCCTCATATCATAAGTCCGAAGTGCTTATTCATTTCCCATTTTGCTCTGAGGAATTATTTTATGATTTCAAACTTGTTTTCCATATATGAATCTCAATTTAGTTCTTTTGTTAGAGTTTTCCCATAATTATTGAGTATCTATGAAATAGAGATTATAAAGTTTATACTTCTCTTGTCTTCAATTATTCTCCTAATCAATCGTCTTACTTTCAAGAATTGGGACTTATATGACATATACCTACATTTTTCCTATCTTGATCATTTGTACAATATTATTTTCTGCTTTCTCTAACATCGTCATATCGTACGATCCATAATGCTTATTTAATTATTGCCATAGTAATTCATTTCTCTAAGAGTCAATATTTTACCCATGAAGTTTGAGCCTAACTTGATTCAATTATATATATTTTAAAATCTCCAGTCTTCTTTAATTTTCGATCGTTTGGTTTTTAAAGTGATACCTCATCGATCATTTTGTTTTCAAACTAATACTACCACTTCAAGGACAGATGCGTACACTCTTCCTATCATGATCAATTGGTTTGAAATTCTAGTTTTCTCTATCATGATCAATTTGTTTAAAAAATTTAGAAGCTACTTGGAATTTTATGTATATAATTGAAAGAATGATCGGTGAGTTACAATGGCAAGACATCAGCGCACTGTTGTCACTTATTTGAGTTATCGAGACTGTGGGTTCACTGCAGCCTGCCGTGTACTGGCGTGGCATGATCCCCAAGTTAAAGTAATTTCGAGTAAGTGTAAGTTATCGAAAGTTATTGAAACTATATCCTAGTTGCCTGTGGGTTGTATGTTAATATTGGTAGAGCCAATAGAATATTTGATACAATATCATATTTGAGTCATGAAACCAAGGGTTTACTGCAGCCAGATGTACACTGGCGAAGCATAGATTCTCGATGAAACGATTTCAGGTATGCATATGGTTTTTGAATACCATAGAGGCTATATCTTTTATTGGCATATGACTATTACACCCTCGTTTCAATTTGATTTCGTATCCTATTTAAGTATGTCTACTCGATAAGCCTTGTAGCCTCTCTCTTACCATTCTATTAGTTCCCTCATAGTAACCATTTAGTATATTTTGATTCAATCTCAATAGAATCATAGTCATACCTAGGTCTTGACTCTATAATAATTCTTGAACAATTTTTCCTCAATTTGTTGATCGTGCTAATATGATTTGAATTTTGATCATTTCTAAACAACTTTGATCATGACTAAACTATTTGACTGTAGTCGTAATCAATCGTGTCTATATTTCAAATCAATTATCGCTAATGTTTAAATTTTATTCCATTGTGACTATGACTATTTTGATCATATTCATGCTCGTGCCAACTTTTAAATTATGCTTGGATGACCTGCATGATTAGCCTCGATCGTAACTACATCCTACTTATATCTAAGTGATTTCAATACCGTAGACTTTGTCCAACTTTTGATCGTCGATCATGCTTACATAATATCAGTTTGCAGTTAATCATGCCTAACGACTTTTCTTAACTAATCCTTTTTCGATCATATCCTTGACCATTGTGACTAGACCCTTTTTGACTATACCTTAATCATGCCACGTAGTATCTTTCCTTAAGGTTCGATTATATTCACAAGCTAACTCATTTTTGGCATTACTCATATCACTTCTTGATTATATTCTTAATCGTGCCTAACCGCACTATTTCAAACTTCAGGGGAGAAAATTTTCTAAGGTGGGTAGAATTGTAAGACCAATTTTTGATTCTTTTAAACTTTTATTTATGCATTTTTGCTAAAAAAATTTCTTTTAAATTCTATTATAGATGTTAGAGAGGAAATGAATTTTTCAAAAAAACATTCTTTTAAAAAAAGATTTTTATAATTACGAAAATAGACTTTTAAGAAATATATATTATTATCAATTATTTCTACGATTTTAATTTATAAACATATTTGAATGATATCAAATATTACTTTATATTCTCATGGTGTCAAAATATTATGTAGTGTTTACTAAATTAGTTTTGATCTATAAAAATATATTATTTGATAATACCTAGTATATATTTATATTTATTACTATCATCAAGTATTATGTTTAGATTTGGTCAAAGGTATTTTAAATAGTATTAATAAAACCTAGAATTATTTTAAATCATTATGGATTGATTTTGAGTTACTAGATTCAATAATTATTTAAACCTTAGAAGGATTTGATCATCCTAGTCCTTGCCTATTTGGGATTTCCCAACTTCTATATAGAGGAGCATTCCTCTAATTTTTCTCCACAATTTTCCAACCACACGATTTACAAATCCCAAATCAATTTCAAAATCCCTAAGTCCCAATCTAATTCCAAATCCCTAACCCCTCCGCCCAAAATTTTGAAATATCTTTTATGATTTATTTGAATTAAATGGTAATTTTTGGAATTTTTATAAATATTTAATTAATTATAATTATAGAAGGCCTTAGCATGGTTAAGTTTTGGACTGTAAGATGACCAAGAATTTTGGCACGGATAGTGTAGTTGTGTGCTTTGACTAGTATTTTAGATATGTAGGGAAGACCGAGCCATAAGTATGTCCCAACTAGGAAAATTAGGCTAAGTCGTGAATTGAACTTACAAATAATTTATTTATTTATTAAGATTATTACCTCTAAGGGACCCGGTTGTACCAAACTAGTCAAAATGGACCCGAACTGAACCCGAGTCCATGTCGTCAAGTAGTACGTCCAAGGATGTCAATGGAGATATTTATTGTGTAAATATAGTTAGTGTATTTACCTTAGTGGTTAAATAAGTATATTGTTATTAATGAGTGTTATATATAATATATATACTTGCTATAAAATTTACATTTTGTTTTGAGTATATGATAAGCACTTTGAAGAAAAAATGTCTTTTAGGTTGTTCGGATTTTTAGGCTATAAATATTTGTGTATATACGAGTGTATACTCAATTTAGGCTTTATATACATATAACCATAGAATTTATTTATATAAAATTTTATTAAATGGGATTAATGAATATAAGCTAACTAGTTAAAATTTTCCTTTTTTTCTTTTCAAAATATTTGATTAATATTTTCTTATCCTAAACTTTTTTCTATCTTTTCACCGATCAACCAAGAACGCCTACCCGAATAGTCATTATATTCGAGGACAAATTTATTTTTAAGATGGGTAGATTTGTAACTAACGTTTCCAAAATTTCATAATTTTATTTTCTACTTATCTTTTTTAGATATCGTGAATATTAGAAATATTTTTTTCTTTGAAAAGTGTAAACATTATTTTAATATTATTTTGTGTTTTTAAAACTAGTTAATAGTGAGGGTTTAAAACTTTTAGTTAGTTTTGATAAAAACAATATTCTTGAAATTTTGTTATTTGAATTATAAAATATGTTATCATCTTGGACCTTTCAAAATTCAGTTTCAAAAGTAGTTTTGAAAACCATAAATATGTTGACCAGAAAATCATTTAAGAAAAAGGAGTTTCTAATTAACTATTTATTTTAAATAAGATTTTGAGTTATAAGAAAATATATTTTGAATTATATATATATATATATATTTTAATATATATATATATATATATATATATATATATATATATATATATATATATATATATATATATATATAGTTTGAATTGTTCTAAACATATCAAATGTTATATCTAAAATCGTATGAGGACTATTTATTTCAATACAGATTTGGGTCTACACTAATACGCTTTAAATTATTTTTGATAGTAATGAATATTATACTGAATTACGCTATTGAGCAATTATAAGATAAGATTACATAATGATAAACATTTTAAACTAATATCCTAGTTTAAATTTATTTAAGACTTTGTTTTCCTTTAAATTTCTAATCTTACTAGGAATTCTTTCTAAACAGGTTCTATCTTTACGTGTAGTGTATATATATGTCGCTTCCTCTCTCGTCCATATAATATCTCCTCTACCCCACCGAAGCCTCTTTCCCAAACAATACGAAAATAATTCACAGCCAATACACAAATGTGCTGAAGTGTCTGTGTCCAGAAATCTCATCTCCATGTCAGCCGAGTGCCGGCCTCGGGTTTGACCCTGGATGTCGCATCCAATAATCATTCTTTACAATTATTACAACCATCACGTTCCCCTCCGATACTCGAATCCAATAGTCTCATCTCCTCCTCTCTGCAGCCCACGACACCACCACCACCAAACCGAACACCACGGCCAGCCACCGCCATGACCCTCCCGTGCATCCGACTTCACTGATGCATCACACATCGCGACCATCTTTTCCCTGCGTGCAAACTCCAACCAGCGTACTTCACGCCCGACCACCACAACCAGAGCCAACACCGGACAGCCACCCCCATCCTTACTAGTCAATACCACCCCCACCACAGCTATACGAGCACAACAAAAAAAATAGAAAAAGGGGGAATGGCCGACACTCTCCAGTTTCGGCCACCTTCTCCCTCCTCTATAACCAACGATGCCGTCTCACCTCTGTGCCACCCTGACTCTTTATCGCTCGCCATCCCGACCCGTCCCCATCGGCCACTACACATCACCATCCTCAACCTTCCTCTTCATCACCAACAACAGCATCATGGTCACCGCCCGTATCGCCATCATTGTCACCGTCCCCGCTAGGGACCCGGACGTCGCAGACCGATCTTGCGCCTCCCGGAGACTCCAAGCGAACAACGGCTCATCCGCTGTTGCCACACTTTCGATCGCCTTCGGCATTTTGAAGCACCAGCCGCCACCCTTGAGAGCGGCCAAACCCGTACCCCCAACAGCGATCGACGCAGCAGCCGCTGCCATCCCCAAGAAAGCAGCAACAGGCTGGACAGCAAGATCGCACCACTGCCAAGAGCCCTGCAAGGCGAAAGCTACTGCTTCGATGTGGTCGCACCACCGCGCTCCTCTCCGAACCCAGGTGAGCCATCTCTCCATCTCTTTTACTCTCGTTTCCTCCTGTGAGACTCGTCTCACTGTATCGGTATTTATATACGAATACATATTTTTGTACTATATTTTGTATTTTTTTGTTTTTGGAGCGCTTTAAAATTCTTCCAACTTATAGATTTTCTCCTTGACCGGCATACCGTTAGTATCCTAATGTATACCGACGGCATACTTGTCACTCCTATTTTTTTGTTATACGTATTTTGAGTATACGTATACGGATTTATGACATTTGTCAGGTGACCCATATTTTGACTTGTCTTTCTTAGCCTTGACTTGGTTTAATCTTGAATTGGTTTAATTTGGTTTGGTTCAACTTGGCGTGGCTTGGTTTGGGTTGGTTTTAGATGAGAGGGTTGGTATATCAACCAATTTCTCTCTCTCTCTCTCTCTTCATTACTTCTCATTTATTTCTTCATCTTTTTCTTTATTTACTCCTCCTCCAACCCTAGGCAATTACACCTTGCCAAATCTTGAATAATGTTATTTTGTTTGTTCTATTCTCTTACATGATTCTAAGCTTCTCTACAACTTGGAGTTTTCGATTTTGAGGATTACATTTTTTGTAGATCTAAGTTTATAACTTTCTTGTTTTTCTTAGTTTTGATCTACTAAAACTTGGTATTTTCTAAAACTAGTTGCTTCATGTTGTAGGAAATCTCGTTCTACCCAATTTTTACCTTTGGAAAATTAGATTTTGACTTGTTTTGAGGAAGTTAGGGACTTTGGAGTTCATGGGTTCAACCAAGCATTTTATGCTGGTTGGGGAAGAAGAGCAGTGTACGCGCGCGCTCCTTAGCACCGTGCCATCTTGGTTGTGCGTACTCCCTAGCGCCTCGACATCTTGGTTGCACGCGCTCCCTAGCGTCGTGCCATCTCAGTTGCGTGCGCTCCCTATCGTCGTGCCATCTCGGTTGCGGCACTCTCTATCGTCGTGCCATCTCGGTTGCGCACGCTCCCTAGCGCCGTGCCATCTCGGTTGTGCGCGCTCTGGCGCAACTTGGCTTCTGGCGCAACCTGGCTCCTAGCTTGGCGCAACCTAGCTTGGCGCCCTTTGTCCCTTGGCGCCATTTTTCCCTTGGCACCATTTGTTCCTTGGTACCATTTGTTCCTTGGCACCATTTGTCCCTTGGCACCATTTGTCCCCTAGCACCACTTGTCCTCTGGCACCAATCATAGTTTTTATCTTTTGGCACATTTTTTGTACTAGGCCGTTTTTGATATTTTCTTCGACTGCACTAAGTTCATAACATGATTAGATGATCTTGTAAAGTTAGAGAATGATTATACACCCTATACACACTTGAGACTAGCACATGTACTTACTTTTATTTATTCCTTCTCACATGCCGTGATATGTCTTTCCTTTCATTTCTTTCTTATATGCTATGTATTGCCATGCCTTCCACGATTTATTATACATTACAGTCTCTGTCATTTCTAGAATTTCTTTATTATAGCCCGTCGTGATGCATCCATGTTACATGTCTTCTTTGCTTATTAGATAGTGGCCCATCGTGGCACACTCATGTTACATGTCTTCTTTGCTTACTAGATAGTAGTCCGTCGTGGTGCACTCATGTTACATGTCTTCTTTGCTTACTAGATAGTGACCCATCGTGGTGCACTCTTGTACATGTCTTTCCTTGCTTACATGATAGTGGCATGTCATGGCGCACTCCCTATTTTCTTTATAGTGGCTCGTCATAGCACACTCATAGCTTTCAGCTTATTATAGTTTTTTCTTGTGGCTTATATATTATAATGCACATTCTTACTTTTGTCCACTCTTGAATATCATGTCTAAGATGAATTCTGCAAAATGCCACACCCAGAATCCAACAAGAAAACGTTAAGGACTAAACAACTAGCTTGATTACCTAGATGCATTAGGAGGGTAGAATTTTCTAGTTGCCTGCAAGCCCTTTGTTCCGGCCCCAACCTGAATGGATTTTGAGCTGTCTGTCATGATGAGCACACTTCCAGTATACCGTCGAGTGTTGCACCTTTTATATGTTTTAGGGTACATTTATCTCCTGGGCGATGTATCCACTATTAGATCTTAGGATACATTTGTCTCCCAGGCAATGTATCCACCATTACTTTCTTTTTCTTTTGCCTGGATAAGTCGGGTAGTCTGCAGGACAGGTAACTGGATTGAATTTTCAAAAGTTCATATGTTAGTAATTAAGATTGTGATAACCCTAGTTAGCTAATGTATAAAGTCATACTCATTGCTTGGCCATGATTGTTGTGTGGAGTCCAGTCTAGTCTATTTTTGTCTAGGCAGTGTCCGTATTTGTTTATTTTAGTACATTATTGTTTATGCTTTACTTTTGTCGATAAATGATTAAAAACTATGTTCTATTCAGGAGAAGGGTTACAACCCCGGTACTTTTTTGGTTTACGGGTTGTAACTTGGTTCTGGAATAGTTTCTTAGTCATCTTGTTATTTGTCGTCCTATTTAGTACTCACACGCGATATATGATTCCTATGTTGTACATTGATTAGAGATGAAGTTCTATTTAGGAGAAGAGTTACAATCCCGATCCTTGTTTGGTTTATGGATTGTAACTTGGATTCCAGAATAGTTTCTAAGTCACGTGCTCACATGTCCCAATTACCCAACATAGTCATATGTCCCAGTTATCTAACATACTCATATGTTCCAGTTATCTAACATACTCACATGTCCCAGTTATCTAACATGCTCATATGTCTCAATTATCTTACGTGCTCACTTATTTCTCTACATGCTCACATCTTCAGTTTATTACACATGTTCACATGCTTTCGTTTGATTCACATGTCTCCAGTTTACTTTATGTCATATATTATTTACTCTATGCTCCATGTTGCTTTGCTTATTGTCTTTTCTATTCTCGAGATGAGTGCATTGGTAGTGCACGAGTCTAGATTTGTATTTACTTATTTCTGTCTCTATCCATTGCTATGTTATTTATTGCTAGTTTTAGTTCATAGTTTGGCTTCCTTTGTGGTACTTGCTATTGGGGGTCTGACCCTACTGGTTTTGTTTGGCCAGATCTGATATAGGAGTCCGGAGGATCTTTCGTACCATCTACTCGACGACGACTACCAGGAGCACCAGAGTACCTTTGTAGGTTTTTCTATATTATTCTCCCACTAGTTATGTATATTATTCTTTTGTGGCGTTTAGCCTCCGAGCACGTTTTTAGCTCGTATTTTGGATCTTGACATTTAGCCTACGGGACTAAACATGATTTGCGTATTCTAGACTATAGCTATAGCTTATCATGCATGACTATTACTCTTGCTAGTTCTTCACTTTGTATTACTAGCTTCATGATCATTGATATATGATAGTTTGTGATGTTTTACGATTTTATATTCCAGATGATCATACTTCTTATAATTTGCATATTTGCATATGATTGAGATACCTAGGATTGCTTGATCAAGGATTGACTGTTGGATTGTAGTAGTAACCCCCGTGTCTATACAACTTATACGTCATTTCGGGGTACTGGAGAACTTTGGAATACGTAGCTGGCCTGGTCCATTCCTACTTACCAGTATTTTGGTTCTGGGGCGTGACATAGGTTTTAGTGGTGGCCCATGCAGGTCTAATTTATTAGATATATGGAGGTTACTGATATTTAAATATCTCAGTCACAATTCTCCTTTATTGACATCCTTCGTATTATTCTATATATCTGATCCTTTGACCTGATATCTGCCTTGATCGTTGATCTTTCCTGTTCTCTCGATTTGATCCTTGTGTCCCTTAACTTTCAGGAACACTATTCTTAATCCTTTCGATCATCTTGTTTGGGTTCTGCCAATAGCAGGTCCGTAATCTTTTGTTAGGCCAGTTTTAGACGATCAATCTCAATATTCAGGAGCACGATCGAGAGTCGACCCAAGGGCATTGATGTTCGTCCATCTCGATTAGCCAATTGTGCTAGTGCAGTCAATGTTTCCAGTTCAGCCAGAGTGTTATCAGCCAGTACCAGTGATAGATCATCATCCAGATGAGGCATCGGTATAGTCAGGGCTTCCTGTATCCCCAGTACAGTCAACAGTCCGAACAGAGGTAGTATCAGATCATCCCGATGTGCATGTATTCCTTGGGATCATAAAGGATATGATGTAGTCACAGCAACAACGAGATCTTGTTCTCCAGCAGAGTATTCTGATGTTGATAGACCATATTGGGCAAGGAATACCGGAGGTACTTCAAGCCGAGGACCTGCAGCCAGAAGGAGTACGGATTGGAGCCAGGTAGTACCAGTTATCTAGTCAATTAACATATCGAGCTCGACCTACTATAGAGGCAGTACGAAAGCACGAGCATATAGCCAGGAGGACTGTATCCAGAACTAAGGGTCATAAGAGGTACCATGCACCCGTGTCAAGCTTTCTACCTCGATATCCTTCACCGATAGCATCATCAAACATCCATACCAGCACCAGGAGTTATCAGTTGTATGTTCCTTCTATGGAAGGGAAGGGAACACACATCTTACTTGTCGAAGGGCCAACTTTCTATGTTTGTCATGCAGATCACCAGAACACATGATAGGGATTTGTCCCCGGAGGAGTTCAGATGGATCTTCATCCTTCCAGCCTACAGTTATCCAGTTCGAGGTACCAACACCAGTTCAGCAGAAGCAAACTCAGAGGCCTTCATCAACGTAGTTCCATGCATTCCAGCAGGAGAGGCCTCACCAATATATACAGGACCAGGCTCAGAGACAGAAAGATCAACAGCAGTATCAGGCAGAACAAGAAGCATGTACCTATCGTGGCAAGATAGGGCTTCTCAGATCAGTTTATCAGGCGGACAATAGCTGATGCTTCCGTTTTGGAGCGGAGGACTATTCAATTAGCACTTGTCCCTATCTGACATCTCGAGGACGACCAGCTACACCAGATGTATCACCTCAGTCCTTTCAGTCGCATTAGTCATCACTTCCAGAAGTAGGTGAGCAGTTAGGACTAATATTAGATGTTCAGCCATTGGCACAGTATCCTCCACCATCGCGAACTCAGAGGGTCAGGCAGCGCAGAGCACAGTTGTACGTAGTCTCAGGGGCAGATCTAGTATCGGCATGAGGGTAGTACCTAGGGAGTCTTAGGTACCGTCTTTATGGTCTCTTTCAGTTATGCCCTTTTGATTTATCCTTCAGTAGCCGGCCAAGTAGTGGCAGTATATCTTGGGTTCTTGTCGGCAGCCTTGTATTCTGCCTATATCAGGGTACGACGGTCAGCTTGACTTATTCGGTGAGTGAATACGAGTTTCTCGTCCCACTCTTCTGTCTTTGTATCTTGAGATACATGATATATATCACGTGTCTCGACTACAAATATACGTCCTAGGTAGATTCATGTCTTAGACTAAGTCATTGGTACCGACTTACCTTGAGACTTGGCCCCTATCTATTTTGTGACTCAGTGTAGGCCAGCGAGAGCGGGTCTCTACTCAACTGAGTCAGGATATATATATATATATATATATATATATATAAAAATATATATATATATATATATATATATATATATATATATATATATATATATATATATATATATATATATTCATATGCCTCCAGCCCTTCTTTATTGTGGTTCTGTTATTGCTTACGCATTTATTTATATTCTTGTTGCCTTCATTTATTGCTTACGCATTTATTTATATTACTGTTGTCTTCATTAACTTATATGCCATGCCTTGCTTTATTGAGATAGTTGTATTTTCTTGATTTTTGTTTTGGTTATCATGCTCGACTAGCTTTAGAAAATTTCAACGACAGAATTTTTCTTAGGATGGGAGAGTTGTGAGACTCGTCTCACTGTAACAGTATTATATACGGATACATATTTTTGTACTATATTTCGTATTTTCTTGGTTTTCGAAGCGCTTTAAAATTTCTCCAACTTATAGATTTTCTCCATGACCGCATATCGCTAGTATACCAGTGTATACCGACGACATACCTTTCACTTTCGTTTTTTTCGTTAGATGTATTTTCAGTGTACGTATACGGATTTTTGACATTTGTCAGGTGACCCGTGTTTTGACTTGTCTTTCTTAGTCTTGACTTGGTTTAATCTTGACTTGGTTTAATTTGGTTTGGTTCAACTTGGCATGGCTTGGTTTGGGTTGGTTTTAGATGAGTAGGTTGGTATATAAACCAATTTCTCTCTCTCTCTCTCTCTCTTTGCATTACTTCTCATTTATTTTTCATCTTCTTCTTTATTTACTCCTCCCCCAACCCTAGGCAAGTACATCTTACCAAATCTTGAACAATATTGTTTTGTTTGTTCTGTTCTCTTCCTTGTATGATTCTAAGCCTCTAGAACTTGAAATTTTTGGTTTTGAGGATTACATTTTTGTAGATCTAAGTTTATAATTTTTTATGTTTTTTTGTTTTGATTTATTAAAACTTGGTATTTTCGAAAAAACTAGTTGTTTCATGTTGTAGAAAATCTCGTTCTACCCAATTTTGACCTTTGAAAAGTTAGATTTCGGCTTGTTTTGAGGAAGTTAGGGACTTTTGAAGTTCATGGGTTCAACCGAGCATTTTTATGCTGGTTAGGGAAGATGATTAGTGTGCACACGCGCTCCTTAGCGCCGTGCCATCTCAGTTGCGCACGCTCCCTAGCGACGTGCCATCTCGGTTGTGCACGCTCACTAGTGTTGTGCCATCTCGGTTGCACGCGCTCCCTAGCGTCGCGCCATCTCGGTTGCGCGTGCTCCCTAGCGCCGCGATATCTCGGTTGCACGCGCTCCCTATCGTTGCACCATCTCGGTTGTGCGCGCTCCTTAGTACCGTGACATCTCGGTTGCGCGCGCTCCCTAGCGCCGTGCCATCTCGGTTGCGCACGCTCCCTAGCGTCGCGTCATCTCGGTTGCGCACGCTCTGGCGCAACTTGGCTTCTAGCTTGGCACAACCTAGCCTGGCTGTAAGCCCCCTGAAATTTAGGGTTTTATTTTTTTAATTTTCTAAATAAATCATTTTCAATAAGTATTGTTATTTGATTTTTTTTTATAGTGTTTTTTTCCGTGACTTTGATTTCTGGAGCGTCAGAGATGTCGATCTCCGGAATATACTCTTTTTGTATCGCACAACTTCAGGTCAATTTAGGCCATTTGATCGTTGAATAATTATTAATAAATTTTCCACTTTTATCTTTGATCATCATATGCACGTTGCTTGACTTTTAATTTAGGAGCACAAGACTAGTCGTTTTCTCAAAACCAACTGTTCGTGTATGATCTAGTCGAGACACCCTATACCAATGACCTTTGTGTCATACTCAGACACACCATCTTGTGCTTCATTTGCATCGTACAACTTTTCTGACACAAGACCCAATCTTAATTCATCCCACGGAGTCCTGTTTATTTTCGACTTGAATTGGAGACACCCTTTCAACCCAAACCTGTCAACCCAAAATATGGACACAACCCACATTAAGCCTACTACCCACATGACTCTTGTGTCCCATTCAATTGAGCTCCCATATGTTACTTATTTACCCGTGATCATAAATGACTAAATTAAATCATTTATTGCACCAAGTCCGATTTTGACCCGACCCATCTGTTTGCAAAAAACAAAAGTTTGATTTCTACAAACTAAGAAAGAAAGAAAGTACAAGAGTACAATTAATTTCTGGGGAAGTACAACTATAGGAATCTGATCAGAAGACGATCACGTTACCCCTTGGCGAGCCTCTGGAAGATGCAACAACACTTTGTCAGTAGATTACGATCATTAGTGATGCCTTAGAGCTGATTTGAAACACTATTTATAGAGTTCTTGAAACAACTATTTAGCAGTTATTTTGGGTTGCGTGTGCCTTAGGTTGTGCGCCTCTGTTCACCTGCATGAACGTTTATACCAACTGTAAAAGACACATGGCATCATTTGAGTGATATGCACGTGATCGTAGGCAGTGTGGTAGACTCGTTTTACGAGATTAGTGGCATACGTACCACGTCTTCCTGCTTCTGGACATCAGTATGATTCATGTTGCACCAACTTGGTCAATCTGGTTGCGCGTGGGCGCAACTCGACAACTTGCGCTGCATTCTGACTATCGTGCACCTTGATACACTACACGAGCTGCTAGCTGTCATTAATAACTGACAAGATCTTCTCGAGCACCACATTGCGCGGGATTCAAAAGAATTTCCTTTGATTTTTATGCTGTCAGCTGTCAGGTAATGATGGTGGCCATTATAGTTTCTCAAGGAGACTGCCACGTGGCACTCGTACAACCCGGCTGTGGCGCAACCTGTGGAGGCGCAAGTTGATGGTGGTGCAGCTTAATGGTGGCACAAGTTGATGGTGGCGCAAGTTGATGGTGGCGCAAGTTGATAATATGGTGCAACTTGACTTTTAGCCTCTACAAGACCCCCTTTCAAAGTTTTTGAAATTTGAAATACTTCAAAAATTTGAAATACTTTGAATTATGCATATGCTGTCATAAGTTGAGCTTGTTTCACCCGACTTCATTTTTTCGGGCGCAAGTTGCGCAATTCGTTTCATTATTTAGGCTATAAATAGTCGTACATTTCTAAGCTTTCCCCTCTTTACCACAGTCAATCTTTTCTAAAACCCTATTCTTCTCTTCCCGAATTTTTCAGCAATTTGTCGATGGCATCCAAACGATCTGCCGTCGAGAAGGGAAAGAAGGTCGCCGAGCCTTCATCTCATGCTCCATCCACGCGCACACCTCAGTACGCTCCCCCTTCATCATGACAAGAAACAGCTAATCCAGCAATAGAAGGTGAATGTTTGACAACAAACCGAGCATCGATCAACCCTTTTTAGGGTTTTGATTTTATTTGGACAACGTGCGCCTTCTCTTTTAGGGTTAGGTGCACTTCATGACTTATGCCACTCTTTTTAGGGTTTGGTAGCTATCCACACTGTGTTCGTTTTTTTGAACCATGTTGCGCGATATTTCAAGAGTTGTGCTTTTTTGATTCTGTGAAATCAATTTGGCGCAACTTGAGATGTTGTGCCACACAAGTGTGTATTTCAACAGAAAATGTCGCACAACATAGACGTGGCACAACCTGATATATCGTGTAACATAGATGTAGCGTAATACAAAATGTCGTGCAACATTATCACGACCCGCACCCGCTTTTTCGGATACGAGACGTGTCCAAGCCAGCCTATGTCGCAGAGTCGGCAGTAGAACGCTGTCAAGCCAGCCTCGTATACGTTCAAATATAAGGAATAACATATTCTAAATATAATTTATAATAGAAATACAATATACTAAAATTCATAATTCAATTACAATGATATTTTATATATACAAAATCCTAATTTTCATGTATTATAAATACTCTTCTACCTATACATATATTCAAGTACATATATACAACCTAGTTAATTCCCATAACATCCAAAATATTCATTAAAGAACTTATTTACTATATTACCAACTAAAATACTATTTTAATAGCAAGCACTATAATATATATATATATATATATATATATATATATATATATATATATATATTTTTTTTTTTATTTTTTATATATATATATATATATATATATATATATATATATATATATATATATATATATATATATATATTTTATATATATATATATATATATATATATATATATATATATATATATATATATATATATATATATATATACCGATTCCAAATTGCTTCCTAAATCACTAAAGTGAAATGCCACTACAACGTGCCTCTATATGGTCGTCTCTACTCGTACTACCCGACTACTAGGGCTTGGACTTGACTTCGGCTTATTCTGGACAGGTTCGGCACAACCGGATTCTCAAAAACTCAATAATATAATTAAATTCTAAATAAAACTTCGGTACGGGTTAAGTCGCAACTTGGCTTGGTTTTCCTAGTTAGAACGTTACTATGGCTCGGTCTTCCCTACTAGGGCTATTACACTAGTTAAAGTACGCCACTGTACTATCCGTGCCATGATTCCTGGTCGCATTATGCTCCAAATTCCTAACCATGGCTAAAATCATCCACCGTAATAATTAACTAAATAATTATTTCTAAACTTTCTAAAATCACCATTTAAAAATAAATAAATAGTAATTGATTAATAATAATAATTCAAAATTTTTGGGAAGGGGAGCTACAAATCTACCCACCTTAAAAATAATTTCGTCCTCGAAATTTTAATTCGTAGTCGTTCCGTAAAATTCTAAAAGAAGTCTGCCTTAACCTCAACCTCACACATCGTCTATATCATTTTCTAGTCATTTGGTATTTACGTAATCTCGAAGACTTCTACCCACCTTTAGTCACCCTACTCCCTTGAAACACAGGTCACTAGAATCTTATAATTTTCTAACTGGTGGCTAATAACTCTTCTACAAATATCTAGGACATATGATATCTATAATCCTCTCGTATCTATCAAACAACCCAAAATTTAACAAGCAACGAATTTATACAAGTAGCAAAAGATGTTGATAAACTCTAATAAGCATGCCCATTCACTGCTCGAAAATAGGAAGGACAGAAAGTTTAAGGAAGAGTAATCGAGAGCAATTATGAAGTTCCAAGAGCAGTAGAGAGTATCCAATGCTACAGATAGAAAGGGAGTTTATGAACCACTGCCTTATTTGCTAAATTGGGCTACTCTAGTTCAGTCACTTGCTACGTCGAAGAGCCCTTTGTTACTTAGAGGGCTTGCAATCCATGCAATACCTAAATTCTATTCTCAAAATTCTATCTGAACAAGATTTCATAATGGAACGAAATTTGAGAAATCGAGATTGTGATCTTTTCCGTGGTTATTTAAACACACGAGCAAGGGGTATAAATGCAATACAAGATCGTATCTCGACTTCCAGGTAGATGGAATAAGGGTTACTAATGACTTCACATCCTAAGAGATGGAGACTATATAATAGGTATAGGGACCTATTTCAATTGGTTCGGTATTTTAGTCCAACTATAGTGGTATGCATGGATGGGTTTTACTGGGTCTTAATGGGCTTCTTGCTTGGACATCCCTCGTTGGTTGGATGAACCTTGGATCTCAATCTATATGGACTGAACAAGATCCCAAGGTAAAACTATGTCTACTAGGTTAGGGTAACCTAGAATAGGATTCCTTCCAAGTGGCTGAGCTAGTTGCTAGTCGGGTTGATTAGCTAGGTCCATAAGCCCAAATGTGCCTTCAGTGACTTTTGTGTTTTAAGTAGCACATGAGGCCTCAATTGAGTGGCACACTAGTGGCATATGCGTAGTGGGCTTCGAGTAGATCACAACCATATATTGGATCAAAGGAATTGAGTCGAGGTTGAGGCTCTAATGGAAGTCGGGAAATATATCGGTATTACGGTAAGGGTTATGGCTAATCCTTTTGTCCTGAAAGTCGTACCATAAAAATAGAGTACAAGGGGACGGGTTTGAGTGGGACATGATATTCCTAGATGAAGGTGGACTTGTCTAGATCTTGCATATAAAATTCGTTGGAAGATAACAGTTGGTCTCGTGCTCCGAATATTAATGACACAGTCGGGGCACAAAATAATCTAAATGGAAAGTGGGAGTCTATGGGGCGCTAATTATCATCCTAATAGGAATTGTTCTAATCGATCGGTAATTCTCGTATATCCTAAATTTTTTGAAAGTTTACAGTCTACTTACCTTAGAAGCTAAACTATGGTTTTAGGAATACTGAGGTTAGAAGAATTCCAAAGTCCGGATAGTGTACCTCGATTCTTGTTAATGAAGAATGAGGCACCGCGTAACGGGGTACGGTAGATATAAGTCAATTCAAGGATCACTTCTCAATAAATGAAAGACGAGGTGTACAATGACACATGGTCGACAAAATAGAATAAACTACTAGTCCATAGTAGACAAGAGTTGTCGAAAGGAGGACGAGTACTTAAGGCAAGGTTCTACTCATAGGGCTGGCCGATGGTAGCTACACTTGCGTATACAACCATGATGGTCATGGGAATACTAGGTATCTATCCATCAGTTACGAGCTTTTGTCTTTCAAATCGGTAAAAGATAAAAACTATAAAGAGTTCGAGAGAGATGTCATTGAACACAATTACGTGATTCAAAGGCGAATGCATAATTCAAGAAGATTTGTCAGAGCAGTCGCGGATGAGATCCTAGAGTCATCTATATCTCACTCCACGTAGGATAATTAGATGAAGAGCGAAACAAATGCATCATGGTTGGTCAGACCGTAATACAATAATTCTGATTAGACAATATGTTAGCGGGCGTCCCCAATAAACATATGTCTTGAAGCAAGCTTGATAAAAGAGTAAGCTTGCAAAAACTAGGCTGTAATCGCAGCGTTGGTCGAGGTAGTCGAAATACAAGTACGCAAGATTTTTTGAAAGGAGGCACTAGTTGTTCGAGTTTTGAGAGAATCGAATCCTTACCTGGTGTTCTTATTTATATAGGCATCCTATTATCTTCTATTCATAAGGCCTTGGTCGACTAATGGATTATGGACTCTAGATTCTATATTCTAGGTAACCTATTAATATCAGTTAACTACCTTGTCAATAGATCACAAGGACCACGGAAGGCTAGGTCGGGGGACACGCTATCCAGCTTACAGAACTTTCACTAGTATTGGTTTTGGGTCTTATGGGACATACAGGGCATTTCTATTCTCTATAGTATCCTAAACTTGTAATCACATCTGAAGTCATTTCACCGAGAATTATGCCTCGCCCGTATACTCGGGCTGCGGTAAACTCTTGGTTCCGTGATTCAGGGGTGATATTCCATCAGGTACTCTACCTTATTGACACAAGGGTATCTAAGATCTAAGAGGTCAACTACGACATATTTTAGCAATGTTCCATAAACTACAATTTCTTCGAAATGATTTCATTTCTATGGGTTGTGCCTCGCCAGTGCGCTGCTAGCTGCAGTGAACCCATACCATCCATTCTCAAACAATTGGCGACAGTGAGCTGCTGTCTAGTCATCGCGGTCATTTAACTACTCTAACTATATTCATAAGGACTTCAAGGAGTTGCTAGAGTTTCAAACTAGTTGACCAAAAATATAAAGCGTAGGTATTTGTCCTATCAATCACAACATTTAAAATAAAAGGTTTAATCATGGAGGAAATAATTAAAGATGAAAGAAATATAAACACTCTAGTATCTACTTTCTATGCATTTCAAATTGCTGAGGAAAAACTTTAAATCAAATCTAACTCGGGGTTCATGCAGGAATAACATAATCAGAAATTATAAACCAACTCCTTACAGCAAATAGAATTTAAAACAGACAATTCTAACTTATGATATAAGATTTATATCTAATACAGCAAAATAAAATTAAACAGTTTATCACAATTAACGCCTCAATTCTAGGCAAGTCTAACATACCAAGTGAATAGTATATCTACATTGGATCCATTGTCATATCAAAAGTAATAGTGTACCTATAGGGATATAGCAAGCTATCTAAATTGCATGGCCTATCTAATAACCTTAACTACCCAATGGTTAATTTGAATAAGGGACTCCTAGTCCTAGTCATCATCTTAAATCATTTTAATCCTAGTTTATGAATGAGCATTTCCTGGTCGTAGGATCGTAATGGTACGACTAACTTACGTACCATCACGAGTTTGCAATCTTTTGCGAAAACAGACCTGCATGGGCCACCACAAAAACTTGTCACGACCCGCATCCGCTTTTTCGGATACGAGACGTGTCAAAGCCAGCCTACGCCGCAGAGTCGACGGTAGAACGCTGTCAAGGCCGCAAGAAATAAATGCTCAAAATCACCATTGCTGTTCATTCACATTTCTAAATTTATTACAACATTTACAAGATTTATATTTAAAGAAAATACAAGACTTTACATTTAATGGAATTGATACAACTGCTTTCTATTTCTAGGTTGACCTTAGCATACCCAAGTCTTCCCAATGCTAAGAGTGATCGCGGCTAAACCTGAAAAATATTGGTTTCCAGTCAGGAATGGAACAAGTACACAAACCGACGACAATACGAAAACACAATAGAATTAACAAGACATGAAAATAACATATGAGATATGAAAACTGGAAGATAACTGATGTCATAGCACGATAGCGAAGTAAACAAGGGAAAAACTAATAAAAGACATCTATCTAGGTGGTGTGAAATATCATTTTCGACATGTGAATGGCTAGGGAGTAAATACGGCTCACTGCACGTATCGTGTGCAGCTGCTATCATACAAGAATAGACATTTTGGGGATATTTCTGGGTAGTCCACATGTCTACTAAGATATTTCTCCTCCCGACTACTCCGTGTGACGAGCGTGTCAACAAGCAGCAAGATATATGTATAAACATGAAATAGAAAGACTACTATGAATCGGAAAGTAATCAGAAAGTACACTTGCCTGAGGTCCTTAGCTGGAGAAACCAATAATATATACCACTCAATGAGCCACAATCAATCTACACATGCAGAAGTCTCCAGATGCTGAAATAAACAGTACCAACGTTCTCAGAATAGTCAAATTAGCTAAGATTGCCTGTCCTTAAGTCCAATTCTGAACACAGGGACAAAACGGTAATTTCGGGCAAAAACGATGTCCGTCGTTGGGCCCGCTTTGCACCGAAAAGTATGCCAGAGTCAACGGTCTCTAAAGTCGTCAAACTACATGTCTACGGATCTGGTTTTCCGATACGAACCCAACCGTATGTCCAAAGTTAGATTCTGGCGGGTCGTGCACAAAATCGTCCGTTTAGTGGGACCGTAGGGCCCGCAAAACGGCGTTCCGATTCCACTGTCTCGGAATTGGACCAAACTTGGCATACATGACCAGAAAAATGATATGGTCCTATTGGCACAAGTTTTGTCTCGATCTGACGAGCGTGTACAAAGTAATTGAAGAATTTGTAAAGTGTACGATACGGTGAATTTTGACAGATACGCGTCAAATTCGTTGCGCACACGCGACCAATTTGAATTCCGTCAAAGCCCACACGACCACGACACCATTACACAGCTTTCGATGCGTTCGGTTCACGACCACGTCGTTCGGATTGGCGTGATGCACGTCGTGTGGATGAATTTTCTGTTTTTTGAAAACAAGTTTTTGACGAAGTTCGGGATTTGATTTCTCGGCACATAGTCGATGGAATCAAATTCCGTAAAAAGAGATTCGAAGCCCTATAGGTTGTCTTTAACTGCCTTCAGGTGGATTTCGAATTCGATCAACGGTTCGACCGAGACAGGCCTTCAAAGTTGGGTACTGGTTCATGAAACTGTCCTGTTTTCGAACAGTTAATCGCCAGTTTTGGCGTCGGTTTTTCGGTCGATCTAGTGTACTATAATTAAATCTATTAGAAGACATTTAAAGTGGTATAGGTTGGGTGTATACCTACGAAATCGGATCGGGAAAATGTCGCGTGGGTGGGTTGCGAGCTTGCTGCGAAGTCAGCCTCCCTCCACGCATTTACGGCTGTGCGTTGCTACCAGGTTCACGCGCGTGAGCGCGCTGTCGACCGGCCGTGGCCGCGCGCATGGTGGCGCCGACGACAGGAGCGCGCGTGAGGTGCGCCCATGGGAGGGGGTCGGCGGTGCGCCATCGTGTGGAATAATGTTTTAGGGTTTCCCTCGCGATCTCCCTTTCTCTCAACTCTATTTTCGGTTACTGCTGCTGTGCGATTATTTAAGCTCTCGGGGATTCTGTTCGGCTGGGAAGAATAGTGATTGGGCCTGGGCTCAGTTCCTATGGGGGTTTGCTCGGGTGCTGCGAGCCTGCGCTCGGGCTCAGGCCTTCTTATCCTTTTCTTTTTATTAATCTTTTCTATTTGCTATTAGCAAAATACAATCTATATATACATATATATATATATATATATATATATATATATATATATATATATATATATATATATAATAATAATAATAATATATATATATATATATAATAATAATATATATATATATATATATATATATATATATATATATATATATATATATATATATATATATATATATATATATATATATATATTCATATATATTCATATATATTCATATATACATGTATATACAGGTACATGTATATACAGGTATATACATGTATATACCTGTATATACATGTAAAATATATATATATATATATATATATATATATATATATATATATATATATATTCATATATACATGTATATACAGGTACATTCATACGTCTATTTATACACACATAAATTATTTATATTTATATATATACATACATAATATTTATATTTACACAAACACACACATATTATATATATATATATATATATATATATATATATATTTATATATATATATATATATATATATATATATATATATATATATATATGCACATACACGCACATATAATTATTAATTTACTCTATATATCTAAAACTATATATATATATACGAGTATTTATATATACACATACCCGTATACGTTCAAATATAAGGAATAACATATTCTAAATATAATTTATAATAGAAATACAATATACTAAAATTCATAATTCAATTACAATGATATTTTATATATACAAAATCCTAATTTTCATATATTATAAATACTCTTCTACCTATACATATATTCAAGTACATATATACAACCTAGTTAATTCCCATAACATCCAAAATATTCATTAAAGAACTTATTTACTATATTACCAACTAAAATACTATTTTAATAGCAAGCACTATAATATATATATATATATATCTACTGATTCCAAATTGCTTCCTAAATCAGTAAAGTGAAATGCCACTACAACGTGCCTCTATATGGTTGTCTCTACTCGTACTACCCGACTACTAGGGCTTGGACTTGACTTCGGCTTATTCTGGACAGGTTCGGCACAACCGGATTCTCGAAAACTCAATAATATAATTAAATAATAAATAAAACTTCGGTACGGGTTAAGTCGCAACTTGGCTTGGTTTTCCTAGTTAGGACGTCACTATGGCTCGGTCTTCCTTACTAGGGCTATTACACTAGTTAAAGCACGCCACTGCACTATCCGTGCCATGATTCCTAGTCGCATTGTGCTCCAAATTCCTAACCATGGCTAAAATCATCCACCGTAATAATTAACTAAATAATTATTTCTAAACTTTCTAAAATCACCATTTAAAAATAAATAAATAGTAATTAATTAAAAATAATAATTCAAAATTTTTGGGAAGGAGAGCTACAAACATAAGGGTTACACAACCTGTGATGTCATATATTTTGTTTCATAGAACCAGACACTTTTTTGAGACTAACTTCTGTTTGCTATTTTTTATATAGTTAATCTCAGAGAAGATCCATATGTTGAAAGATTTACTTCAATATTCAATGTATCAGAATACCAAGAAGACCTGTCACATGTGACATATCCGCAGTATGGCCCTACTGAAACTAGGAAAGCTATACTCACTGCTCAAGAGAATACCACCCTACTATGCTTGATGAACGGACAGCCCTTAGAGAGTGTGGATAGCATAGTCCATAAGAAACCAGCTTTCTTGTTCAGAGATGCTATCAGAAGGACGTCCCAACCCAGGGCCAAAAAGGAAGACAGAGTTTACCAGTGTAGTGGGGACAGGATTATGTAACTCACTGAAATATCGAGATACCTATCACTGTCTCGATACGAATTCTCGAGTTATCCTTGTCGGATGGCATGGGACATAACTCCGATACAGCAGGCAAGAGTGGGGAAGATCTGTTTTAGGCTGGGTTCGAAGGGCAGAGACCAATTTTAAAGCACCTCAAAGAATACAGCTCCTATCTGAGGTGTTCGATGCATGGCTGCTTACCTCCAGAAGACTCCGCTTTGTTATTTCCAATTAGAGTACCAATCTTTGCGAACGAATTTGCAGAAGCTGAGTGAAGATACCCGTATCAGACCATGCGATTAACATGTCTGTTGAACCCAGATATGAAACGCTGGAGTTACTTGGTTAATTGGGTCTTGGATCAATTTAAGGACAAGCTTCTTGAGATAGGTCTTTATGAAGCAGTCTGGACTACGGTTTATGGCTTCCGTCCGAATGCCCACATATTTTTGGCTCTGGTAGAAAGGTATAATGATAAGACTGGTACCTTCGTGACTCCTCACGGAGAGATTAGCTTCGCACTTCACGAGATAAAGTTCCTTTCCCATCTGCCAATGGGTAACCACCTATATGAGGAGTACGTACCCACAAACGAAGAACTGGATATTTTGTTAATAGAGAATTCTGAAATGGTAGCTGTCTTCGAGGAGCTCTTATGTCACTATAAGATATGCTCCCTATACTACAAGAGTGCCACTATAGGGACATGCTACACATCCAAGTGGATGCTATATTTGTTCTTGGGCCACACTTTTGAAGACAAGATATTTGCAACTCAAGCTTGTGATCCTCGTTTCTTCCAGCCACTCAGCGATAGCGATGTTCAGAAACTGATAGAGAAATATAAACATGTCGACAACATGCTGGACGAGGATTGGTCCCCATTCAAGGTAGGCACTCCGATCGAGAGTTACCTCAGACAAGGTTATAGACCTATATCTAAAGAATCCTAGTTGGCGGGCTTTCTTTCTATATGGTTGTGGCGGTTTGTGGTCCCTGGAGCAAGTGCAGTTGATCGATTCTACCGAGGTGTTCTGTTTGTTGCGGTACGTCTTGTGTTTGGCTACAAGATGGACCTCCTTTTAGCGATGACTTGTCGCTTAAATGCGGGCATGCGCTCTTTTGTGTATAATATATATGCATCATGACAAAAATGTCCGACAAGATTTCCCTCGCACCGAGATGCCCTACACTTATCTGTTCGGGTGGTTGCATTTGTACTATCACGGTTTGATGGACCAAGATATGAGTGTAGTAGGAGGGGACTTCATAAGGTGTTATTCTAATGCTTGTTGGAATATCAACGCCTTATCAGAACGCCGAAGAGCCTTGAACAAGGGTTCTGGATGGAGGTTCCAATGTATCCCTCCCACTCAAGGGTATGAGCATGTTCCTCCCAATCTTATGGATTTGGAAGCCACATCACTCCGTATGATTCCATCTACCTTTGAGTGGTTAAAATCAATCTGTCCATCTCATTTAGTGTATCGGTTTGAAGATGAGTGTTTTCTAGAACCATATCCGCCGAGCCGATTTGTCCGTCAATTCGGCTACAATCAATTACATGTGAGGAATGCCACTACTTGTCTGCAAGTCAGAGGCTATTTGATCGATGAAGCTAGGGCGTGGGGATACTACAACGCTAGGGGCACTAAAGCTATATACTCAATGCCAAACACCTATGCTCAGACAGGTCCAAGTATGTTATACACATACTCAAATTTCTATACTTCGGTGAATACTTTCGTCGAAAACTTCCATCTAGTCCACAGCTTCGCTAGTGACAAATGTACGAGATCTGGGACTCGTACTACACTGTCATTCAGAG
The DNA here is from genome assembly GCA_029216955.1 of Iris pallida. Taxonomy (NCBI): domain Eukaryota; kingdom Viridiplantae; phylum Streptophyta; class Magnoliopsida; order Asparagales; family Iridaceae; genus Iris; species Iris pallida. The sequence goes on from JANAVB010041619.1 coordinate 8,587,597, forward strand.
ATATTGAGGACCAAGACCCTGCTGATGAACCTCTAGAAGTATCCCTTGAAGGTTTCCTAGATGAGGTAAATGATCCATTAGACATGTCTTTGAAGACATAAAAAGAAATCTCCTGCTAGAGGAATGAGCAAAAAGAGGAGAGCTGGACATTCATCAACTCAGCCTAATGATCTTCCTTTTTCACCCAAGGCTACAGAGAGTAAGAAAAAGAGGACCGCAATAGCCGCCACTGAACCAGCTAACACAAGGACGACACGCTCCCAGTCGAAGCAGATGCACACTGGGATGTCTCCTGGAAGAGGAGAAACAACTCCTTCATCGGTTCCGAAGCAAAGCAGAGCCATCCAAGAAGAAATTCTCGAAGAAGCAGAACCGGTGGCACCCCGACATCGGAAGCCCAGAAGGAAATTGCTGGCAACTAGAGCAGATCGTCCAAGAGTTGGCTCTTCCTCTACTTTTTTTGGTCCAGAGGAATCTTTAAATCAGTATGAGACACCATAACCTTTGCAGCAAAATTTGCCACTTCAAAAAGGTAGTTTTTTTATTATTACTTTCTTATAATCATTGAATTTGATATTATCTTTTTTTGTTTCAGAACCAGCATTTATAAAGGACAATGTTCCTACATCTGCAGTTGTTCTAGCTTCCGCAGGAGTGATGATGTCATCTCCGACTCCTAGAATCCCAGAACCTGAACCCCTGGAGAAGGTTTTGCCTTCAATAGAATCTCCGGCAAGAATTAAAAATCCTTCTACTCAGAAGGATAAAGTCGCAGATCCTCCTTTTGCTCAAACTCCTACTCTTTCTCAAGAAGACCGAGAAATGATAGAGGCTCTGGAGGGATGTGATTTTGGAGATTTCTCTAATGAAGATGATCTCACCATTACTGTCGAAGGTGAGCAAGCTTCGGTAGAAGTTATATTGAATGAAGAAGGACCGACCATTATTACGGGTGAAGAGTACCCCATTGATAATAAAGGGCATTTAGGCCTGAGAACTGATGAACCCAAGGCTCGTGAAGAGGTTTATAAAGATCAGCTAGGAGTTTCTGAAGCAGTTAGGATTGTTGAAACTCCTAAAGCTGATACAACAGGGATTGAAACCCCTGGAGATCAAACCCCAAAGAATAAGGAGACAAACACAATCGCCTGCCCCTCCAAACAGAGTCAGGGGCTGGAAGCAGCCGCTTCTTATCGGGCAGCTCGGAAGCTGGAAGTGGCCAAGCAGTAGCGTCTGAGAACACTATGTCGAGGCTTCGTATGGAAAAATCTATGCCTCGTGAAATGCCATATGTACTACCAGGTTCAGGTAAATTTCTGATTTTCATTTATTCTAATCCCTCTGATAATATTTTAACAATGGTGTATGTTGATCGCAGAAGGACTTGTGGGAACGACCAGCTCGACAATAGCTCCTTTGGGCAGAGGAACCCATACAGGAGAAGGGAGCTCATCCCAGATGCCCAAATTCGGGTATCCTGATGCACAATCTAAAGTACCTCCAACTGCTGCACCAGTAGAAACTCGGATGGAAGTAGTAGCCACTCCAAGCGCTCTAGCGACAAACAGATTTGTTGTGACTTCTTTCACTAAAGTCTTTTATACATCTCTGAGGCCTCTGGTTCAAAGGGTGATAGAGAAGGATGATGTTCCTTTTACAACAGTTAGAAGCCCTTCATCTTATCTAATCGGAGGTATCTGCGATATGGGAGATCGGCATCTGGACACCTACTTAGAGTATGTATAGGATGAACTTGAAGAATCCATTAAAGCCTACAAGGACCTCAAAAGAGGAAATATTTAACAACTTATGGACGCATAATGTGAAGCCATAGCTCGTGAAGCTGAAATAAACAAAGCTAATTTTAAAGCTTTCTCCCAACGCTCCGCAGATATGGACGTCCAAATTACTGAAGCGGCCTCCACTACCGAACACCATAAAACTGCAACTATAGAGAAAGAGAAAGAAGCTTTTGATTTGGAAGTTGAAATTGCTCGGCTTAAGGCTCAAGGCGACTAAGCAACATATAGAAGAAGAAATCCAATTGTATCAAGTCACTGCAAACCAGTTGGATACTTTGAAACATCAGAAAGATGATTTTGTTAGAATAAAGAATTAGCACGCCGGACAACTACTTTGCACCCTTTCGACCCACAGTCTAGAAGGGTCCAAGCTAGACAACGGGTATTTGATTCCTGTGTAGAAAGAGCCAAAGCTTTGAAGAAACAGATCGAAGACCTCAGCACTCAACCTCCAGAATAAAGCGATCCCAGTTGTTATATTTTTTTATTATACCTTTCATATGATGTACATTTTTTTAACATTTTGAACATCATTAATGAAAAAAAACCTTTGTGATTCCATTACTTGTTGCATATCCTGTTAAAGGTATAAATAATAGATAAGAATAGGAAAGTATGTTCAGAGGTACTGTTTGCCATTGATTATAAAAGAACAGAACAATTATATCGGAGGACTGGACTTTTACTTCACAATACAAACTCGTTCGTACAAAGAAAGCCTAGGGACGAAAACCTAGGTACAGCAATCTAAGTACAATTGTTTAGTTTTTTCTGGAGGGTGACGGTAGAGGTCGGAAAAGCAACGGCAGCTCTACCTTACTCCTTGGACGATCGGACGTAGCCTTGGCTCTGGTGAAAAAATACTCCCGGACGTGTAGGAAGGCTCCCTTGTGCCTTCGGTTGCTAGATCTCTGGATGTCTCTGTCGTGCTCTCTCTCTTTTTTTGCTCCTCTGTCTATTTCTCCCTCCTTTTGCAAAGGAATAGCACCTTGCTATTTATAGGAGTGGGATACGATCATTAGGGTTTATAAATAATTGCCTCCTTGAGAAGTCGACGGTTAAGGATCAATTAATCTGGGCCATTAATTCTGATTGTAGCAAATCTAGGTAATTAATGTGGATTGCATCAAATCTCTGTGGGCAATAAATGTTGATTGCCATAAATATTCGTGATTTGCGATAGTCTGCCACGTGTCCAATTTGCTTAATTTGATTTGATCTAGGCAATTTTGACGATCGTAACAAATCTGATTTTGTTAGGATTTGTTAGCACCCATAATTCCAGGGAAGATAAGACTGCCACGTGTTTCAATCGTCGCGAAGAGCGCCACGTGTCTCAACTGGACCGACCTGGCAGAGCCGTAAATTGGTGGTCCTCTCAGCCGTATGAAGCATACAACCGCATAAGGATGTGCAGCCGCATGGGGATGGGCAGCCGCATGAGGATAAGTAGCCGCATGAGGATGGGCTGCTGCATGAGGATAAACAGTCGCATGAGGATGGGCAGCCGCATGAGGACGGGCAACCGCAAGAGGATAGGCAGCCGCATGAAGTGGGCGGCCGCATGAAGAGAGCGGCCGCATAATTACAGCTGCCGCATAGAGTAGCCTCAGGACTTGTTAGATTTTGCCAGCTGTAAGAAAATTTTCTCCTCTTTCCTATGAACACGCCATCATGTCAGTCATTATAGCGTCTTTGTGCCAGAGCTGTCATAGCCGTCATTTGTCAGGACAGCCGTCAGGGCATTAAATGCAGCCAAATATCGAGAAAAACTGTTGAAGGCCACGTGGTTTCTTCCTTGGCCGTATGGAACTATCCGAGCCGCATGGGCCCTTGAGCCGTATGGACACTTGAGCCGCATGGACTTCTGAGTCGCATGGGGATCCTGAGCCGCATGGGGACCTCTCTGTCGGAGCCGCATAGGCCTTTCTTTATTCTTTTCCATGCTTCTACAAGACCTCCTTCAAAGTTTTCAATTTAAAAAATTGAAATACTTTAAATAAGAAGCATGGCCATGTAAAAATTCTTTGGGCCGCATAGGATGTTCTGGCCGTATGGATGTCTCAGCCGCATGGCCTCCTCAGTCGTATGGCCATCTGAGCCGCATAGGCTATCTGGCCGCATAGGCTCCTTGCCACGTCTTCATGCCACGTATGGAATTCTTTGCATTGATTGCCTTTGATTTGTTGTCAGATTTAAAGTCGCTTTTTGGGGCAGGATCCCAAGAGTTTAGCCTTGAATAGTCGGATCGCCTTGATAACCGAAGAGTCGATTACATTGCACATAGATCGATGCGTCGGTCTATGGGCTTCACCTATAAATAGCAGCGTATTTTTGGAAAGAAGACTTCTTTACTTTCTGTTTTTGCCCTAGCTTTCTTGTCTTTGTCTTCCTTTTCTGATCATCAGCAATGGCTCCCAAGTCCTCCAAGGTTGCGGCGAAGGCTGCGGCGAAGGGTAAGGGCGCGGCCTCGACGTCGGCTGCGGCACCTGAAGCTCACTCCGACGTTCATCCTGCTGTTATGGGTAAGGATTTGGGAAAGTCATATACTTAGAAACCCTGACAACGGCTCTATTGCATGCTTTATGCACAAGCCTTTAATGCAAACTATTCGAATTGTATGGGCCGCATACATGTCTCATAACCAAGCTGCATGGGGGTATACCCCATGTCCAAGCCACATGGGAGTTGTCTTAGTGGGCTGCATGAACACTTTATAAACTGAACCGCACAATTACCTGTCGATCAGAGCCGCATGGACTCTTTTGAACCAAACCGCATGGAGCCCCCTCTGGATTCATCCGCATAAGGCTGTGCAAAAAGCGAACCGTATGAGCTCCTCTGAATTTGAGCCACATGACGCTCTTCTGATTTGAGCCGTATAACGCTTCGTTAAGCATAATTGCATAAGCGTACGCAAAACAGAGCCGCATAAGCTTACACTAATTAATGCCACATAAGCTCATGTTCAACAATAGAACCGTATAAGTCCTTTGTAGGTTGGACCGCATAAACCAAAAGCCCCCCCTTTTTTAACTTGTTTCTTTTGTCTGTTTTCAGTAAATCTGCCAGTCAATGCTGCAGGAGAACCCCTGGTGGGTCAGGCCCAATTTGGCATCGGAGTTCGGCTTGACCATATAGTCCGGCAGGTCGTGGAGCAACTACCTCAGAACGAGCCTGAGAAGAGGCTGAATCTTATCAAGAACCAGCCCTCTCGCTTTCTCTGTGCTATGCTAAACTCAGGGAAATTGGAAGGAAAGTACCTGAAGCCGGCGTTCTTCTTCGGGGACGCTCTGACTGTGAAGAACTCTCGAGTATTAGATATATCTGAGAATTGGAATTTTACTTCTGCTGGGAGGGCGATCCACATCCCCCAGATGGAACGTCATTTCCCATTGGCATAGTTCAATATGGTGTCGGTAGACAGGAGGATGCAGGAATCCTTGACCCCGAGCTGGTCGGGCATGATCGTGGGTAACATCCACTACAATAAGCATATTAGATCAGCGTACGTGGGCAGGGAACCAGTCAGCTGCCACGTGATGGGGCTAGCCCCAGGTGCCTTTTTAAATGTGCATGGTCCTAATTTCTCATTCTCTCAAGCCGACACTTTCCTGAATCAACTTGCTCGGAAAAGGATCTTATTCCATTGGCCAGCTCTCGCTTTTGAACTGGGTATGCCCCATCCCTTCGTGGGCCAATTTGACCGGGTGGATTCTACGAGAATATAGGACTTTTCTGTGTGAGGTTGGTCTCTACCACGCCATCCGGGGCACATGTCACGGACTGCCCATCAACAAGGAGTTGTTTATGGCTCTCTTGGAGATATAAAACCGGCGGACAGGGACTTTCTTCGCACCTGGAGGGGAGATCGGTCTTGCTCTTCATGAGATGCACGTAGTCTGTAGGCTGCCCTGGGGCAATGAAGTGTTTGAAGTATATACTCCAACGAATGAAGAGTTCGAAGATTTGGAGCAACGACATCCGGGTTTCGTTGCTGTCTATCAGGAGTTACTATGTCACCACAGTTACTGTCAGCAGACGACCAAGAAGGATAGTACCTCAGAGGGAAATCTCCCATATACCAGGGCTTGGCTCTCCCAACTTTTTTAGCAAGGTGCCTCAGGTCGGGTTACTTCCCAGAATCCTCTGACCCGAGAGCAAGTACAGGATCTGGTGTTAACTGCCAAGAAATCGAGGGCCTTGAGCGACACGTTTGGGAGTCAAACTGATTCCTTTGATTATTTTTATCAGGATACTCAGCCGCTGTCAGAGAAGGCAATCCTGGCAGGGTTCCTGATGGTATGGCTACGGAATTGCGTGGTTTAGGGAGGACTCAGCTCTTTTGAGAGGATCAGCCGAAATTTTATCCTTTCTGCCGTGAAGCTGGCCTTCGGGGTCAGACTGGCCCTTCTCTCGGCCATGGTGTGCAGTATACATCGTGGCCTCCGTACTTTTTCATCCAAGGTTATTGCACGTGACACGGCGATGAATTTTGAGCGAATCGAGTTGCCCTACCACTATTTGATGGGGTGGCTATTACTGTATTGCCGGTCTTTGATGAGACCTGGCCCAGAAGATGATGTAACTGACGACGATGCTTTTATCTTTCAGTACCGTCGTTTATCCTGGGAATACAACTCTATGCCTGCCTGTCGGAGGGCGCTGGCGAGGGTGGATGGATATAATTTCTTCGTTTCTGTTCCCCATTTTTTAGCTGAGGAGGTGGGGAGTGTACAAGTTGACGGTTCTGGGCCTCCTCTCCTCTTACCTGAGAGGATGCTTCTTTGGTTGTGTAACATCCGTCCCTCGCACTTAGTATATCGCAACCGCAATACCGTCTACCTGGAACTTTACTTGCCCAGCCGGTTTTCCCGCCAGTTTGGGTATAGCCGGCTGTTCCTAGAGAGTCTCAGCTCTTGCCTGGGCTTTGAAGGCAGCGTTCTGGATGGTTTCAGGGCCTGGCTTTACTATAATATTGCTCATACCCGTGCTAGTTTCTCGGTTCCTGACGCTGAGATGCAAGGAGAGATTTTGTATTTAGCGGCTCTTTACCACGTTACTGCGAGTAGGTTTTCTGTTAACTTTGATCTGCGTACCAGTTTTATTTTTGGTACCCGCTTGGCAGAGAAGCCTCAGGGGTCGAAAACGAAAAAGCAGAGGGCAAACACGGTTCCCATGGCGGATTCGGAGTCCACCACCGTGGATGAGGAAGATGACGAACAAGGTGCTAATGATTCTTTCCCACCTCTAGACGAGGTGGCGGCGGACCAACCGCCCATTGCGTTTGATGAAGTGGCGGCAGATCAGCAGCCTGATGCGCCTGGTCCTTAGCGCAAGCGAAGCATGAGTGAGTCGGCTGATATCGGCATGACTTATTCCATAAAACGGGCTGCTGTCAGATCCCGTCGGTTACTTATCGAGGATGTTGACGCTATTTCTGAGGTGACTTGAATTATAACTATCTTCTCCCTTTTTTCCCCGTATTTTAGCTTAATCGTTTTCTTTTGCTCTTGTAGGCATCGGAGGAGTCGGTTTTTCGAGGACCGGCCGCTGAGGTTGATCCGACCCTGACCACTTTGGTCAGTGACATGTGTACCGCTATTATCTCTTCTGGGGTTCTCCCGGAAGTGGCTGAGGAGTCCCACCTTGTTGAGGACTCAACCCATGGTGACGGGGGTTCTGCTGTACCTGTCCCTGAGACAGTTGAATTTCAGCGGGGTGATGCTGAACTAGCTGGATCCCTTTCCGGGGTGGCTGGGGCAGAAGAACCAGCTGAACTTGACTTGGAGGTTGCTGGTGAGGAGACCACGGCAGCTGCGAACGAACCGCAGCCTCCATGCTCCTCTCCTGGTAAGATAAGCCAAACCTTAACTTGTGAGGAGGCCTATCTGCTCTATCATCATATCCTTCGGGTTAGATTGATTGATAGTTGCTCTGGACATACAGGTCCTGTCTCTCCAGTACCGATGACGGACACTGTCTGGGTGGGCTCTGCCGAAGGGGAACTGGCGGAGAAGAGTGTACCCCCTCCTCCTCCGACTCATATTGAAGGACCTTCCGCTGGCTCGAGTTCGGGAAGTCAGGTGGCGGCACAGCCGGGGCAGGGGACAATGGTCCCTACGTCCTTCTCTGTTCGGGCGGCTCCGCGAATCGACTTTCCTGCTTTGCCGAGTGTCCAGACTCTTCGGGTGGCGGAGAAGGAGTTAGCTGCTATCCGCACATCTTTCCGTTCGGAATTTGTCTCCATGGTGGCAAGTTCTAGCGTGCCTCCTTCAACACTGCCAGCCACATTTCCTTTGACGTTGTCCTCTTCGGAGGTTCTGGACGAAGCGTCACAGGACATGGTTGATAGCTTCTGTCACCACTTGAAGAGAGAGGTTACGGCTGCTGTGGAATGGGGGACCCCTTTTCCCTTGGCCCGGCAATGCGCCCAGGGTAACATTGATATTCTTAAAACCCTTCCCGGTGGGGCGGAGATAGCTGCACTTTTGGAGACAAAATTGCTGGAGGCTGATCAGCTGGTGGCCCAGCTTCAAGTGTTGTGATAAGCTGATCTGTCTGCTGCTATAGATCAAGAGCGCGGTTTCCTCATGACTGCCGTAGAGAAGATAAGGGCTGCTTGGGATAAGACCAAGCCGGTCATATTGAAGGACCTTCACGATCTGTCTCAGCTATATGATCAGTTGAGCTGCGAGAGTGAAGATGTTATGGCTTGGGAAGCGACTGCCTCCCGTGGGATTATTGACACGCAGGAGCAGATCCTTGAGCTTCAGAGGAAGTTAGCTTTCCTGGAGTCTGAGCTCGAAGCTGCCCGCACCGAAAGGGGGCTGATTATCTAGGAGGCTGACAGAGTTAATCGAGCTTCTGCTGGCCTAGAGCTCGCCCTGAAGAAACTAGAGGATGGCTAGCGGGCACACATGTACTTGGATGATACGGAGCAGTTATCTCAGGAGGTCGAGCGCCGAGCTAAGCAGCGGCTTGAACGGGGGACCGCCTTGGTGAAGAACCGTCTCCTGGAATTATGTACCGTCGAATCATAGACGACCTTTTTTCTTTCTTTTTGTTTTCGTTCTTTTCCTTTCTTAAGTGGGACGTTGTCCCTAGAACATGTAGTACTTTCATTTTCCAAATAAACGAGTATGCTTTATTCTACCCTTTATTTGTACTGCTTGTTGTGTTTGTGGTGTTTGCCCTGCTTGGGGGACTTGTTTGTGGACCTGTTATCTTTTGGCATACCTGGGTTTTAGGTATGGATAACAAGTTCGATGGGAATACCTAGAACAATTCCACGGTAAGATGGTCATGGACGTTCCTGCTATCGGGAGAAAGAATGCCATGGAGCAGCTGGGCTCCCGGGGTATGATGAGAAATGATGGGCCCGTACTAAGAAGCTTAGCAGAGGACATTTGTGGGCCTATTATCCTTGGCGTACCCTGGCTTAGGATACGGATAATAGGACAAGATATAACCAACATACTTACTCAGAGGTAATGAGGACATGGCAAGCATGAAGGTTTTTCACCGCGGAATCTTCCTACTCAGAGGTAATGAGGACATGGTAGGAGTGGACTCAGCGGAGGATATTAGTGGTCAACAGAGGACATTTATGGACCTACTATCCTTGGCGCACTCCGGTTTTGGGGTACGGATAATAAGTCGAAAGGGAACCAGCATACTTACTCAGAGGTAATGAGGACATGGCAAGCATGACGGTTTCTTCGATGGAGCCTTCCCACTCAGAGGTAAGGAGGACATGGCAGGAGTGGGCTCCATAAAGGGGTACATAGAACGTCTCAGAGGTAATGAGGACATGGAGGTTCTATGTAGGGGTTGATTTATTTTTGGCGGAAGTGAGACGACTCAGATGTAACATCGACGTGGTCGTCTTAGGAATTTTATGGATTTGTTACCCTTTTTGTGCACTGAGAGTGCGGATAGTGGATCATGAAGGAGGAAGCTCTTTTTAGGAGAAAAGTTCAGAGGTATGGTTGTAACGCCCCAGTCCCAAAATACGTAGGACTAGGAATGTAGACATGCCAGCTATATTCATATGAAGTATACTCCAGTATATGGAAGCCTCGTATAAATACATAAGCTGTAAAATGCAGTAGAACCATAACTAATCTCATCCACACAAAATAAATGAATAGAAGATGTCATATAATGAGAATAAATTGTCTTGATACAATATGTTGGGAGGAGACAAATCCACTACCAACAAGTAAAAAGAAAATACATGAGAAAAGAAATAATTTTTGGCGAGCGAAGCGAAGACGATCCAAATGCAATCATCCTCGAAGAAATAGCGATGAACACAGCTAGAGCTAAAGCACCTGCGAGAGACAATAGCATACACCTGGGGAGATAACCAGGTCCTCAGAGGGACGTAACAAGACACATAATATCATGCCATATAAACTGAATAAATATTGCTCAAATAAATAAGTAAATCAAATTTATAACATGGTCCAATACGCACCTACTGAACGAGCGTACCATCCCCCCAACCAAACAAGGACAGGAGATGGTAAACTAATTCACAGCGACGTATCTTTCCATGCTATGAATCCAATATGGTATCCGGACCCCAACAAGGTTCAATACCTTCTCATCGAAGTAGTAAGTCACACCTACAACCAAACAAGGACAAGATGTGACGAACTAATCCGCGACAAGTTATTGTTCCAAGCCACGGTCAGATACAAGTACCTAAACAAAAAGTACTCGTACCTAACGGATAAAGGTAGACTACCGTTCTAAGTGATATGTAGTTAAGAACAATCCTTCCTACGCATGGGCCCTGGCTGAATAGGATCGACATAGTCCCCTCTTGGGCACCAGAGGCCCCATCAGTAAGAGCATGACGTTCCGCAGAATCGTCAGTGGCCGTCAGTAATCTTGGGTCATCAACCCCGTATCTCCAGCGGAGAGTCCGGGTCACAAGGAAAAGTGCATCGAAGCCCATACGCTAAGAAATTATCCTCCCCGCCCAATGCCTACTATGTTGTATCCACAACATAATCCACTATAACCGCTAAGTCAAACTAGCATGCAATCTCTATTAGCGGTTATTCCTATCGCACGGCTTGTACGTACTGGTGGCCAGCCAATCACGCACTTCCGTGTCCTACATGCGACACACAAGTTCGTGTTACAACGTGTCAAGGCCAATGAATGCAACACACAAGGTGGTCCCTTAAATCTAGGATTAATTTGTAAGAAAAACAATACATAGCAGGAATATAGATGAACAGTAAGTTCTAACAGGTTATGCCATGTATCACAGTTTATTTTGCATAAAGAAAATAAATAATGCATGAAATATGAGCTACAATAAATAAACAGCAAATGACAAGGTGTCTTGCCTGGTAGTACGCCCGGTGTGCTGCTATAATCATGGTGGCACGATCTGCAATTTCGGTGCAACAACTATACATGGTGACCTCGGATGGTGGCACGGACAGTTTTATTGGGTCCAGAAGGGTCAAATTGGTTTGGGTGGACATAAGGTAGTCTCGAAATGGGCGAAGGAATGGGAACAATAGGACTTGGATACGGACAGTAGAAAAATCAAAGAATAATGGATAAATAAATATTTTATATATACGAGTTTTAGAAAATATTTATAATTCCTAAAACTAGTTTTCATAAGTCAAAATATTTTTAGGAGAAATACAAAAATACTTAAAGTCAAGAAAAATCGTTTTCGGCAAAAAAAAAAAAAACTCTAAGTTGTCAAAATACAATTTTAGGTAGAAATCTATATATATATATTTATATATATTTTGGTCAAAATATTTCTAGATAAAATATCAATAATCCAGAAAATTTGTTTGTGGTTTTTAAAACAGTATTTTAAAATATACTAAGTAAAATATAGTATTTTTACAAGATGACTTTGAAAATATTTGATAACCATGATAAAATATCAAAACCACTTATTGATAATAATAACCAAATAATCGCAAACATAGCACTGTAAAAGTAACAAAACTAATAATAATAATAATAATAATAATAATAATAATAATATTAATAATATTAATAATATTAATAATAATAATAAAATGTCACGCCCCAGAACCAGAATACTGGAGAGCGGGGGCAGACACAGCCAGCTACGTATATTGAAATAGAATACATCTCAACTATACGGTCACGGCTGTCTAGATATGAGGGTTTACTACAAGCCAGCAGTCTCTTAAGGTCAAGCCTATTGTCTCAATCTCAAGCAATTAACAGAGTTACAAGATGTTAGAGCATCAAATATATATATATAAGGCGTCCCAAATATTACATATTGGATGATCATGAAGCTAGTCGTACAAAATGATAGGACTAGCAAGAGTTCAGTCATACATGATCAACCCTAGGATTTGTTAATCATGTTTACAGCCCGTAGGCAGACAGTAAGTAAATGTGCATCGAGCTAACAGGTGCTCGTCGGCTAAACGCCTCAAAAGAATAATTTACATATAAGTGGGTGAAACAAAAAGGAAAACCCACTCTTGGCCCGGGTTCCGTCTAGTTGTCACCATTGGGCTGGAAGCTATGTAGATCCTCGGAAGCTGCTCCGAAATCTGGCCACACAAAACCAGCTGGGTCAAACCCCAGAAAGAGCAAGTGCCACAAGGGAGGCCACAAATAAGAACAAAAGCCAGCATATCAGAACATAAAGAATAAAAGAAAGTACAAGTAATAAAAGTACACAGGGCGATAAACGACTAGGGACGTGGAACCATTCCGGGAGCCAGGTTACAATCCTTAAACCAAACAAGGACCGGAATTGTAACCCTTCGCCTGAATAGCTCACTGCCTCTACCCATTTATCGTTAAGATAAGTAAAACAAACATGCTCAGGAGATAGCAGGTACTGGAGCTAGACAAGACTTAGACAAGGCTGGACACCATCCATTCACAATCGGCCAAGCAAATACTACGGCTTACTACTTAACTAACTAGGGTTATCACAAGCCTAATTACTAACAAGATGCAAGTGAGAAACTCCCAGTCCCAAGCCCTGCAGACCATCCAGTTATCCTTCCGCGGGTTGAGAGTTATAGTTGGGTACATCGCCCGGGAGACAAATGTACCCTTAGGTGACTTAGAGGGTGCAACACATGACAGTGTGCTGGAAATGTGCTCTACTCGTCGGCAAGCTACAAGTCCATTAAAGCGCCCAGATAACGAGATTGCCTGTGACTGGGAATTCTCCATGTTCTAGTTTGATCTAATAATTAGCCTAATCCAATTTAGCGCGAGTCCCTGGCCGTGGTACCCAGGAAGTCACGTCCTAGACATGATGCAAGACAAGACAAGTGGATTGTGCAAACAAGCAAGCAGGAACACCTACGGTGTCAAGGCAAGTCAAGTCAAGTTATCAAGTCAAGTCAAGTCAAGAGTGCGCCGCCACGGGCCACTATCAAGTCATCAAGGTAAATCATGTCAGGGTACTTGTCAGGGGTGCGCCACGACGGGCCACTATCAAGTCAGGTTGGTCGTGTCAGGAGTGCACCGCTACGGGTCACTGTCATGTTATACTAGTTCCTTGTCATACCATGCTGTGTACAATAGTTATTCCAAACATATTAAGCAAAATCAAGTTCATGCCAAAAGGCGTAAGGATATAAAATGGGCGTAAAATACCTGATAAAATACTAATATAAAAATAGGACTATAGAAGAGCCAAGATCAAGAAATAACAAATTCATCGTAGACAAGTAAATTGTGCAAGAGGGTCAGGGGTAGGTCTGCACAGGGTGTGTACTGCGCATGGAAGAGCTGCGCAAGAGTTGTCTTGCGCAAGGGTTACCTTGCGCAAGGGTAGACTGCGCAGGGGTTACCTTGCACAAGGGTGGTTTGCGCAAGGGTAGGTTGCGCAGAAGTGAATTGCGCAGGAGCGGTTTGCGCAGAAGTGAATTGCGCAGGGGTTACTTTGCGCATGGCTGGATTGCGCATGGCTAGCTTGCGCCAGCGCAGTCCAGCACAGCGCAAAGCGCTGGCCAAGTGACTGCGCAAACGGCCATGCGCTAAAGAGCACAGGCCAGGGTGCGCAATCGGCCATGCGCTAAAAAGCGCAAGGCAGGGGGCTGTTCTTCCTGGCCGAGAACAATCCAAAAACACCAAGAACTTCAAATCTTCATATTTTTGTCAAATCAAAACCAAATCTAGATTTTCAAAGTTCTAACTTGAGTAAAATTGAATTCTCTTCCACATGGAAGCATCAAAACAAGCAAAAATCAAAGTTTAATAGATCAAAACCAAGGATTTTCGAAAATGGTTAAAACCTAGATCTAGAAGAATGAAAGCTCCAAATCACAAAATTCCAAGTTCTAATGTTGATCTACATATCCTAATCTATCAAATGGACAAATAAAATTGGGTGCTTATTTGTTGGCAAGGTGCACTTGCCTATTGGTTGGGGAGTTGTGTGGAAGAAGGAAGAAGAAGAAGTTTGTAAGAAATAAATGAGAGAATAAAGAGGAGAGAGAAAAGTAGGTGGTGTTATAAAGTAGGGGAGTTGTGGTGTGTTGAGGGAGGAGTGTAGGTTAAGGTGTTCCATTCATGATGAACCAAACTAAACCAACTTTCACAAAATAAAACCAAGCCATGGTCCAAAATCCATTTACGAGAAACCAAAATCCGCAAGTCGAGAAAATTAAAATACGTGCCAAAATCAAATACGAGCATAAATACGAAATACAGGAAATGGGGGTGACAACTCTACCCACCTTCAAAGCATTCCGTCCTCGAAATTTAATCAGGGAGCTAGAGATTGCCACGACAAGCTATACTAAGCACAGACAAGCTACACTAAGCAGTTCAATCATACAATCATACAATGCAAGCAAGGAAGGGAAAGCGTAAGGCATAAGAAAGACATTATACCTCACGAGTCAAACAGGTAGGGGTATTACGATCGGATGTCGTCCTCACGCTCCCACGTTGACTCACCTAGAGAGTGATGACCCCAAGCAACACGGACTAAGTTAATAGTCTTGTTCTTGAGCGTCTTTTCTCTCCGGTCCAATATAGACACGGGCCTTTCCTCATACGAAAGGTTGGTACCAACAACCAATTCTGAATGATCTAGGATATGGCTCGGGTCCGGGATGTATCGTCTCAATTGGGATACATGGAATACATCATGTACCTCACTTAGCGACGGCAGAAGAGCGAGACGATAGGACACATCGCCTACTCGCTCCAGAATATCGAACGGCCCTATATACCTAGGACTAAGCTTTCCCCGTACGCCAAAATGAATGACGCCGCGGGTAGGCGAGATCCTAAGGAATACATGGTCGCCGACGGCAAATTCTAAGGGACGCCGATGAGCATCGGCCCAATGGCGCTGGCGATCCTGAGCAACTCGGAGGTGATCTCTGACTTTCCTGACCACTTCAACCGTCTGAGAAATCAGTTCTGGACCGAGCATCTGCCTCTCTCCGACATCGTCCCATGCTAACGGAGATCTGCACTTCCTGCCATACAGAGCCTCGAAGGGTGCCATCTGGATACTGGCCTGGAAACTATTATTGTACGAGAATTCCACTAGGTGCAGGTGATCCTCCCACGAACCACCGAAGTCAAGGGTACATGACCGCAACATATCTTCGAGAGTTTGTATAGTACGCTCTGACTGCCCATCTGTCTGCGGATGATACGCTGAGCTGAACTTGAGACGAGTCCCCAAACTTTAATGAAGACTGCGCCAGAAGTGCGATGTGAATCTCGTATCCCTGTTCGATACTATGCTGACTGGCACTCCGTGAAGTCTGACAATCTGCCTGAGATACATCTCTGCTAGCTGTGCCGTCGACTGTCCAACTCTAAATGGAAGAAAGTGTGCCACCTTGGTAAGCCTGTCCACAATGACCCAAATAGCATCTCTGCTTGCCGGAGATCTGGGTAACCCAGTCACGAAATCCATGGTAATGTGCTCCCATTTCCATTCTGGGATCGGTAAAGGTTGAAGAAGTCCAGCTGGCCTCTGATGTTCAGTCTTGACTTGTTGGCAAACCAAACATCGAGAGACATACCGGGCTATCTCCCTCTTCATACCATTCCACCAAAAGTGTTGACGAATATCTCTGTACATCTTCGTGCCGCCTGGGTGAATGGAGTACTGCGAGTTGTGAGCCTCTGCCATGACTTCCTGTCTGATATCTCCACTGGGTACACAAAGACGCGTGCCGTGTCGAAGTGTACCATCCTCATGAATACATAACTCTGGCCTTCTTTCTGCTTCGTACTTTGCTCTGAGCCGCTGAATCTTGGAATCTGTTAACTGTGCTGTCCGGATCCTCTCAACTATGGTGGACTGAATCTGTAGGCTGGCCATCAAGGCCACATTGGAAGGAAGAACCACTTCAATTCCCATCTTCTGAAGATCTGCCAATAGCTCTGGTTGCGCCGTCCGGAAATAAACTCCGGCTCTCCGGCTCAACGCATCTGCTACAACGTTGGCCTTCCCTGGATGATACTGCAAATCCACATCGTAGTCCACCAGTAGCTCGAGCCATCTTCTCTGCCGCATATTAAGATCCTTCTGGGTGAAAACATACTTCAGACTCTTATGATCAGTAAATATCTCCACTCTGTCTCCGTACAAGTAGTGCCTCCACAACTTAAGTGCAAACACTACTGCTGCTAGCTCCAAGTCGTGGGTCGGGTAATTCTTCTCATGATCACGGAGTTGACGTGACGCATAAGCAATTACCTTCCCATGCTGCATCAAAACACATCCCAATCCTCTGCCTGAAGCGTCACAATAAACTGCGAATCCTCCGATCCCATCTGGAAGTGTAAGAATGGGAGCCGTTATCAAACCTCACTTCAACTTCTCAAATGATTCCTGACATTCTGCTGTCCAAACGAACGGCACATCCTTGCGGGTCAACTGGGTCATCGGTGCTGAAATCTTTGCAAAATCAGAGACGAACCGCCGGTAGTAGCCGGCCAATCCAAGAAAGCTGTGAACTTCTGCCACTGAGCTGGGTACTGGCCATGCCTCGATAGCTACAATCTTCTGGGGATCCACTTCCACTCCTCCTCTGGTAATGATGTGACCCAAGTACGAAATACGATCGAGCCAGAACTCGTATTTACTGAACTTGGCGTACAACTGGTGCTCTCTGAGAATCTGGAGGACAACTCTGAGATGCTGCTCGTGCTCTGCTTCACTCTTGCTATAGACCAGGATGTCATCAAGGAACACTATCACAAACTGATCCAAGTAAGGCATGAAAATACGGTTCATGAGGTCCATGAACACTGCCGGCGCATTGGTCGCTCCAAAGGGCATAACCAGAAACTCCCAATGCCCGTACCTCGATCTGAACGCCGTGTTCGGGATTTCCTGCTCTCTGACTCTGATCTGGTGGTATCCTGACCGCAAGTCTATCTTCGAGAAAACTGAAGCCCCTTTGAGTTGATCAAACAAGTCATCTATCCTTGGAAGAGGGTATCTGTTCTTGATTGTCACTGAGTTCAAGGTACGATAATCAACACATAGCCTAGACGTACCATCCTTCTTTTTCACAAGAAGCATCGGGGCTCCCCAAGGCGATCCACTTGCACGAATGAATCCCTTGGTCCTGAGTTCTTCAATCATCTTGTACAAAATCTCCAACTCTGAAGGCGCCATCCTGTAGACTCGCTCTGATACTGGTGCTGTCCCGGGAATCAAGTCAATGGTGAACTCGATCTCTCGCTCTGGTGGCATCCCTGGAAGTTCCTCTGGGAAGACATCTGGAAACTCTTCAACTATCCGGGGCAACTGCACTGCTGCTACTGCCATCTGCAATACTGGGGGAGAAGGCTCCACGGCGCCTCTGGAAAATAAAAACTCTGGCCCTCCGGGAATACTAAAGACAACTCTGCCAGCATGGCAGTCTATCCTAGCATAATAGTTCCTCAACCAATCCATACCTAGGACTACATCATAGTCTGCCATAGGGAACTCTATGAGCCTAGCGGGGAACTCTCTACCGCTAACTACGATCCGACACGAGGAAAACACTCGATCTACTCCCACAAGACCATTACCAGTAAGTATATTGAGCCTCACTGATAATGACTCGGGCTCCAATCCTATCTGTGTCGCGAATCGTGCAGACATGAATGAATGCGATGCACCAGAATCAAATAATACAGATGCTGGAAAGGTGTTGACGAGAATAGTACCTGCCACTACCTCACCTGGTGCAACTTCTTCTTCCATGGTCATCATCATAGCCTGACCTCTAGCTGCGGGTCCCCTCTGCTGGAAACCCCTCTGTCGGTTCTGTGCTGGAGCCTGGGTGATCTGCTGCTGGTTCTGCTGCTGAAAGGCCTGGGCCTGAGGCAACAATGGCCTCGGGTACTGCTGCTGCTGCTGAACTGGAGCTGGGGCTGGTCCTCTCACCGAAGAACTAGAAAGATTGGATGATGATGGACCTCCCCTATTCGGGCAGGTCCCTATCTTGTGATCTGCTCCTCCACAAGCCAGGCACAATCCCTGTGCCCTACGACACTCTGCCACTACATGGCCCGGCTTCCCGCAATGAGAACATCCCACCGCGGAAGACTGCTTCTGCTTCTACTGCTGCGGGTACATCGGGGTCGAATGCTGAACCGACGTCACTGAGGCCGCCCGCCTCGGAGTCCCAATGGTTAATCCCCTAGCTGCCGGGGCTGGAGCTGATGATTGGTGCATCTGACTGTGGGACCGCTTCCTGCCTCCGGTCCTGTCCACAATTCTACGGGAGGTATACTCATGCCTCCTTGCTGCCTTCAATACTGCATCGAACGTCTGGTGCTCGAACTGCTCGACAGCCAATAATATCTCTAAGTGCAGCCCTTGCTGGAACCGCTGAGCCCTATCGAACTCGGTTGCCACCAAGGTGGGGACGAACCTACTCAGCCTAGAAAACTCGGTCGCATAGCCATCGACCGTCCTGCCTCCTTGCTTCAAGTTGGTGAATCTGGTCTGCAGGTCGTACCGTGCCACCGCATCGAAGTACTTTGTCTGGAACCTCTCTCTGAACGTCGCCCAAGTGACTGGTGCCGCTAACCCCATGGCCTGAGCCGCCCACCAATCGCGAGCCAAGTCTAACAACTGTAGGCGTACCACCGCCACCTTCTCATTCTCAGGTGTCCTAGCTGCTTCTAGAACCATCTCGGTATCCTGAAGCCAAGCATTCGCGGCAATCGCATCTTCACTGCCGTCAAAGAAGGGAGGGTTCAAGCGCTTGAAACTGTTGGCCGCCTGATTCCCTTGGGGACCTCCTCGGTTTAGTGCATCATGAACTTCCTGGCGCAAGGCGTCGCCTCGACGATCTTGGGATGCAAGCAGTTCTCTGATAAGCCCTACCAAAGGTCCCTCATCCTGTCTAGCTGGTTGAACGGGCGGAGCTGCCTGAACTAGAGGTTCCGAGCCTCCGGGAAGCATAACTCGGGAGGCTACTCCAGAGTGTTGAGCTTGATCTTCCTGGCGCTGGGGTGCTTGTCGAGCTTCCTCTGGCTGGTTGGCAGGTCCGGGAGTAATGCCGCTGAAGAAGATGACATAGGGAACAATAAGGAAAGGACCAGGACAGATCAATGATACAAGCGTATGACCAGGTCAAGAATCTCAGGGATTTGAAGATACGAGCAGAGATCAAGGACGAAATATTGATTGAGACATCTATTCGGTAAACCCTCACATTTCTTGATTGACAAGACCTGCATGGGCCACCACATAAACCGTGTCACGCCCCAGAACCAGAATACTGGAGAGCGGGGGCAGACACAGCCAGCTACGTATATTGAAATAGAATACATCTCAACTATACAGTCACGGCTGTCTAGATATGAGGGTTTACTACAAGCCAGCAGTCTCTTAAGGTCAAGCATATTGTCTCAATCTCAAGCAATTAACAGAGTTACAAGATGTTAGAGCATCAAATATATATATATAAGGCATCCCAAATATTATATATTGGATGATCATGAAGCTAGTCGTACAAAATGATAGGACTAGCAAGAGTTCAGTCATACATAATCAACCCTAGGATTTGTTAATCATGTTTACAGCCCGTAGGCAGACAGTAAGTAAATGTGCATCGAGCTAACAGGTGCTCGTCGGCTAAACGCCTCAAAAGAATAATTTACATATAAGTGGGTGAAACAAAAAGGAAAACCCACTCTTGGCCCGGGTTCCGTCTAGTTGTCACCATTGGGCTGGAAGCTGGGTAGATCCTCGGGAGCTGCTCCGAAATCTGGCCACACAAAACCAGCTGGGTCAAACCCCAGAAAGAGCAAGTGCCACAAGGGAGGCCACAAATAAGAACAAAAGCCAGCATATCAGAACATAAAGAATAAAAGAAAGTACAAGTAATAAAAGTACACAGGGCGATAAACGACTAGGGACGTGGAACCATTCCAGGAGCCAGGTTACAATCCTTAAACCAAACAAGGACCGGGATTGTAACCCTTCGCCTGAATAGCTCACTGCCTCTACCCATTTATCGTTAAGATAAGTAAAACAAACATGCTCAGGAGATAGCAGGTACTGGAGCTAGACAAGACTTAGACAAGGCTGGACACCATCCATTCACAATCGGCCAAGCAAATACTACGGCTTACTACTTAACTAACTAGGGTTATCACAAGCCTAATTACTAACAAGATGCAAGTGAGAAACTCCCAGTCCCAAGCCCTGCAGACCATCCAGTTATCCTTTTGCGGGTTGAGAGTTATAGTTGGGTACATCGCCCGGGAGACAAATGTACCCTTAGGTGACTTAGAGGGTGCAACACATGACAGTGTACTGGAAATGTGCTCTACTTGTCGGCAAGCTACAAGTCCATTAAAGCGCCCAGATAACGAGATTGCCTGTGACTGGGAATTCTCCATGTTCTAGTTTGATCTAATAATTAGCCTAATCCAATTTAGCGCGAGTCCCTGGCCGTGGTACCCAGGAAGTCACGTCCTAGACATGATGCAAGACAAGACAAGTGGATTGTGCAAACAAGCAAGCAGGAACACCCACGGTGTCAAGGCAAGTCAAGTCAAGTTATCAAGTCAAGTCAAGTCAAGAGTGCGCCGCCACGGGCCACTATCAAGTCATCAAGGTAAATCATGTCGGGGTACTTGTCAGGGGTGCGCCACGACGGGCCACTATCAAGTCAGGTTGGTCGTGTCAGGAGTGCACCGCTACGGGTCACTGTCATGTTATACTAGTTCCTTGTCATACCATGCTGTGTACAATAGTTATTCCAAACATATTAAGCAAAATCAAGTTCATGCCAAAAGGCGTAAGGATATAAAATGGGCATAAAATACCTGATAAAATACTAATATAAAAATAGGACTATAGAAGAGCCAAGATCAAGAAATAAAAAATTTATCGTAGACAAGTAGATTGTGCAAGGGGGTCAGGGGTAGGTCTGCGCAGGGTGTGTACTGCGCATGGAAGAGCTGCGCAAGAGTTGTCTTGCGCAAGGGTTACCTTGCGCAAGGGTAGACTGCGCAGGGGTTACCTTGCACAAGGGTGGTTTGCGCAAGGGTAGGTTGCGCAGAAGTGAATTGCGCAGGAGCGGTTTGCGCAGAAGTGAATTGCGCAGGGGTTACTTTGCGCATGGCTGGATTGCGCATGGCTAGCTTGCGCCAGCGCAGTCCAGCGCAGCGCAAAGCGCTGGCCAAGTGACTGCGCAAACGGCCATGCGCTAAAGAGCACAGGCCAGGGTGCGCAATCGGCCATGCGCTAAAAAGCGCAAGGCAGGGGGCTGTTCTTCCTGGCCGAGAACAATCCAAAAACACCAAGAACTTCAAATCTTCATATTTTTGTCAAATCAAAACCAAATCTAGATTTTCAAAGTTCTAACTTGAGTAAAATTGAATTCTCTTCCACATGGAAGCATCAAAACAAGCAAAAATCAAAGTTTAATAGATCAAAACCAAGGATTTCCGAAAATGGTTAAAACCTAGATCTAGAAGAATGAAAGCTCCAAATCACAAAATTTCAAGTTCTAATGTTGATCTACATGTCCTAATCTATCAAATGGACAAATAAAATTGGGTGCTTATTTGTTGGCAAGGTGCACTTGCCTATTGGTTGGGGAGTTGTGTGGAAGAAGGAAGAAGAAGAAGTTTGTAAGAAATAAATGAGAGAATAAAGAGGAGAGAGAAAAGTAGGTGGTGTTATAAAGTGGGGGAGTTGTGGTGTATTGAGGGAGGAGTGTAGGTTAAGGTGTTCCATTCATGATGAACCAAACTAAACCAACTTTCACAAAATAAAACCAAGCCATGGTCCAAAATCCATTTACGAGAAACCAAAATCCACAAGTCGAGAAAATTAAAATACGTGCCAAAATCAAATACGAGCATAAATACGAAATACAGGAAATGGGGGTGACATAAAACAATCTTGTCTAGACTGCTTACTTGCTAATAATAACAATACTAAAAATAATAAATAATAATAATGATAATAATTATAATAATAATAATAATAATAATAGAAATAACTGATACTAAAAAAAACAATAAATAACAAAACCAAAACAACATAAAAATAACAACAACAACAATCAAAAACTGATAATAATAATAATAATAATAATAATAATAATAATAATAATAATAATAATAATAATAATAAGGTAAAATAAACTAAAACGAAACTTTGGTTCTCCCAGCACAGAGAAACTCGAAACTCTCAGCACAGAGAACTCAGAGAGGAGAGAGAGAGGGGCAGAGTCTCAGCGGTGAGCGGGGGTCGGAGGAGTAGGCGGGCCGGGCGTACGAGGCGGCGGAATCGAGGGAGAGAACGGAGGGTGGTTGGGTCACGCGGCTCGGCGGACGGTGGCAAGGTGGGACGGAGGAGATCGGCGACGTGGAGGAAAAGGGCGGCGTGGAGACTGGTGGGCGAGTGCGGGCGGCGCCGGAGGAAGAAGGGGCTCGGAGAAGGGGGGGTTTTAGGTGGAGGCGCTCGCCGAAGTCCGGCAGCGCGGTGGCTAGGGCATCGACAAGGGGGCAAGCGCGGCGATAGGGTTTTCGACGGAGCTGATGGTCGACTGGTCCGGCGGAGGAGGATAGGCGGCGCATGGGGGTTGCGGTCACCGGAAGAAGGAAGCTTCGTCGGAGCTTCGCTGGAGTACTGCTCCACGCGGAGTCGGCGGTGCAGTCGCGGGACGGGGCTGGTCCGAGGAGGAGGCGAGGGTTTGGCTACTAGGGCACACCTGGCGGCCGGAGTTCTGCGCTCGTCGGTGCACGGAGCTCGCCGGAGGGGGCGCGGCTGGAGGCGGCCAGGTGAGTCAGGTGGTGTTGGTTTTTAATTTCTAAGGTTTTCTTTTGGTCGCCGGCGTTGGCGCCGACGACGGTGGTGTTGGTCGACTGACTTTGTGGTGGTGGTGGTTTGATCTGGTCGGGGCACGGTAGTAGGGAGTGACCGTAGTGGTGGTGTACGGTCGCGGTGGCGGAGGTAGGATTTCCGGCCAGTGGCCGTGGTCGGGGGTGTTCGTAGGGAGTTTGGCTGGGAGAGGGAACATGAGGTCGGGGTTGCTGGTCGAAGTCGGGCTGTGGTGGATGAGATGGTGATGACGGTGGAGACGGGGGTGGCTATGGGTAGTCAGGAAGAAGTTGGGCTTGGTGGGTGAGGGTTGGTCGACGAAGGCCGGGGTCCAAGGTCGGGTACGGCGGGAGACAAAAGCAACAAAGACTAGGCTAGGGCTGAGATTAGGAATTTGTTGGTGTCGGGGGATGTGTCCGACACGAAGAAGAAAATAATGTACTTGTAAAATATATGGAATACGATTGTGAATGGTGGAACACGGACACGGTGCACGCACTATTGGTTTGTGGAATTTGGTGGATGAATAATGAATTGGAGGAGTACCTGCCTATTTATAGGATGTGAGAATTCCCAATTAGATAGGATTAGGATATAGTTTAAACCCAAATTAGATAATGCAATCTATTTAATTTAAAACCAATCAAATCAAATCCAAATCCAATTAAATCTAATTAAATCAAATTAAATTCTCGTAGTTTAAAAATCAAATCAATAAATCAAATTTTAATTATTTACTATTTAAATAAATACATAAATTCAAATCAAGATTTAAATGGCCGCAATAACTTCCAAATATATTTTTCAAAATACCAATAATAATAATTTCGAAAATAATAAATATTTTTAAATATCTTTTTGAACAATAAAATATTTATATTAATAAATCTCGAAAATTATACTTTTATTTAAAATAGACCAATAAATAATTACGAAATATATGTATGCAAAATATTCTTTACATAATTAGGCTTTTCTAGTATACAAAAATATTATTTATTATTAATAATTTTTAGAAACAAAAGGCTTTTTATAGCAAGAATATTTATATAATATTTTGAAAGTATATAACAAAATAGAGAAAAAGTATTTTTCTAAAATATGTACGCTCGTACATATTCGCACTCGACGAGCAACTACGAAAATAAAATTTCGTGCGCGACGTATAATACGACTATGCGACGTACAATTCAAAATTTTAAATCGTTACTAAATTTAATAAAAATATAGTAGAAATTTAGGGGTTTTACATCCTACCCAACTTAAAAGAATTTCGTCCTCGAAATTAAGAATTCGTAGGGGGTAAGAAGACACAAGGGTCAATGGGGATTCAATGACGACAGTGTTTTCATAAAATCATGCCGTAGAAAATCGTGATCTAATTCGTAGAATTTAATACGGGTATGGTTACGAGGGTCGCGAGTTAAGGCACAATTAGAAGATTAAGGATTTAAAGTTTAGATCATGAGGATTATGCAATAGAGAATGATATGGTATCAAGAGAATAAATTAGAGATCTAGTAGGTTGAGGCACGATTAAGAGAACAAATTAGATTCACTCCCAATTAGGAGGTCGTGATAGTAAATATAGGGCCAAGGAAAAAAAACGAGCAGTTTAGGATGAAGATATAGCAACATCGAGTGAGAATGAGCATAGTTGATAGGAAGGCTAGAAGAAGTTCTATTATGACGCTTTCGTCCTCCTAAAATAGGCGAGGGCGAAGTAATATAGAGTTCGAATGAGGCATTATCGAATACGAATACGTGATTCAAAGACGATTGAATAATTTCAAAAGAATTGTCAAGGCAGTCGTGGATGGTATTGTAAGGGCCAAGTTTAATTATGTCCCCATCCACGTAGAGTAATAGACAAAAGCGAACCAAAGTGCACTTGGTTGATCAGACCATCATGCACTGGTTCTGATAGACAATATGTTAGTGGGGTAGCTCCATTAACATATATGTCACGAACAAGCTTGGTAAAAGGCTAAGCTTGCAAAACTAGGCTACATTAGCATCATTAGTCTAGATAGTAAAATATAGGCACGATAATAGATGAATAAAAATAAATATGAATAGTCTATGAGTCATAAGGATTTAGGTCTTGTTTATTCATATACCATCATTCTACGGTTTTATTGACCAAGGCTTGGTTGACCAAATGGGTTAAGTTCCTCTAGTCTCTATGGTATAGATAATACCATTTGTATTTCCTTAATGGTCAAGGGTGTGTCAAGTCGTAGGGTATTCTACCCAACTTAAAAGAATTAAACTAATAGTGTTTGGGACAGCTAACTAATAGGGTCAATCTCTAGCAAGCACGAAGGGAAGATAAGGATAATAATAGAAGGAATCAAGGAAGATGCAATCGATGAGTCAAACGGTAGATTGAAGAAAGTGGTCAAGTATGTGGATGAGATCCTAGACTTCTAATCCTATTCGCAGGCTTGCTTGGTGTAGGATGTGGAAAATTATGACACGCTGTCATTTTTATCCATACGCTTAAAAGACAGATGTCAGTTGAAGCCATACGCTCATTCAAAAGCCATACGCTCAGTAAATATTTTATTATTTACTGAAGTGACAGCACAGCATATGTTTAAATGAGGAATGAATCTGACACTTCATCTTTCGTGCAAAGACAGCTGTCACGAGAAAAGTAACTGTCGTATAGGTTTTCGAAGAGCCGGTTTTGTCTTTTACGAGGACAACTCAGCAGCCTTCATAAATACAAAAGCCATCATTATTGTCAGTTTTGACAGTCTGTCAGCCGTCAAATCTGCAGTCACGACGCTCGAGAAGATTTTGTCAGTTATGGGAAGATATGGTGTACCAAAGAAGATTGATGATAGCCACGTGGCCACTTCTCCAGTGAGCGTATCAACCTCACATGACTCCTTCTTCACCCAGTCAAGTGAGCGTATCAACCTCACATGACTCCTTCTTCACACAGTCAAGTGAGCGTATGGATCTCACATGATTCCTTGTTAAACAAGCGAGCGTATGACCTCACATGACTCCTTGCCCATAAAGTGAGCATATAGATTTCCTATGGCACTACGCTGTCCAAGTCAGCGTATAAACTCTCCTTCAACAAGGCAGCGTATTACAGCAACCATATCCAGGATTACAGTCAACACACGTTCTCACGTGTCCTGTACCAGTTATCCACTTCTCTAGAAGTTATGCAACGTGGCATCCAGGCCATCAATCTCTCCTGAACTTGCTCCACTACTTTCAACCGCACGCTAATGTGTCTCCATCAGAATTCGCCACGCGTCCCTGCAGTTATGCACACGTCAAGTAACTACCTGAGCGTATGCTTAAGGACAGTTATCCTGAACTCTATAAAAAAGAGTTTCTTCATCTTCATCAGAGACTACAGTCATTTTCAGAGAGAACAGAGAGATTGCCCAGTTGCTGTCCAAGTTCTTCGAAGTTCGAGTTTTCTTCATCGTATTGTCCAAGGGATAAAGTAATCGTCTTCTAGATTAGATTCCTACAGTTGTAATTTTCTCAGATACAAAATAAATAAAGTAAATTTATTTATGGAAAACAAATTGGCGACTCTGCTGGGGAAAGCTGTCTCCTCCAATGAGATAGCAACAACTCAATGCGATACTTCGTCGATCGGCTTGACGAAGAAGACGATGGTTGTACAATTCGACCAATCAGCTTATGAAGAAATGCTCAAGGCGAAGGAGGGCCGCACTGCTTCCTCCGCTCTTCCTGTTGCCAAGAAGAAGGGACACTCCATCTATGTCCCTAAGTCTTCTGCAGCAGTCCGAGACGCTTCTGTCACTTCTCATGCTGACAAGAACACGTCTTCAACTTCTATGAAGCACACTTCGGCTTCTCGGAACATGGCAACAATGGTTTCCCCTAGTCACGCTGACAAAATTGGTTCTTTAACCAAGTCAATGTGTCCAAGGAAAATCATCTCTGGACATGTCAAAGTCCCTTCTCCTTCTATTCTTACGACAGCAGTCGGCTCTTTAGCCATTGATGACTCTGAGCGTATGGCAATCAAAGGGCAGCGTACGGCAAAGGCAGCGTACAAAAGCCAATATCAGGCAGCGTACGTTGAGCCAAAGCCAGTGTATGCTAATAAAAAGGCAGCGTATGACCAGAAGTCCAAACTGAAGTCAGCGTATGCTAACAAATACAGTCCTTTGACTGTTTCTGAAAATCAAATTGGGGGTTCTCTTCCACAGAACATACAAATGATTCCCCCTCAACTTGCACATCTTGTGCCAACCAAGGAGAAAGACTCTTTAGTCAACTCCTCTACTTCTAAGGTCTTTACCTCTGGAGTTAATTTGACTAGTATTCTTACTAGATCAAACAATGGAAAACGCCTTTTGGCTAATTCCTCCAAAGATGGATTATTACCGACTCCTAGTCGGAATAATACTCATCTTCCTTCTCTCAAAATTTCTCGGTCTGAGAAAGGCAAATTACAAGTATCCAAGACTGATATCAAAGTCAAATCTTCCGCAGATCTTCGTAATAAGCTTAATCAGAATCGGTTCGGTTCCACTGAGTCAAGTATATTAGACCCTGATGCAGAATATGCCAAGAACTATGTGGCTCAAATTAATCAGTCTTTATACACTCAGGAACCAAGAAGACAGAAGAACAAAAGACAAGTTTCTACACAGAAACTATCTTCAAATACTTTCCAATCTGTTCCTACAGATCTCCGAGAATATTTGCAAAATAAACAGAGAATTGACACTTCATCTGGCTATGACATTGCCCATATTCGCCATGAAAAGCATGGTTGTGACTTCCAACCTCGGGTTGTCATCCAATGTTGTTGTTCACCAAAAAGACAATCTATTTTCGAACGGATTCAATATGAACCAATGTTAGATGAAGATGAACCTCTTTATGCTTCTGTCAACATGACTTCCAGAAATATTGGGGGTAGCATACGGTCTGATGCTATATCAGACTCTGAAGATGGTGTTTATCTCGGCACTCGATCCAGGACCGGAGCCTTGACCAGAGCCGCTTCTTCTTCTTGGTAATCCGGAGATCACAGAAGACTTCCTTGGAGAGTCCAATTTTCCAGTATTGACTCCTGTAAAAAGCCCTGGGAAAGATATTGATTCACACAGTGATGATTCAGAACAGACTGTTTTATCATCTATTCCTCGAATGATTACCACTTACATGGCAGAAAGTGATCATGAACCTTCGACTAGCAATGAGGCTCATGAACAGAGGATTTCTTCTTTAGAACAACAATTGCGAGCTATGGCAGATACATTGAGTGCTATGCATACTCTAAATACAGGCTCAACAACAGACAGCACCACCAGTGGTATCGAATACCCCTGTTGTTCCAAACCCCGAACCTTCTACTATTCCGGGGGTACAATCTAATGTTCCTGTACAAACCACACCAAGTCACTCTGGAGCTGGGGGTGGTACATATGCTGCAGTCCCTCCTCCCAATTACACTCTACAAGCCACAACTCCACAATCTTCGGGAGTTGTCTCTGAAGAATTGAAGAATCTCAAAACTCAATTCGAGGCATTCAAACAGAAGGATGGTTTACAAAGGTTAGGCATCAAACAGCCTTATCCGATAGAATGGAAGCAGATATCGTATCCACCAAAATACAAACCTCCGACCATCTCTTTCTATGATGGGACAACCTCTCCAAGTCAGTTCATTAATTATTTTGAAGTAATGACTGATCAACTGCAACCAAGTGACGCTTTCCTTACTCGGGTGTTCATTGGATGTCTCAAAGGAACGGCTTATGAATGGTATAGAAGTCTCCCTGATGGGTGCATTACCTCATTTGCCGGTTTTAAGCAAATGTTTCTTGAACGATTCTACGAAGGGCTCAATGATATGACCATGTCAGCCCTCATAAGAATCAAACAGAAGAATAATGAGACCACTGAGGAATTCATTGAGAGATTCAGAAGAGAAGCCCTCAAAATGCCTCTTGGAACTCCCGATGCTGTTACGATCGACACTTGCAAGTCGAACCTCTTACCAATTATCAGTATGTGGACAGGGTCCACTCAGTTCCAAGATTGGCCTTCTTTTATTGTCAGTGCCAAGGCTGTCGAGATCAGTGCTGAGACCTTTAAGGGTCTGGGGGTACAAATGGCTCCCAAAGAATCAAATCAGAATGTTAGCAATAGTACTCAACCCAACAATCGCAAAGGGAAAGAAGCTCTTGAAGTCAATCTCCAAAACAGTAGTCAAAAGGTAAAGACTACCCAAGCTACTTCAGCTCCAACAAATCAACAACAGAGATCTCCTCGGCCGAAAGAAGAATATTCTTTCGATGATGACGATGTTCAGGGTATCTTTGAATGCTTACTCAAAGGTAATAAGATTCAATTGCCAGAAATTAAAAAGCCTGATGAAGCCAATAAGACAGATCATCCAAAATACTATCCATATCATAGAATGCTGGGTCATACAATCCGGTCTTGCTATGTATTAAAAGGGAAGATTCAAGAGATGATTAAATCAGGAGCTGTGACCTTAACACCCAAAGACAAAACAGTCATAGCAAATGTAATTTCAATGCAGTTCGGTGACTTCCCTCCCTTAATGGTGGAAAGTGGGATTGTTCCTATCCCCAAAGCAACTCTCGAAGTTATAAACATCCCACCAGCACAGAATGACGGACTTGTTCCTGTCACAACTAAGAAGGGAGAAATCATGTAGATTCACCCAGACTT
This sequence comes from Iris pallida, assembly GCA_029216955.1. Taxonomy (NCBI): domain Eukaryota; kingdom Viridiplantae; phylum Streptophyta; class Magnoliopsida; order Asparagales; family Iridaceae; genus Iris; species Iris pallida. Next base: position 8,617,435 of record JANAVB010041619.1, read on the forward strand.
AAAGACAGAGTTTGAGACGTCTTCCTCTTCTCCTCGGAAGATTTCCTCATCTAAAAAGAAGCTCGGGAAGACTAAGTCATGCAATGTGACTTCTAGTTTCACACCCGATTTTTATCTAACCTCTACTTTCATCTCAGCAGGAAATTCATTCTCTACGAAGATAAAATCTGTACCTCAAATTAAAGATAGGTACAAACCTGCTTTTCATTTATACAGTTCACAATCTCGTGAATTGATGGCGAAGATGGGTTATGATCTAGCCACTGCCCCAAGTTTGAACTCAGGCAAGGGACTCCGAGCACCTTTGGCCATCACTATGAGACATAATCAATCTCGTGTTGGCCTTGGTTTCTGGAATGAAGCTTTCATCAAACATAAAAGAACCAAGAGCAAAATAAAGAATTGCAGCATGGTTTCCATAGACCTTGAACCAGAATCTGAAGTTGAAGTTCATGCTGGAACTCGGTCAGGAAAAGTATATTTGAAAGATTATGCTGAAGTTCCTGAAGAAATTTCTGACGTTCCTCCGGCTACAGCTTCAACTCCAGTCTCTACTGAAGAGCCTTTAAATGTTCCTGTTGAGATAGTTCCTTCTAAACCAACAGCAGCTGACAAAGGCAAACAACAAGTCCGCTTCGACAAACCATTGAAGAAGTCATCTCCTACAGGACTTGAAAAGCCTTATAATTTTGATATATTGGCTCAACTAGCCAATACACCAGCTAAATTGTCAATCTTCGAGCTCTTACGTCTCTCTAAAGAGACTCGAGAAACTTTAAGTGAAGCACTGCTGCAAGCAGAAACCTGCTTAACTCTTCTCAAGAAGTTGGAAACAGAACCTGTTTTTCATTGCCATAATGTATTGGAATTTATTCCAAACATTACCTTTACGCAGGACGATATGCTGCTAGAGGATAATCGACATGACCGTCCTTTATATCATACAGGATATATTGATTCTATGAAGGTTGATCGTTTATTGATTGATCCAGGATCCACTCTCAGTATTATGCCAAAGGCTATGTTAGATGCATTGAAGATACCTGTACATAGCCTCTCCAACACTATCACTACCATCTTGGGATTCAATAAAGGAAAAAGTGAGCCTTTAGGCAAGATTCGCCTTAAATTTCAAATAGGCGATCTTCGTACTAAGGTTACTTTTTACATCATCGACAATCATGGTTGCTCGTACAATGCTCTATTGGGGAGACCTTTCTTGCATGAACATAATATTGTTCCTTCAACCCTTCATCAGTGCTTCAAATATGTTGATGATAATGGAGAGGTTCAAAAAGAAGTGGCAGATCTTTACCCATTCAAAGGAGTCGAAGCTTACTTCAATGACGCTCGCATGTACAAAGATGAATACTCGAAAGTCTTGCAAGCTATGGATAATGAAGATGAGACATCCAAAGTTGACACTTTTGTTATTCCTGTAAAAGGGCGTATCACTCCTCCGCAGTCTGTTAGATCATCCGAAGAAAGCTCACTGATAATTTCGGTCAGTGGACGTACTACTTCATCATCTGCCCAGGGCTCACTGATAATTCCTGTCAGTGGACGCACTACTACACCATCTTCCCAAGCTTCACAAAGTTCGCTGATCATTCCTGTCAGTGGACTCATCACTTCCCCTCCATCTTCTCAGGCTAGATCAGATACTCTAGTCATTCCAGTCAGTGGACGCATTACTTGTCCACGGTCTTCTTCAAGGGAGCTTACCTCTTCTGAGCCTTTTGTTATCGATCTTAATCGAAACAAAAATTCTAACTGTTCTTCTTCCTCCCCCTTTGTCATTAATCTGACTAAGTCTGATAAAGCTCAGCCTTCTGTTGTAAATACAGCATCTAGTATTAATGAAGCATCTCCTTTGCAGTATATTGATGTTTGTGGTTATGTACAAAGTTATTTACAATTGCTAAATAGCTTAGAGCCACTAACTATAGGGGTTGTTCAAGCTCTTCATACAGACGTATCATTAGACTCTATACAGAAATCATACTTTGTGGTCCCCAGTCGAAAGAAGGGAGAAAATCTAATATTTTTCTATAAAGGACCTCAGAATCCTCCTAACTTGGAAGAAGATGACATAAACGATGATACTGGAAGGTTACAACTGCGTCGCTACAGTCAACAATCCAAAAATATCATCAAAAATATGGGTTATGACTTTAGAACCAGTCTCAATAATGGGAAAGGAAGAAGAATGCCTGTTCGAATTCCTCCATTAAAATACGGAAGGACAAAATGTGGTTTAGGTTACATTGCTCCTACTTCCTTTATCAACATAGTCCATGAAGAGTCAAAATTCAATAAAGACGAACAATCTGAAGATGAACGATCTGAGTCTTCTGATTCTCTCTCTTGGGATTCTGACACGAGTATTGGCGATCTTCATCGCTCTATTCTATCCATCAATATGGTCTCTGTTGATGGCCCACAAGAAAATGATGAAGATGAGGATAATTTTGAAATATCACCTGAATCAGAACAATGGGCTCAAAGATTAGATGATCAATGGGAATTCAGGTTCGAGCAGAGGGAACCTCCTACCGAAGATAAACTGATCCAAATTGATGTTGGTGAAGAAGGTTCTCCTAAACCAATATTCATCAGTGAGAGTCTTTCAGAAACAGATAAGCAAGACATGATCAAGCTTATTCGTGATTATATCGATGTATTCGCCTGGAGCTACGAGGATATGCCAGGACTAGATCCGAAGATCGTAATGCACAAGCTTAATATTATGCCAAATGCTAAACCGGTCAAACAGCAACAGCGACGATTTCGTCCAGACATTATGGATGCAATTGAAGCTGAAGTCAACAAGCTTATGGCTTTCAGATTTATCAGAGAAGAACAACATCCTGAATGGGTGGCTAACATCGTTCCTGTCCTTAAAAAGACTGGCAAGATCCGAATCTGTATAGACTTTTGCGATCTCAATGCTGCTTGTCCTAAAGACGAGTTTCCTCTTCCAATTACTGATGTCATGATCGACAATACATGTGGTTTCGAATGAATGTCATTTATGGATGGGTATTCGGGATACAACCAGATCAAAATGTTTCCAGATGATGAAAAACACACTTCCTTCAGAACGCCGATCGGTACATACTGTTATACAGTGATGCCGTTTGGTCTCAAAAATACAGGAGCAACATATCAGCGAGCAATGAGCACTATATTTCGCGAACATCTCCGAAAAATAGTCGAATGCTATGTTGATGATATTGCAGTCAAAAGTCGACGAAAGGAGGATCATATCCAAGATTTGAAGACTATCTTTATTTAATGCGTCAGCATCAACTTAAAATGAACCCTACTAAGTCCTTCCTGGGCGTCTCTAGTGGTAAATTTCTCGGCTTCGTCATTACCGCTAAAGGTATACACGTGGATCCCGAGAATATCAAAGCCATCCAAGAGATGCGTCCTCCACGCACCTTAAAAGAGCTACGAGGATTTCAAGGAAGAATTACTTATATCAGGAGATTCATTTCCAACTTATCAGGACGCTGCAGACCATTTCATAAACTTCTGAAGAAAGGTGTATCTTTCATCTGGAACGAAGAATGTCAAAAAGCATTTGATGACATCAAACAGTACCTCATGAACCCTCCAGTTTTGGTACCTCCCGTCTCGGGAATACCATTTCTTCTATATGTTCGAGCTATGGATCATTCTCTTGGTGCATTACTCGCCCAGAAAAATAAAGATGGTCATGAACAGGCCATTTATTATCTCAGTCGTACAATGACAGGCGCTGAACCACGTTATTCTCCAATTGAGAAAGAATGCCTAGCATTAATGTTTACTGTTCAGAAAACGCGACATTATATTATCGGTCAAACGATTCATGTCATTTCCAGAGTGAATCCCATCAGGATTATGATGAAGAAACCTGGTATTCTCAACTCCAGACTAGCTAATTGGGGAATCTTGTTAGCCCAATATGACATGCATTATATTCCTCAGAAGTCGGTTAAAGGATAGGCTCTTGCTGATTTTCTAGCAGCTCATGCAGTCCCAAAAGATTCTAAATTATATGATGAGATTCCCGATGAAGTTCTGGATTCAAATATGGTTTCTAAAGAAGTTCCTACCTGGCGTCTATTCTTTGATGGAGCATCTAGAATAGGTCCTAACGGCAATATTGTCGCCGGAGTTGGAATTGTTCTTGTATCCCCAGAGGGATTAACTATTCAGAGGTCTTATTCTCTAGATCAATCATGTTCAAATAATGTTGCAGAATACAATGCGTTGCTCATTGGTCTTCAACTCGCTAAACATCTGGATGTTCAATATTTAGAAGTTTATGGAGACTCTAAGCTTATCATCAATCAGATCAGAGGAACGTATGAAATTCGTCATCAAGATTTGATACCTTATCATCGAATAGCACTCTCTATGGCCTCCTCCTTTGAAGGTTTCTTTATCGAACATGTTCGACGAGCCTATAATGCAGAAGCTGATGCTTTGGCTAATCTTGCTGCTGTATTAGCCATACCAATCAGACGTCAGCAAGTGATAGTGGTTTATAACCGAGAACTATTCTGCGGTGAAAATAATCTGGCTTTGGCTTTTTCCCATAATCCAGACGAAGATTCTCTCAACTTTGATGCTGAATTAAAATTTGACAAAGTGTCCTTGTCTTCTTCCGATTCTACTATGGAATATGTCTTTTCTAACAAAATAGACACCGTAACTGAAGACTGGAGACGTCCGTTTCTGGACTTTGTGTTGTATGACATACTTCCTGATAACCCGAGTGAAGCAGCATCTATCCGGCGCCGGTCTCTCAGATTCTATTATAATCATACTACAAAGACACTATATCGTCGAGCCTATGATGGTCTTCTTCTTCGATGCATCGCTGGTGAAGAAGCACAACAGATAATCCGTGAAGCACATGATGGCGTCTGCGGAGCTCACCAGCCAGGTCCAAAACTTCAAGATCGTATCCGACGTATGGGTTATTATTGGCCCACGATGGTAGCTGATACTATTCAATATGCTCGAAAATGTAAAGCCTGTCAAATTCATGCAGACTTTATCCATCAACCATCGGAGTTCTTACACCCAACAGCGGCATCATGGCCCTTCGAAGCTTGGGGCATGGACGTCATCGGTCCTATCAATCCACCATCATCAAAAGGACATCGGTTTATTCTAGCAATAACTGATTACTTTTCTAAATGGGCTGAAGCAATCCCGTTATCTGAAGTCAAGACTTCTAATGTTATCAACTTTGTCAAACATCATGTCATCTATCGATTTGGTGTTCCTCGGCGTATTATCCATGATAATGGACCACAGTTCGTCAGCCAGAAATTTACTCGATTCTGTGATGATCATCGGATTAATAATCTGGCTTCTACAGCATATAATCCAGCAGCCAATGGACTAGCAGAGGCTTTCAATAAAACAATCATCAAACTCTTGAAAAAGTTTGTTTCTTCCAATAAACGTAACTGGAGTGAGAAGCTTGGTGAATGTTTATGGGCTTATCGTACCACAGTTCGCAATACGACCAGATGTACACCTTTCTCTTTGGTATATGGGTGTGAAGCTGTTCTTCCTCTGGAGATCCAGATTCCTTTTCTGAGAATTGCAATCTCCAATGAACTTACAACAGAAAATAATGATCGACTTCGACTTCAAGAGTTGGAAGCTCTAGATGAAAAACAATTGTATGCACAACAAAATATCGAGCTATATCAAGCCCGAATCTCAAAAGCTTTTAATCGGAAAGTCAAAGTCAGAGCATATCAAAAGGGAGAATTGGTCCTTACTGTCAGACGTCCGATGACCATGACACATATGAGCAAAGGCAAATTTGACGCAAAATAGGAAGGCCCATTCGTAGTAAACAAAGTCTTCTCTAATGGAGCATATCAGCTTGCCTCTATGGACGGGAAAGTCACGATGATGCCTATCAATGGCAAATTCTTAAAGAAATATTATGTATAAATAATATTTTCATTACTCCCCAGCAAGTGTAAAATCAAAAATTTATTCTTCTCTACAAAAGCTATTTCGATGTCATTATCCCCAGCGGAAACTGATATTCTACCATGTATCATTTTCCCAGAGAATTTGATATTTTGTCTTATTAGATTCCCAGTGGATTTAATAAAGATCTTGTATAGAAAATCATGTCCATATCACCTCTGAATTTTCTATCTCAGTATGTACCATATTCTATGAAAATGATATCTCGTCCTTTTGATTTCTGAGTCTAAAAGATCAGTGAATAAAGGCAAAATAATATAAAGCAGGAAGGATATATCATAAACAAAGTTTCCTTAAACAGAGTTTATTTGAGACAAATTCTTCAAGAAGTACATCATCATGGAAGATCACTGATATCCCTTTCGTACTTGGGACGAGGACCACATACATAATTAGCAAAAGAATTGAATACATCATTTCCTGACCGCACCAAGAACTGACAGGCAGCCAGCCTCATTGCTTCTTCTTCTTCGGTTTCTCCTTGTTCGACCAGGAAATTCAAGATATCTTTTGGCAGCTTGGGAGCAGACGAGCTTTCGCCCATCTCCTTCTTTTGTGGAGTTGAGTGCTCTTTAGCATTTTCATCGACTTTGGAGACGACTTCGGTTTTCTTCGTGTTCTCTTCGGAAGACATTTTGAATAAAGGAGAATAATGTGTGATCCTTCTACTCAAAGAGATGCTCTATTTATAGGCATATATTTGCCAGAATTAAAGGAACGTGTCTTTTCCCGATATTCATTCATTAATACTTGACGGTTCATTCGTGCATTTATTATATTCATCCGATGGTTCGTCTGTTCATATTCTTCCATCAGATTCAATCAATCTCGAAAAATGAAGAGTTATCATGACATTTAATGAACTCATGCCAGCGTGTCAGGACTCATTCCCACTTTTTGTTCAAAGTAATTTCGAACTTTTGAAACTCATAAAGTTCGAAAACTTTGAAGGGGGTCTTGTAGGATGTGGAAAATTATGACACGCTGTCATTTTTATCCATACGCTTAAAAGACAGATGTCAGTTGAAGCCATACGCTCATTCAAAAGCCATACGCTCAGTAAATATTTTATTATTTACTGAAGTGACAGCACAGCATATGTTTAAATGAGGAATGAATCTGACACTTCATCTTTCGTGCAAAGACAGCTGTCACGAGAAAAGTAACCGTCGTATAGGTTTTCGAAGAGCCGGTTTTGTCTTTTACGAGGACAACTCAGCAGCCTTCATAAATACAAAAGCCATCATTATTTTCAGTTTTGACAGTCTGTCAGCCGTCAAATCCGCAGTCACGACGCTCGAGAAGATTTTGTCAGTTATGGGAAGATATGGTGTACCAAAGAAGATTGATGATAGCCACGTGGCCACTTCTCCAGTGAGCGTATCAACCTCACATGACTCCTTCTTCACCCAGTCAAGTGAGCGTATCAACCTCACATGACTCCTTCTTCACACAGTCAAGTGAGCGTATGGATCTCACATGATTCCTTGTTAAACAAGCGAGCGTATGACCTCACATGACTCCTTGCCCATAAAGTGAGCGTATGAATTTCCTATGGCACTACGCTGTCCAAGTCAGCGTATAAACTCTCCTTCAACAAGGCAGCGTATTACAGCAACCATATCCAGGATTACAGTCAACACACGTTCTCACGTGTCCTGTACCAGTTATCCACTTCTCTAGAAGTTATGCAACGTGGCATCCAGGCCATCAATCTCTCCTGAACTTGCTCCACTACTTTCAACCGCACGCTAATGTGTCTCCATCAGAATTCACCACGCGTCCCTGCAGTTATGCACACGTCAAGTAACTACCTGAGCGTATGCTTAAGGACAGTTATCCTGAACTCTATAAAAAAGAGTTTCTTCATCTTCATCAGAGACTACAGTCATTTTCAGAGAGAACAGAGAGATTGCCCAGTTGCTGTCCAAGTTCTTCGAAGTTCGAGTTTTCTTCATCGCATCGTCCAAGGGATAAAGTAATCGTCTTCTAGATTAGATTCCTACAGTTGTAATTTTCTCAGATACAAAATAAATAAAGTGAATTTATTTATGGAAAACACTTGGTACGATAAAGTAACCAAATAATTTATCTAGACCTGCATGGGCCACCACAAAAATATGTAACGCCCCAGTCCTAAAATACGTAGGACTAGGAACGTAGACGTGCCAGCTGTATCCATACGAAGTATACTCCAATATATGGAAGTCTCGTATAAATACATAAGTTGTAAAATGCAGTAGAACCATAACTAATCTCATCCACACAAAATAAATGAATAGAAGATGTCATATAATGAGAATAAATTGTCTTGATACAATATGTTGGGAGGAGACAAATCCACTACCAACAAGTAAAAAAAAAATACATGAGAAAAGAAATAATTTTTGGCGAGCGAAGCGAAGACGATCCAAATACAATCATCCTCGAAGAAATAGCGATGAACACAGCTAGAGCTAAAGCACCTGCGAGAGACAATAGCACACACCTGGGGAGATAACCAGGTCCTCAGAGGGACGTAACAAGACACATAATATCATGCCATATAAACTGAATAAATATTGCTTAAATAAATAAGTAAATCAAATTTATAATATGGTCCAATACGTACCTACTGAACGAGCGTACCATCCCCCCAACCAAACAAGGACAGGAGATGGTAAACTAATTCACGGCGACGTGTCTTTCCATGCTATGAATCTAATATGGTATCCGGACCCCAACAAGGTTCAATACCTTCTCATCGAAGTAGTAAGTCACACATATAACCAAACAAGGACAAGATGTGATGAACTAATCCGTGACAAGTTATTGTTCCAAGCCACGGTCAGATACAAGTACCCAAACCAAAAGTACTCGTACCTAACGGATAAAGGTAGCCTACCGTTCTAAGTGTATATAGTTAAGAACAATCCTTCCTATGCATGGGCCCTGGCTGAATAGGATCGGCATAGTCCCCTCTTGGGCACCAGAGGCCCCATCAGTAAGAGCATGACGTTCCGCAGAATCGTCAGTGGCCGTCAGTAATCTTGGGTCATCAACCCCGTATCTCCAGCAGAGAGTCCGGGTCACAAGGGAAAGTACATCGAAGCCCATACGCTAAGAAATCGTCCTCCCCGCCCAATGCCTACTATGTTGTATCCACAACATAAACTACTATAACCGCTAAGTCAAACTAGCATGCAATCTCTATTAGCGGTTATTCCTATCGCACGGCTTGTACGTACTGGTGGCCAGCCAATCACGCACTTCGGTGTCCTACATACGACACACAACTTCGTGTTACAACGTATTAAGGCCAATGAATGCAACACACAAGGTGGTCCCTTAAATCTAGGATTAATTTGTAAGAAAAATAATACACAGCAGGAATATAGATGAACAGTAAGTTCTAACAGGTTATGCCATGTATCACTGTTTATTTTGCATAAAGAAAATAAATAATGCATGAAATATGAGCTACAATAAATAAACAGCAAATGGCAAGGTGTCTTGCCTGGTAGTACGCCCGGTGTGCTGCGATAATCATGGTGGCACGATCTGCAACTTCGGTGCAACAACTATACATGGTGACCTCGGATGGTGGCACGGATAGTTTCATTGGGTCCAGAAGGGTCAAATTGGTTAGGGTGGACATAAGGTAGTCTCGAAATGGGCGAAGGAATGGGAACAATAGGACTTGGATACGGACAGTAGAAAAATCAAAGAATAATGGATAAATAAATATTTTATATATACGAGTTTTAGAAAATATTTATAATTCCTAAAACTAGTTTTCATAAGTCAAAATATTTTTAGGAGAAATACAAAAATACTTAAAGTCAAAAAAAAATCGTTTTCGGCAAAAAAAAAACTCTAAGTTGTCAAAATACAATTTTAGGTAGAAATCTATATATATATTTATATATATTTTGGTTAAAATATTTCTAGATAAAATATCAATAATCCAGAAAATTTGTTTGTGGTTTTTAAAATAGTATTTTAAAATATACTAAGTCAAATATAGTATTTTTACAAGATGACTTTGAAAATATTTGATAACCATGATAAAATATCAAAACCACTTATTGATAATAATAACCAAATAATCGCAAACTTAGCACTGTAAAAGTAATAAAACTAATAATAATAATAATAATAATAATAATAAAACATTCTTGCCTAGACTGCTTACTTGCTAATAATAACAATACTTAAAAATAATAAATAATAATAATGATAATAATAATAATAATAATAATAATAATAATAATAATAATAATAATAATAATAATAATAGAAATAACTGATACTGAAAAAAACAATAAATAACAAAACCAAAACAACATAAAAATAACAACAACAACAATCAAAAACTGATAATAATAATAATAATAATAATAAAAAGGTAAAATAAACTAAAACGAAACTTTGGTTCTCCCAGCACAGAGAAACTCGAAACTTTCAGCACAGAGAACTCAGAGAGGAAAGAGGGAGGGGCGAAGTCTCAGCGGTGAGCGGGGGTCGGAGGAGTAGACGGGCCGAGCGTACGAGGCGGCAGAATCGAGGGAGAGAACGGAGGGTGGTTGGGTCACGCTGCTCGGCGGACGGTGGCAAAGTGGGACGGAGGAGATCGGCGACGTGGGGGAAAAGGGCGGCGTGGAGACTGGTGGGCGAGTGCAGGCGGCGCCGGAGGAAAAAGGGGCTCGGAAAAGGGGGGTTTTAGGTGGAGGCACTCGCCGAAGTCCGGCAGCGCGGTGGCTAGGGCATTGACAAGGAGGCAAGCGCGGCGATAGGGTTTTCGGCGGAGCTGATGGTCGACTGGTCCGGCGGAGGAGGATAGACAGCACATGGGGGTTGCGGTCACCGGAACAAGGAAGCTTCGCCGGAGCTTCGCTGGAGTACTGCTCCGTACGGAGTCGGCGGTGCAGTCGCGGGACGGGGCTGGTCTGAGGAGGAGGCGAGGGTTTGGCGACTAGGGCACACCTGGCTGCCGGAGTTCTGCGCTCGTCGGTGCACGGAGCTCGCCGGAGGGGGCGCGGCTGGAGGCTGCCAGGTGAGTCAGGTGGTGTTGGTTTTTAATTTCTAAGGTTTTATTTTGGTTGCCGGCGTTGGCGCCAGCGACGGTGGTGTTGGTCGACTGACTTTGTGGTGGTGGTGGTTTGATCTGGTTGGGGCACGGTGGTAGGGAGCGACCGTAGTGGTGGTGTACGGTCGCGGTGGCGGTGGTAGGATTTTCGGCCAGTGGCCGTGGTCGGGGGTGTTCGTGGGGAGTTTGGCTGGAAGAGGGAACAGGAGGTCGGGGTTACTGGTCGAAGTCGGGCTGTGGTGGACGAGATGGTGATGACGGTGGAGACGGGGGTGGCTATGGGTAGTCAGGGAGGAGTTGGGCTTGGTGGGTGAGGGTTGGTCGACGAAGGCCGGGGTCCGAGGTCGGGTACGGCGAGAGACAAAAGCAACAAAGACTAGGCTAGGGCTGAGATTAGGAATTTGTTGGTGTCGGGGGATGTGTCCGACACGAAGAAGAAAATAATGTACTTGTAAAATATATGGAAAACGATTATGGATGGTGGAACACGGACACGGTGCACGCACTATTGGTTTGTAGAATTTGGTGGATGAATAATAAATTGGAGGAGTACCTGCCTATTTATAGGATGTGGGAATTCCCAATTAGATATGATTAGGATATAGTTTAAACCCAAATTAGATAATGTAATCTATTTAATTTAAAACCAATCAAATCAAATCCAAATCCAAATCCAATTAAATCTAATTAAATCAAATTAAATTCTCGTAGTTTAAAAATCAAATCAATAAATCAAATTTCAATTATTTACTATTTAAATAAATACATAAATTCAAATCAAGATTTAAATGGCCACAATAACTTCCAAATATATTTTTCAAAATACCAATAATAATAATTTCGAAGATAATAAATATTTTTAAATATCTTTTTGAACAATAAAATATTTATATTAATAAATCTCGAAAATTATACTTTTATTTAAAATAGACTAATAAATAATTACGAAATATATGTATACAAAATATTCTTTACATAATTAGGCTTTTCTAGTATACAAAAATATTATTTATTATTAATAATTTTTAGAAACAAAAGGCTTTTTATAGCAAGAATATTTATATAATATTTTGAAAGTATATAATAAAATAGAGAAAAGTGTTTTTTCTAAAATATGTATGCTCGCACATATTCGCACTCGACGAGCAACTACGAAAATAAAATTTCGTGCACGACGTATAATACGACTATGCGACGTACAATTCAAAATTTTAAATCGGTACTAAATTTAATAAAAATATAGTAGAAATTTAGGGGTTTTACAATGGTTATACATGACTTACTACCTAAAAGAGTGATCGAAATGTAAGTTCAGAGGCACCTGCGGGTACATAACTCAGCAATCTGGGATATATGGGGGAAGAATGTGAGTTCAGCAGTACTGGAGGGTATATAACTCAATAATCTGGGATTTGGAGAATGTGAGTTCAGCGTTACTGGCGGGTACATAACTCAATAATCTAGAATTTGGAGAATATGAGTTCAGCGGTACCGGATGGGTACATGACTCAATAATCTAGGATTTTGTGAATGTGAGTTCAGCGGTACCGGCGGGTACATAACTCAATAATCTGGGATTTTGTGAATGTGAGTTTAGCGGTACCGGCGGGTACATAACTCAATAATCTGGGATTTTGTGAATGTCGTTTAGACATAATATTTCTTCAGGAACTTGTCGTTGACGGGCAACATGAACAAGTCTCCATTTTGTTTTGCGAGGCGGTAAGCACCGTTGGAGAATACAGCCTCAATGATAAATGGACCTTCCCACTTTGGCTGGAATTTACTGGCAGTTTTGTGAGTCATAACCATCGGCCTCCGAACTGCCAGAACGAGATCGCCCCCTTAGAATGTTCTGATTTTAACCTTCTTGTTGAAGGCTCCGAAGATGCGTGTTTGGTATAGCTCGATTCGTTGCTGAGCCAATAGGCGCTTTTCATCTAAGGCCTCCAACTCTTGTAGTCGGCGATGGTATTTATCGTCCGTCGTCAATTGGTAAGTGAGAGCGACGCAGAGCGAGGGTATTTGAGTCTCCAATGGGAGAACTGCCTCACTCCCATACACCAGGGAGAATAGTGTGTTTCCAGCGGCCGTTCGGACTGTAGTACGATATGCCCATAAGCATTCACCAAGCTTCTCGTTCCAGTCGCGTTTGTTGGATGATATAAACTTTTTGAGCAACTTGATGATGGTTTTGTTGAATGCTTCTGCCAACCCATTCGCTGTCGGATTGTATGGCGTCGAAGCAACATTCTGAATTCGGTGTTTGTCGTAGAATCGATTAAAGGAGTGGCTTGCGAACTGCGGACCATTATCGTGGATGATCCTTCGGGGCAGTCCAAAATGATAGATGATGTAATATTTGAGGAAGCTGATCACGTTTGAAGTCTTTACTTCTGTAAGCAGAACAGCTTCCGCACATTTGGAGAAGTAATCAGTGATTGCGAGTATGAAGCAATGTCCTCGGAAAGAAGGTGGAGTGATCGGACCGATGATATCCATTTCCCATGCTTCGAATGGCCAGGACACCACTATCGGATGTAGAAATTCGGATGGCTAGTGGATGAAGTCTGCGTGGACTTGGCAGGCTTTGTACTTTCTTGCATAGTCTATCGCATCTACTACCATCATGGGCCAGTAGTAGCCCATTCGGCGAAGACGATCTTACAATTTTGGGCCAGGCTGATGGGCCCCGCAAATACCGTCATGAGCTTCGTGTACGGCTTCTTTGGCTTCTGCGTTTGACAGACATTAAAGCAATAATCCATTATAGGATCAGCAATACAGCATTTTTGTCTCTGTATCGTAGAAGAATCTATGGGAACGCCTTCTGATAGAGGTGGCTTCCTTTGGGTTCTCAGGCAGGATGTCGCAGACTATGAAGTCTATGAATGGTTGTCTCCAGTTTGGTACTTCGTCGATCGTTCGAGCGGAATAACTCGTCACAAATTGAACGTTGTTCTTGGGACAAACCAGTTCATGACCTATCACGTGCACCAAATGATAAATTTGGTTCGGCACTGCTAGGGAAGCGGCAAGGCCTGCTAGGGCATCGGCTTTGATATTTTGTAGTCTGGGGACGTGTTCGATGAAGAACCCTTCAAATAACGAGATGATATTGATCGCTATTTGGTGATAGGGGATCATGTCTTCATGGTGGACTTCGTATGAACCCCAGATCTGATTGACGATTAACTGTGAATCGTCGTATGCTTCAAGATATTCTACCCCCAGCTCTCTTGCAAGTTGGAGGCCGATGACTAAAGTGTTGTACTCGACGACATTGTTAGAGCAGGGTTCCGTGAGGGAGTAAGCACGATTGATCACCAGTCAAGAAGAAAAAATTAGTATCACTCTGACTCCGACGACGATGTTGCCCTTGGGTCCGGTCCTCGAAGCATCGTCGAAGAACATTCGCCATATATCATCGTGAGAGGTCGCATGCGAGTCGACGACATCATCTGGGATTTCTTCGTATATTCTGACCGACTCCGAGCCTGGGTGGGCTGCTAAAAAGTCTGCCAGAGCTTGACCTTTAACAGCCTTTTGTAGGACGAAGATCATATGGTAGGGGGACAGTAATATTGCCCATGTAGCGAGACGAGAGCTGAGTGCCCCTGGTTTAGTCATGAGGACCCTGAGGGGGTTGACTCGTGATATAACATATATGGTTTACCCCGTGATATAGTGTCGCGTCTTCTGAATGGCGAACACTAGGGCGAGGCATTCCTTCTCTACGGCAGTATATCGGTGCTCTGGCCCGATTATCATTCGGTTGAGGTAATATATAGCTTGCTCATGGCCTGTATCGTTGTTTTGTGCTAGCAGAGCGCCGAGGGAATGCTCCATTGCTTGTACATAGAGCAGGAATGGTTTTCCAGCGACCGGGGCTACCAGGACTGGAGGGTTCGACAAATATTCTTTGATGCTGTCGAAGGCACGCTGGCATTCTTCATCCCATACGAATGAGACGCCCTTCTTCATGAGATTGGTGAATGGCTGACATCGCTCAGAGAGGTTGGAAATGAACCTCCTGATGTAAGCTAACCTCCCTTGGAGGCCTCGGAGTTCTCGAAGATTTTTCGGGGGACCCATCTCCATGATTGCCTTCGTCTTCTCAGGGTCTACGTGGATACCCTGGGAGGTGATGATGAAACCCAAGAACTTTCTGCTGGATACGCCCAAGAAGGATTTTGTGGGGTTTATTTTCAAATTGTGCGCTTGTATTAGGTCAAACACTGTCCTTAGATCATGCAGATGATCTTCCTTAGAGCGGCTTTTGACGACAATGTCATCAATATAGCATTCTGCTGTTTTGCGCAAGTGGTCTCTAAAGTTGATGCTCATAGCTCTCTGATAGGTGGTGCCAGCGTTCTTTAAACCGAAAGGCATAACTGTGTAACAGAACGTGCCTATTGGTGTTCGAAATGATGTATGCTTTTCATCGTCGGCTTAATTTGGTTGTACCTCGAGAAGCCATCCATGAACGACATACGTTTGAAGCCGCAGGTGTTGTCAATCATGATGTCTGTGATAGGGAGGGAGAACTCATCTTTGGGACATGCCTCGTTCAGATTGCAGAAGTCGATGCAGATTCGAATCTTTCTATTCTTCTTGCAGACCGGTACTATATTGGCGACCCAGTCCGAATGTTGTTCCTCACGAATGAAGCCGCTGGCTATCAGTTTGTTGACTTTGGCTTCGATCGCATCCATGATGCCTGGGCGGAAGCGCCGTTGCTGTTGTTCGACTGGCTTTGTATCTGGCCGAATGTTGAGCTTGTGAAGAGCAACATCGGGGTTTAGTCCTGGCATGTCTTCATAGTTCCAGGCGAATACGTCGATATATTCTTTGACGAGTTCCAGTAGCGATTCTCGCTCTTCGTCTGTCAGGCTTTTACTAACGAAGATTGGTTTTGGAGAAGAGTCGCTGCCGAGATGACCTCATCTTCAGTAGGAGGCTCTTTTTGTTCAAACCGCTTCTCCCATTACGTATCCAGCTGTTGGGCCTACGACTCTAATTTGAGGAGTTCAGGAAAGTCTTCACCTTCTTCGTAAGCATCGACGAATGCATATTGACAGACAGGACTTGCCTGAATACATCCCTGATGCTGATATCCGAATCAGAAGTTGGAGATCCGGTTGAGTGTGACTGCCAGTCGTATTCCTCATCTGAGCTTTCAGGGGTCATTGCAGGCGTAACATATCCCAGTCAGCATCGGGTCTTATTGTAGTAGTCCTGTGGTTTGCCAGCCGGGACCGACGACTTTAGAGGTAATCGTCGACCAGTGCCGTAGTTCAAACCTGGGGTAGTCTCCAGATCATACCCTTGTACCGAGAAGTCATCGGGGTATGTGGGAATATTCTCCTCGGGTTCAGACTCGGAAGGGATAGTACCCCCGGCTTCAGAGCTTGCCTCGTTTTGAGAGTCGTGGACGCCCTCGGGGACGTCGGACCCTACTATATCTGATGGGAGAGTTGTTTCCTCGGGCTCATCTCCTTGGAACATCGGATTATCGTGGATGTTTGGAGGAGTACTACCCCCAGTTTCAGCGATCCCCAGTGATGTGGATGACGAATCTTCCACTGTAGCAGATTTTGTCTTTGAACGGGTACCTTAGAAAACTCCGGTGGTGGACAACCGTTTAGACGATAGTTTCTTAGTCACAGTGGTTAAAATCTTCGAGATGGAAACGTTTATCTTCTTTTCTCTCCCATCGGCAGGAATTTTCTGAGTAAAGTTGCAGGAGACGACGGGAGGCGCCTCATCCTCTGAGCTCGGCTGTTGTAATCTTTGGAAGACGGACTACCGGTCTTTTCGTACCGTCATGTTGTTGCAACAGCAGTTGACGATGACTTGGGTGCAGTGACGTCTGTGGGAGGACTCTCTGCACACCGAGGCCTCTTCTCTTTCCTTGCGCTTGTGGAGGATAGCCTCACGCAAGTCAGATGGGTCTGGAATGACCATGTTTGCTCCTTGGGTTTTGGAAGACTTTTTAGAACTACTTTGTCCGTTTGTCGCCGGGAGCTGGACTCGAGTGGATCTGTACAACTTTCCATCAGAGGCCCGCATAACAGTATGTGGAGCGCTCGGATGGTCAGAGGTTGGGACAGCGGACTGAGCTCACCAAGCTCGCGCTGTCCTAGACTTCTTCACTCTAGTACGTGAGGGCACATAGTAGGAAGAGTCTAAGTGGTGTTGCAGAGAGTCAGATATATTTTTTCAGGAGCATGAGAGATCAGGACCATAGGAGAGGCGATCGAAGACTGAGCCTGAGCCGCGTGGAGCAGACAGTATGCGGCTGGAATCAATAGTCTTCATGCGGCTGGCAATCGTAGCCGCATGGGCTATCTTCATGCGGCTGGAAGTCTCGGCCGCATAAGTATTCTCCATGCGGCTGGAAATCTTGGCCGTGTGGGTATTCTGCATCTGGCTGGCAGTTTCGACCGTATGGACATCATGCATGCGGCTGACAAGCTTGGCCGCAAGAATATTCAGCCTGCGGCTAGTGCCTTTGTTCGACTTCTTTCTGGAGCACATTGAATCACTCTTTGCCCCTACAAGTCCAGCATCGTAGTGCTTTCCTCTGCCGGACTTGGGGACAGCAGAGTCTTCTATGGCTTGAAGTGGGGCCGCATGAGAGTTGTCTTCGCCGTCTTGGGCAGCAGAGAGTACTCCGTCCAGAGCATAGGGAGGAGCAAATGATTTTGGTCTCCACTCCTTGCGAGCCTTCTTTGTACGGGTTCGATTCTAGACCGGGCCAGCGCTCCCGTCGGAGAGCATTTCTTCAAACATCTGTTGGTCGAAGCGGACGACCATCTTCTGTTGTGTGGAGCCATATTTGGCTGCATCCAATTGCATCACCAACTTCTCAGTCATGGAGAAGTTTGTCCCCAGCAGAGTTGCCATCGTGTTTGCCATTGATTATAAAAGAACAGAACAATTATATCGGAGGACTAGACTTTTACTTCACAATACAAACTCGCTCGTACAAAGAAAGCCTAGGGACGAAAACCTAGGTACAGCAATCTAAGTACAATTGTTTTGTTTTTTCTGGAGGGTGACAGTAGAGGCTCGGGAAAGCGACGGCAGCTCTACCTTACTCCTTGGACGACCGGACGTAGCCTTGGCTCTGGTGAAGAAATGCTCCTGGACGTGTGGGGAGGCTCCCTTGCGCCTTCGGTTGCTAGATCTCTGGATGTCTCTGTCGTGCTCTCTCTCTTTTTTCGCTCATCTGTCTATTTCTTTCTCCTTTTGCAAGGGAATAGCACCTTGCTATTTATAGGAGTAGGATGCGATCATTAGGGTTTGCAAATGATTGCCTCCTTAAGAAGTCGGCAGTTAAGGATTAATTAATTTAGGCCATTAATTCTGATTGTAGCAAATCTAGGTAATTAATATAGATTGCTTCAAATCTCTGTGGGCAATAAATGTTGATTGCCTTAAATATTCGTGATTTGTGATAGCCTGCCATGTGTCCAATTTGCTTGATTTAATTTGATCTAGGCAATTATGACGATCGCAACAAATCTGATTTTGTTAGGATTTGTTAGCACCCATAATTTCAGGGAAGATAAGACTGCCACATGTTTCAATCGTCGCGAAGAGCGCCACGTGTCTCAACTGGACCGTCCTGGCAGAGCCGCATATGGATGGTCCTCTTAGCCGTATGAAGCATGCAGCCGCATGAGGATGGGCAGCCGCATGGGGATGGGCAGCCGCATGGGGATAGACAGCCGCATGGGGATGGGCAGCCGCATGAGGATAAGCAGGCGCATGAGGATAGGCAGCCGCATGAGGATGGGCAGCCGCATAAGGACGGGCAACCGTAAGGGGATAGGCAGCCGCATGTAGTGGGCGGCCGCATGAAGTGAGCGGCCACATAAATGCAGCAGCCGCATGGAGTGGCCTCGGGACTTGTTGGATTTTGCCAGTTGTAAGAAGATTTTCTCCTCTTTCCTTTGAACACGCAATCATGTCAGTCATTATAGCATCTTTGTGCCAGAGCTGTCATAGCCGTCATTTGTCAGGATAGCCGTCAGGGCATTAAATGCAACCGAATGTCGAGAAGAACTATTGAAGGCCACGTGATTTCTTCCTGGGCCGCATGGAACTATCAGAGCTGCATGGGCCCTTGAGCCGCATGGACACTTGAGCCGCATGGACTTCTGAGTCGCATGGGGATCCTTAGCCGCATAGGGACCTCTCTGTCGGAGCCGCATAGGCCTTTCTTTATTCTTTTTCATGCTTCTACAGGTACCAGATATGACATATCTCCTAAAAGAAAATAACAATACTAGTTATATTTGTTCAGAGGTAATGTGGATGTGACAGAATATTGTCACTTCAAAAGACGACTTTATCAGAGGTAATGTGGATGTAATAAGTCATTGATGTATATGATAGAATTCAGAGGCAATACAGACATGAATTCATATATTTATTGATTATCTTTGAATCAGCTGGGACTCAAAAATAAGATATCTTTTAAAATGATTGGGTTCTAAAAGATTGGGTTTATGATCAGGTGATATGATGTGGATATATTTCCCTGGGGATTTTAAGAGTTTATCAGAAGGGTGAATAACTCAACTCTTTTAGTATATACAAAATTCAAAGAATATTTTACATTTCCTTCAGATATAGTACTTTTTTAAAAATTTGCCATTGATAGGCATCGTAGCAACTCGGCCATCCATTTCGGTTAGTTGATAAGCTCCGTTTGAGAAAACCTTGCTTGCAATATAGGGACCTTCCTATTTCACTTCGAATTTGCCTTACCCTTGCTTATGTGTGTCACAGTCATAGGACGTCTGACAGTAAGGACTAGTTCGCCTTTTTGGAATGCTCGTACTTTGACCTTTCGGTTGAAAGATTTAGAAATACGGGCTTGATATAGCTTAATATGCTGTTGTGCTAGTAACCATTTCTTATCCAACGCTTCAATCTCTTGAAGTCGAAGACGATCATTGTTTTCTGTTATGAGTTCATTGGCAATTATAATCTTTAAGGAGGTGATTTGAATTTCTAATGGTAGGACAGCTTTGCATCCATACACCAAGGAGAAAGGCGTGCAACCGATTGGAGTACGTATAGTAGTACGATAAGCCTATAGACATTCTCCAAGATTTTTACTCCAGTTTCTTTTATTGGTAGAAACAAATTTCTTGAGAAGCTTAATAATAGTTTTGTTGAATGCTTCAGCCAAACCGTTAGCTGCAGGATTGTAGGCCGTGGAAGCAAAATTATTGATTCTGTTACCATCACAAAATTGAGTAAACTTTTGACTGATGAATTGTGGTCCATTATCATAAATAATTCGTCGAGGAATACCGAATCTGTATATCACATGATATTTAATAAAGTTGATGATGTTGCTGTTCTTGACTTTAGATAAAGGTATAGCTTCGGCCCATTTCGAAAAGTAATCGATTATAGCCGGTATAAACCGATATCCTCTAGATGATGGTGGATTGATATAACCAGTAACATCTATTCCCCAAGCTTCAAAGGGTCATGATGCGGCAGTCAGATGAAGGAACTCTGATGGTTGATGAATGAAGTCTGCATGGATTTGACAAGCTCGATATTTCCTCGCATATTCAATGGCATCTGATACCATAGTGGGCCAATAGTAGCCCATACGTCGGATACGATCTTGTAATTTAGGACTAGGCTGATGTGCACCACACACACACCATCGTGAGTTTTTTGTAGTATTTGTTTTGCTTCATCTCCAGCAAGACAATATAAGAGTAGACCATCAAATCTTTGTCGATAAAGGGTCTTAGGAGTATGATTGTAATAAAACCAGAGTGATCGCCTACGGATTATTGTAGCTTCTTTAGAATCTTCAGGTAAAATATCATGTACCACAAAGTCAATGAAAGGAGCTCTCCAGTCTTCACTAATGACATTGGTTTTAGTTGAATTGTTGAACTCGATATTTGAGTTATTCTCAATGAAAAATAACTCTCTGTTAGTGATAACAATCATCTGTTGCCTTTTCACTGAAATTGCTAATACGGCTGCCAGATTAGCTAATGCATTGGCCTCCGTGTTGCTTTGCCGACGTACATGTTCAATGAAGAAATCCTTGAACGATGTAGCCAGCTTAATTGTCGCTTCATGATATGGGACAAGATCCTGGTGTCGAACTTCATACGTGCCTCTAACCTGATTGATAATCAGTTTAGAGTCTCCATATACTTCAAGATATTCAATGATTAATAATCCTTCTGGCGATACGAGGATGATTCCAACTCCAGCGATAATGGAACCTTTTGGTCCTATTCTGGATACACCGTCAAAGAATAGACGCCAGGCAAAAAAAATTTCTGAAATCATGTTGGATTCCAAAGTTTTATCTGGAATCTCGTCTTAGAATTTAGATGTTTCGGGAATTGGATGAGCTGCCAGGAAGTCAGCAATAGCTTGACCCTTAACAGATTTTTGAGGAATATAAACCATATCATATTGTGCTAATAATATGGACCATATAGCAAGCCTGGAATTGAGTGTACTGGGCTTCTTCATCAAGACCCGGAGAGGGTTAACTCTAGAAATAACATGAATAGTTTGGCCGGTGATATAATGTCTCGTCTTTTGAATAGCAAAAATCAAAGCTAGACATTCTTTTTCTACTGGGTTGTATCGATGTTCAGCTTCGATCATTGTACGGCTGAGATAATAGATAGCTTATTCATGACCTTCTTTACTCTTCTGAGCTAATAAAGCACCTAATAAATGATGTATTGCTCTAACATACATCAGAAAGGATATTCCTGAGACTGGAGATACTAGAATTGGAGGGTTCATCAAGTACCACTTTATGTCTTCAAATGCTTGTTGGCATTCTTCAGTTCAAATAAAAGACACACCTTTCTTCATGAGTTGAGTGAACTGTCTACAGCGTCCAGAGAGATTTGAGATGAATCTCCTGATGTGCACAAGTCGTCCCTGAAATCCTCATAGCTCTTTTAGGTTGCGTGGAGGACGCATCTCTTGAATGGCTTTGATTTTCTCAGGGTCAACGTGTATACCTTTAGAGGTAATAATAAATACAAGAAATTTGCCACTAGAGACTCCCAGGAATGACTTGGTAGGGTTCATTTTGAGTTAATGTTGGCACATTAGATCGAATATAGTTCTCAAGTCTTGGATGTGCTTTTTCTTTAGATGACTTTTGACAGCAATATCATCTACATAGTATTCAACTATCTTCCGCAAATGATCATGGAAGATAGTACTCATGGCCCGCTGATAAGTTACACCAGCATTTTTAAGACCAAATAGCATGATATTTTAGCAATAGACTCCGAGAGGAGTACAAAATGATGTATGTTTCTCATCTTCTGGGTGCATCTTGATTTGGTTATAGTTTGAGAATCCATCCATAAAAGACATTTGTTCAAATCCGAAAGTATTGTCGATCATGGCATCAGTGATCGGAAGAGAAAATTTGTCTTTGGGATAAGCTTCATTAAGGTCTTTGAAGTCAATGCAGACTCGGACCTTTTCTATTTTCTTCAATACTCGGACAGCATTAGCCAACCAGTCCAGAATTGCCTCCATTATGTCAGGTCGAAATTACCGTTGTTGTTGCTTGACTGGCCTCGCATTCGGCAGAATGTTGAGTTTGTGGGTAGTGATTTAGGGATCCAATCCCGACATGTCTTCATAGCTTCAAGCTAATATATCAATGTATTCCCTAATAAGTTGGATCAGTTCTTGTTTATCTGCTTTAGGGAGGCTTTTGCTGACAAATATTGGTCTTGGGGAGGCTTCGTCTGCAACATCGACATGAACCAACTGATCTTCGGTAGACGACTCACATTGCTCGAAGCGAAGCTCCTATTGAGTATCCATCCTTTGTGCCCAAGGATCAGATTCTGAGGCTTCGACAAAGTCTTCGTCGTCTTCCGAAAACTCGACAGTTACCATATTGGAAGATAGAGTCACTCGATGGATGTACCCTACACTAGTGTCTGAATCCCTTAAAACATAGTCAGAAGAGTGGGATCGTTCTTCTTTATCGAATTCGGAGGCTTCTGGAGTCAGAATTGGCAAGGTGTAACCCAAACCCCGCTTCGTTTTACTGTAATATTGTTGTGACTTTCCTCGAATAGGAGTTCGCATTCCCCTGCCACCATTGAGACCAGCTTTAAAATTATAGCCCATATTTTGAATGATATCTTTTGATTGCTGAATATAACGACATAGTTGAAGTCTTTCGTTATCTTGATTTTCTTCATTATCGAGCGTGATCTTATGTTCTGTTCCTTTACTAAAAAGTATAGGAAGTTCATCTTTCTTCTTGGAAGGAACTAAGAAGAAGAGTCTTGCACTGGTTCGAGCAATACTTCGTCTTGGAGAGGTTTAACTGCTCATATTGTAAGTGGTTCGAAGTTAGCTAACATTTTTAAATAACATCAAGTATAATAAAAAACATCAGTATACTGTAAAGGAGATGCTACTTTATTATTTTGTACATCATCATTTACAACAGGATTCTTAGCCTTAACAGAAGGCTTAGTAAGGTTGATAACCAGAGAAGGAGAAGGAGAAGATTTGTTACGACGAATATCGATAATAAGAGGCTCAGAAGAGGTGAGCTCCCTCTGTTCCATTTTTACAGCAGGAGGCTATTTCTTATGAGAGGAAAGATGGATAGTCAATATCTGAGGAGAAGATGGACGAGTAGTACGTCCTTTGACTGGGATTATAAGAACATCGTTTGAGGTATCTTTCTGATATTCCTCACTATCCATCACCAATACAACCTTCATGAACTCTTCCTTGTATATCCGAGAATCAGTACAATATGCTTCAATGCCCCTGAAAGGATTTAGGTCAGCTACTTCCTTCTGGACCTCACCATTGGCGTCTACATATTTGAAGCATTAGTATAGAGTGGATGGTATAATGTTATGCTCATGCAGAAAGGGTCTTTCCAGCAAGGCATTATAAGACCATGATTATCGATTACGTAGAAAGTAACCTTTGTACGAAGATTGCATATTTGAACTTTCAGGCGAATCTTCCCCAAAGGTTCACTTCTTCCAGAATTAAATCCTAAGATTGTCGTGATAGTTGTTGAAAGATTATGTACGAAAATCTTTAATGCATCTAGTAAAGTCTTTGGCATGATTCTGAGTGCAGACCCAGGGTCGATCAAGATGCGATCAACCTTCATGGTATAGACATATCTCATGAAGTAGAGGGGTCGGTCATGACGATTATCTTCTAGCAGCATGTCATCTTGTGTAAAGGTGATGTTGGGCATCAGCTCCATCACACTATAATAATGAAAGCAGGTTACAGGCTCCTCTTATGGCTTCTTGAGGAGTGTTAGACAAGTATTAGGTTGCATTAAAGCTTCACTCGATGTCTCTCGAGTTTTTTTTGAGAGATGCAGTAGCTCAAAAATTGATAATATTATCGGGTATTAGCCAGCTGAGCCAGTATATCAAAGTTATACGGCTTCTCGAGTCCCAGAGCTGGAGTCTTCTTTAATATTTTATCAAAGCGGACAGGCTGCTTTCCTTTATTGACTGTCGTCAGTTTGGAAGGAGTTGGCTTTACTTGAGGTGATATAACTGATAGAACATTGACAGCAAGAGAAGATGATGTTGGAGCAGGGTTCTCTTAACCTTCTGAATAGTCTATCAGGTAAATTCTTCCAGACCTGGTACCAGTTAAGGCCTCTTCTTCGGATACAGGTTCGAAGGACACCATATTGCAACTCTTTGCCTGGATCTAGCTTTTAGAAGGTGTCTTTTGGCAAAATGAAGAGTTTGTCCAGTAATCCAAACCAACACGAGATTGGTTATGTGAAAGACATAGAAAAAAAGGTACAAGAGATCCTTTTCCATGATTCAGGTTGGGAGCCTTTTGTAGATAATATCCTATCTTTGTCATTAGTTTACGAGACTGTGGACTATACAGATGGAAAGCTGGTTGATATTTGGCTTCTGGCTTTGACAGTGTTGTCTCAAAAAAGGAGGAAGAAGAAGGAGGATTTGTCGCCAAAGTGAAAGTGGCAGTTAAAGGTGGAGGACAATGTTCACCTAACAACATGACTTGTATTTGGTTGCTTTCTTAGACTTTAAAGAAGGTACTTCAAAGTCAGCTACTAAATCATGATGAATCCACATAATCTCCCTTTTATCAGTGGACAGACGAACAAGACCATCAGTTCATGCAGGTAGGAGATTAACAATCTCCAAAGTAGTTCTCGGGATGGGAATGACGTCGTCCTGCACAAGTTGAGCAGAAAAATTGCCAAACTGTAGAGAGACGACGTTAGCTGTTACAGTCATTTTGTCTTATTGGAGAGTAATTGTACCAGAATTAACCATCTCCTGGATCTTGCCCTTAAGTACATAGCATGCTCAAGTATGATGTCCGATAAATCTATGGTAAACATAATATTTGGGGTGATCAGTTTTACCTACTTCATCTTGCCATTTTGCTTCGAAGTTTATTGCTCTTGATTAGATAATTAAAGATACTCATGACATCATCTTTATTAAAAAATTATTCTTCTTTCGGACGTGGTGCTCTCTGTGGTGGTATCGTTGGAGTAGGTGTTGATTGACCTATCTTGAAGGCTAGAGTTTCTTTGCATTTGACATTGATAGAAAAGTTTCTTTACCCTTGCGGTTGTTCTGACGGCTACCGTTATTTGGTGTAGCATGTTTATCTTTGTCAAGATTAGGCATCTGAATACCTAATTGCTTGAACTTGTCAGCACTTTCTTCTGCCGCTTTAGCATTCACTATGAATGAAGGCCAATCCTAGAAGTGTGTCGATCTAGTCCACATGTTGATTATAGGCAACAAGTTTGACTTACAAGTGTCTATAGTCAAAGCATCTGGAGTTCCAAGAGGCATTTTGAGTGACTCACGGCGGAATCGTTCAATGAACTGTTTAGTTTGTTCATTGTATTGTTGTTTCATTGTATCGTTATTTAATTTAATAAGAGCAGACATCGTTATGTCATTTGTTTCCTCATAAAATCGTTCCAGGAACATTTTTTGAATCCAGAGAAAGAGGTTATACAACCATCTGGCAAACTACGGTACCAGTCATAAGCTGTACCTGCTAAACATCCGACGAACCCGCTAATGAGTAGAGCATCATTTGGCTGCAGTTGATCAGTCATTACCTCAAAGTGATTGAGGTACTGACTTGGAGATGTGCTACCATCAAACAGCATAATAGTAGGGTGTCTATATTTATGAGAAAATTGGACTTCATTCCACTCTATAGGATAAGGCTGGTTGATCCCAAGCTTCTACAAGCCGTCTTTCTGTTTGAAAGCCTCAAATTGAGTACATAAAAATTTTACGGTCTCATTGGTATCTCCCGATGATTGTGGAGCAGTAGATTGATTTGATATGTTAGGAGAAGGAACTGCATAATAAGTACCACCCCCAGCACCAGACTGACTTGGAATAGCCTGCATAGGTATGGAAGCGGTGTGAGAAGACTGTACCCTTAGACCAATGTTGACGGGAGCTGATGTCTTTACAGGTTCTTGGGTCGAAATTAGATTCACGACAGGTGGAACCGTATATTGTGTCATAATTACAGCATGCATGCCTGTCATCATCTCAACCATGCTATTCAAACTAGCCTCCAAAGTAGCAATTCTCTGCTCTTGACTGTTAGAACAGGAAGCATCTTGATCTTCTATGATGACATAAGCAGTCACTTCTCTAGCTATTGAAGACAAACTAGTAGAAAAGATGGTCCGTTCAGAACTTTTCCTATCAGCATCAAAGTCATATAAGGAACTACCCCCAGAATAAGTGATAGGGATGTCCTTTTGACTGAATGAATCTTGGTTGGAATCAGGAAGATTCATTTGACCGATTGTTTCTTGGTCGGAAGGAAGATTCCTTTGACCGATTGTTTCTTGGTCGGAAGGAAGATTTCTTTGACCGATTGTATCTCGGCTTCTTTATCTGGTATATTGGTATACTCCTTCGTCGGATTCATGAATCCGACCTGAGTTTTATTGACTGGGATTACGGGATGCATTGCATCTCGGGCGCTTTCCACCCCCAGTGCTTGAAGACGTCATATTGACAAAGTCATACAACAATTCATCTTCATCCAGTATCATCGGTTGAGGAACCTGAGAGTAATTTAGAAGATTGAAGACAGACCGTTTAGCTGATTGACAACAACATTTGATAACTATCTTATGGTTATAGTTACAGTGATGTTCTTGGGGTGCATTGGATGAGACGGATTTGTGATCTTCCGCTTATGTTTAAGAATTTTACGGAGATCGGTTACAACATCAGGATGAGAAGAAGTCGAAGGAACATATTCTTTAATGATATTAGGAATATGATTTCTATTCTTGAGATGTCATATTCCTTGAGTGTACAAGGAGGTGCTAAGTTGATTAGCATAGGTAAAGGGGTTCTTGACTTCAGAAGTCTATTTTTGGTGCAAGTTACCCACTGGCGTAGGCTATTTGCATTTTGCTGAAGTAGGTGTTGACTGGCGCCTGTTGAGATAGGTGCACAGGTCAGATAGATCTGCTAATTGTGTATCTGTCTGAGCTACTAGAAGCTTACCCTACTTGGATCTTGAGATGCACAGGGTTGGAAGATCCGTAGTTGTATTTTTAGGATGTGGCAGAAGTCCTTTTTGTGTTGTGCAACTTGTTCTCATGTGCTTGTCCTGGGGTAGCTGAGCAATAACAAGTTTATTTTGAACAGAACTCACTTTCTTAGCAGAGATTTGATTGTCTCTGTTCAGAGGAGTAGAGTTCATGCCCAAAAGAGCTTTTACACTGACTGGCGCATAGGCGCTACCAGAGATACTTTCTACCGAGTCAAGGACTGGAGAAGATGAGGGAGTAGCCAAATGACGCTTTCTTTTATTCTGTGATGAGGCTGGAATAGGTGTATTCCTTGTCAAGTTCAAATTTGAAGAAGGAATAGCTAAAGAGCGTTTCCTTTTGTTTTGTGGTTGAAAGGCCACAGGCGTAGGTTGCGCAGATTGAGGAAAGACCAAAGGGCGCTTCCTTTTGTTCTGTCTAGCACTCTCGCAAGATAGATTCTTCCCCAAGTTCAGAACTGGAGAAGATGAAGGAGTAGCCAAAAGGCATTTCCCTCTGTTCAGAGCCGAAGAAGCAGTAGGCGCGGGTTGCACAGGAGTTCTGGTGGGAAGAGAAGCAATATGTGCAAGTTGCACAGGAGTTCTGTTTGAAAGAGAGATAGTCTGCGCAAGTTGCACAGGAGTTCTGGTTGGAAGAGAGATAGTCTGCGCAAGTTATGCAGGAGCCTTGGATGGCAGAGAGACAGTCTACGCAAGTCACGTAGGAGCCTTGGATGGCGGAGAGACAGTCTGCACGAGTTGTGCAGGAGCCTTGGATGGCAGAGAGACAGTCTGTGCAAGTTGCACAGGAGCCTTGGACGACATAGAAGACTTGGGACACAGTTCGCCTATTGCTCTTAGCAGCAACGATGGTGCGCCTGGTACCCCCAGCACTGATCATTGCCTCGTAAGCGGTTTGGTCAACTTGAACGACCAAAGTCTTCTGTGTCTTGCCGATCGACGCAGTATCACATTGAATTGTCACTTTCTCGTAAGAAGAGAAAGTCGTCCCCAGCAGAGTCATCATTTTGTTTGCAAAAAAAAGTTTGATTTCTACAAACAAAGAAAAAAGTACAAAAGTACAATTGATTTTTGGGAAAGTATAACTATAGAAATCTGATCAGAAGACGATCACTTATAGGAATCTGATCAGAAGACGATCACTTTATCCCTTGGACGATGTGATATCGAAGACACGAGCCTTTGGAAGATGCAACAACACTTTGTCAGTAGATTATGATCATTAGTGATGCCTTAGAACTGATTTGAAACTCTATTTATAGAGTTCTTGAAATAACTGTTTAGCAGTTATTCTGGGTTGCGCGCCTTAGGTTGCGCACCTAAATTCACCTGCGTGAGCGGTTATACCAACTACAAAAGACATATAGCATCGTTTGAGTGAGATGCGCATGATCGTGGGCAGTGTGGTAGACACGTTTTACGAGATTAGTGGCATACGCACCACGTTTTCCTGCTTATGGACATCAGTTTGATTCATGTTGTACCAACTTGGTTAATCAGGTTGTGCGTGGGCGCAACTCGACAACTTGTGCTACATTCTGACTATCATGCACCTTGATATACTGCGCGAGCTGCTAGCTGTCATTAATAACTGACAAAATCTTCTCGAGCATCGTATTGCACGGGATTCGAACGAATTTCCTTCAATTTTTGTGCTATCAGCTGTCAGGTAATGTTGATGGCCATTATATTTTCTCAAGGAGACTGCCACGTGGCACTCGCGCAACCTAGCTCTGACGCAACCTGATGGAGGCACAAGTTCATGGTGGCGCAACTTGATGGTGGCACAACTTGATAATGTGGTGCAACTTAATTTTTAGCCTCTACACCGACTCCTTGGAACCAAACCCATGCTTCATGTCATCCTCTCATGAACACCCACACCCTGATTCCCCTACAAAACACCAAGTGTATCCACTTAAAATATTCAAGGGACAACTCTATTGGACAAATTCCTAAATAATGACCTAATATAACTACACTTAATCCTAGCCCTCGAATTATACTCCATCAAATACCACCACGCATTCATGCCAACCCACAAATACCCACACCCCTTACACTAGCTGGCCCTAACTCCCATGCAATACTTTTTCTCTCCTCTCCGTAAAATTTTCCATATGCCAACTCATCCCAAATGTAATAACTCTCTTCTCTCTCTCTCTTCCTACTTTTCAACAGTAGACCCCCTCCATTTTTAGGCTGACAGCCCTCCTTCCATACTTCTTCTTCCTCCTTTTCTTTTTTACAATACATCATCACCATCATCCCTACCATCATCATACTCTCCATCACCATCATCATCCATCACCATCTCTTCATTCTCCTCCTCTTTCTTTCGGCATCAGTGTAACAGCCTTGCTGTGACAACCCATGCCTCATCGTGCCCCACCAGGTCCCAGCGCCACTGTGCGACCTAGTACAGCAGCGGCGACTACAGTAGAAGTACAGCAGCAGCTGCGAGCAACAACAACACGAGTACTACAGCAGCTGCAGTGGCATAGCGTACCACCTCGTGCCACCTCGAATGCCTCCTTATCCGATGAACACCCAAGCGACATTCCCGTGGCGGTCGTCGACCTCTTCGATGCGTATAAAAGGCGATTCGTGCGTTTGGCACGAGATTCCATCGTGACACACGAAATGGCAAAGTCATGATCTCGTTTTGGGACAGCAACTTCGTGCACATTTTTTGAGAAATCTGACCGTTGGATCGATGAACTCTTTGCTCCGTCACAATCTTGGTATATACCCCTTCACTCCTGTCAAGTTTCAACTGTTAATTCGATCGTTTGATAGATCAAAACCGGCCGCCAAGTTAACCATTTAAATTGTGTTATTTTTGGACAATTTTGTGGAGCCAATTTCGTCGATTCGTATCTCCGCCATTGCAGCTTCGTTTGATGTGCCACAGTTCCTGTGCACAGCTGGTATAACCATTTTCTTGCCTCTCAAGTTTAATTTCATTGTGAGCTTGTTTGATTGGCTGAATTTGACGCCAAAGTTGGACATCTGAATTCGTAATTTCTAACTTGTAAAATTCTAATTTTGGACCCGGGACTCCGAATTCCAATTATGACACCACCAGTAGACTCGTGGCATCGTTCTGGCACGAATTCATATAAAGTTTGCTATATTTGGAGGATGTGGACCCTAACACGTATTTCGGTGCAAAGCGGGCCCCACAGTCCGAGTCAACGGACCATTTTGAAATCGGCTCATCGAATCCATTTTCGGATATACCATTGAGTTCGTATCATCATTCTGGACTCGTTGACATATAATTTTCTATATTTAGTGGACATTGACTTCGGCACGTATTTCCGTGCAAACTGAAATTTCAGTGTCATGGTCAACGGACCATTTTGAGATCAAGTCAACAGAATCCAATTCCGGATATACTATTGGGTTCGTATCATCATTCTGGATTCATGGACATATATGTTTTTAGATTTAGTGGACTTGTATTCTTGTACATTTTTCGGTACAAAGTGGGTCCAACACGGACACCATTTTGACACAAAATTACCTTTTTGTCCTTGTGCCCAAACTGGACTTACGAGTAGGCTTTCCTAGCTGATTTGACCATTCTAGATATGTTGGCAATGTTTGATTCATCATCCGACAATGCCTGTAGATATTTTCTATGTATCACCGTTAGTTATAATTAATTCTTATTATGTACGCATTTCGGAATTAGTGCAACAAAACTGAGATCAGTCGATTCCAGTTATCTCACATCGCTAAAATTGACAAGATGATTATGTCGATCACTATGATAAGATTATTAACCTTACGGTTGATCATCTTATCTCGATTTACGTGTCATAGATTTCGATGTACGAATAACAAGGTACAACTTGATATTTTAATACTTAGACTAGATTTGACCCTGTTTGACCAAAGTTGACTGTTTTGACTCAAGGTCAACTACAAGTCAACACTTGGCCTAGAATTGACTATAACTTGAACATAGTTGACCAGTTGACCAAAAGTTAAATGTGAGTTAACCATTAGACTAATTGACTTAGGAGTTGACTAGGAGTTGATCAGTTGACCAAAAGTCAACTATAAGTCAACCTTTGATCCAATTTGTCCTAGTTTGACCTAGTGTGACCTAGATTGTATATCATGCATTAGAAAATCATGACTAACACTGTTAAACCCAAATTAACTCATGTATATCTTATCTTTAGGTCTGTGACATTATCCTGAGCATCGATCCCATTTGACAGCTCACGACCGCAGGCGAGTACATTCTGTGATAGTTTTTATTGTCTTGATATCTATAATATCCGATTCAGTTGTAGTATTTTACTTGATTCCCGACATATTGGTACACCGACTAGTATACGTCGGATCCTGTCATGAGATGTCATTCCTGGGTTACCATGGTATATTGGTACATTGTTCGATCTTGTTTCATGTACTTGTATTGACGCCGATTCTCAAAAGGATTTGCTCCCCTCTTAGGGAATCCCGTGTTATGACGTGTTATGTCTGAATCCATATACTATTCGGGGATGGGGAGTTATTATAGGTTATGTGATCAATCTTCCACTTGCCGGCATTCCTATTACTTCTTGCCTGCATCATAGCTCCACCCTCACTATATGTAGGGTGTAACCTGACCTGATACTGCCTGCCTCATAGCTTTCCATTATGGCCAGCCTGATCATGTTTTCCTGTATTTCTTATATCATAGTCGGTCAAATGGAACAGCCTGATCCTAACCCAAACCGATCACATAACACTTTAATAATCAAGGCACATTTTTTATTTACATTGTACATTAGTTATTCTTGTTCAGTTCTACTTTCCTATACGTTACACCCTGACATGATTTTCTATTTTATATATTCTGTTTATATTCCAGTCTTGATATATTATCTTATATTCTATTATAATTGTCTCTTATATCATTTGTCAATACTATTGAACTGCTGTTGGTGTTTTTACTTGCTCATTTTTTCGACAAGATAATCCTATTGATGTTTACAGAGGATTTAGATGCTGACTGCTCGACCTATTATGGTTATGGCACCGACGGTGACTATTAGCATGATCTTCCTCTTATGCCAGTGTCCGTAGGGGACATACTACTAGTAGTGACCTAGATTAGTTAGGTTTGATTGGACTGCATTCCAGATGGGTATTGAGCCTTGTAATACTTATTTGGATATTGTGTTATGTCTTAAACTCTGATATTGTGTGGTGACTTGCATCTATTTCAGTTTATCTATTTTCCATCATATATTATGATATTCGTGCTTACGTTCCTTAGATGTCTAGTGATTGAGTTGAGATTATATACCTCCGTACGGAGATGACAGGTACATATATATATTGTGTCTAGATGCTACACTTTCTAGTAGACCTATACAGCGTTCTACCATCGATTCTGTTGCGTAGGCTGGACGTACCCACGTGCTCGTGCTTCTAATCGGGGTGCGGGTCATGACACATTTTTGTGGTGGCCCATGTAGGTCAGTCTTTGCAACTAATACGAAGTCGTGGTAATACATAGGCTTAGCCGTACTACTGCGAGCCTGCCCTAGGATTGGATTTGAATCATGAAATATTTTTGGATTTTGGTATATTTTAGGATCTCTTGATAGATTTCAAGGATAACCCCTGAGAATCTTATTTCAAAACTATATTGAGTCTATTTTCATTCGTTTTTGCTTATCTTGATTTTCAAAGCACCTGTCTGTTGCCAAACTCTATTATTGCATGAAGATAAGTTTATGGACTCTAGAAGGAACAAAAGAGTAGAAGTTGAACTTCTAACTACTTGGATTTATGAGAAAAGATGATTAGTCAATCTTATATATGAAGGTTGAAATCTATTTTAAGAAATTTGAATTTTAACCAAGATAGTACGTTTGGAACTCGAGGGTTTAATGAAATAAGTTGAGAAATAAATGGAAGATAACAATCTAGAGAAACATGGATTATATAGTCAGGCTAAGAATGATTTATAGATATGGGTTATAATTTTAAGGGATTAGAAGATAGCATTGAATGGACTTGCGACAAGGAAAGTATTAAGAGACGTTGTATATGATTTTATAGTGGTAAGAGCTATCGAAGAGAACGTTGGATTATATCTATTACTTGAGTAGCCAAGGAAATGGCACAAGATGTGATTATTATACATGGGATGGGATGTCCTAAATTTTAAGTAATTACTAAGACAGAAATAGTAGGAAGATTAGAATGAATTTACATGAGTAATGACTAAGAATCGAATTTGGGATACTTAGAGTTTACAACTTATTCAGCAGAAGATTTGACAAGTCTATAAGGTCATACAACTTGTATAAGTTATTTACACATGGAATTTGAAGAACTGTTACAAATATAGGGATTATGATTCCTACGGAATTGCCAACAGATTGTTTGATATTGAAAAAAAAAATTGATATTAGAAGATTCTGACAAGTTAGACGTGAAAGTCTATGTAATTTATATGGATAAGTGACCAAAGGTATGGGATTAGACAAGGCTATTAGAAGTGGATTATTAGTGACTTGGAGTCACGAAGAGGATATAGTGAGGGATAGTGATTTTTAGACAAGGTGAACATTTTGGAGGTTGAAAACTTTACTTTTGTGATTTTGGGCAAGTGCAAGAACAAATTCTTATCGTCATTCTTTCATGTCTTGATTAACTATGTCCTATCTACATCCACAACTAGGATTATAGGTTCTCTAGAACTCTCCAACATGATTGCTCTCATATTATCTTTTCTCGACAAAATTATTTTTGTATTTCATCTTTCCTATAATATGTTGTGTGATTGTGATGAATGATTTTCCTAGAGGTTGATTAGGTTAAGCTTACAGGACATATATGAGTGAATGACTATAGTGGACTTAGATACCATTAAGAAGGATTGGTTTGATAGTATAAATTGATGATAGGGTGTCCAAGATGGAGTAATGAAATATTATATTATTGTGACTACAGATTAAGGATTAGAATCTTGTGCTTAGGTTCGAGGGTTGAGCATTATAGGACTTTGATGACCAAGTGATTATTGGTTATCTACAAGCTATTTACGTGTTATTGGAGGGTAGATCGATATGTGGAATGATATAGGATAAGTTAGAAGGAGATATAATATTGCATACAAGATCGGAAGACTGTAGTTAAAGTAACAAGGAACAAAGCAAGGGCATATATACATTAGTAGTAAATAAATCGGTAAATGTATCAACAGTTTGAAATTGAGGGTTTATATTCAGGAGTTGTTGAGTAAAAAGGAGAGAAGGCTCAATGCCAAGAATAGGTTTTTAATGTATAATTTCAAAGAGCTTGTGATTAATAGGATAAAGATACTTAGGATAGGATAAGGAATAAACTATTTTCTATTGAGATTGGGAATTATAGTTGATGGCCAAACAATGTTGATATATATATATATATATATATATATATATATATATATATATATATATATATATATATATATATATATATATATATATACATATTTCAAGAATGACCTATATTTTATAGTATACGTAAAGGACAACGACTTGCTATGACTAGTTGAGCAAGAACAAATTCTTATCATCATTCTTTCCTGTCTTGATTAACTTTGTCCTATCTACATCCACAACTAGGATTATAGGTTCTCTAGAACTCGCCAACACAATTGCTCTCATATTATCTTTTCTCGACAAAATTGTTTTTGTATTTCTTCTTTCCTATAATATGTTGTGTGATTGTGATGAATGATTTTCCTAGAGGTTGATTAGGTTAAGCTTATAGGACATATATGAGTGACTGACTATAGTGGACTTAGATACCATTAAGAAGGATTAGTTTGATAGTATAAATTGATGATAGGGTGTCTAAGATGGAGTAATAAAATATTATATTGTTGTGACTACGGATTAAGGATTAGAATCTTGTGCTTAGGTTCGAGGGTGAGCATTATAGGACTTTGATGACCAAGTGATTATTGGTTATCTACAAGCTATTTACGTGTGATTGGAGGGTAGATCGATATGTGGAATGATATAGGATAAGTTAGAAGGAGATATAATATTGCGTACAAGATCGAAAGATTGCAGTTAAAGTAACAAGGAACAAAGCAAGGACATATATACATTGGTAGTAAATAAATCGGTAAATGTATCAAGAGTTTGAAATTGAGGGTTTATATTCAGGAGTTGTTGAGTAAAAAGGAGAGCAGGCTCAATGCCAAGAATAGGTTTTGAATGTATAATTTCAAGGAGCTTGTGATTAATAGGATAAAGATACTTAGGATAGGATAAGGGAACAAACATTTTTTATTGAGATTGGGAATTATAGTTGATGGCCAAACATTATTGATATATATATATATATATATATATATATATATATATATATATATATATATATATATATATATATATATATATATATACGTATCTCGAGGATGACCTATATTTTAGAGTATACGTAAAGGTTCTTATTGATATAAAGATTCTAAAGGGTAAAATGATATAGTTTTTATGGAAGAAGCTTATTGAACCTGAACCAAAATATTTGTAGAGAGAAATAGAATGGATGATCACAAGGATAGCAGATTGAGTAATGTGCCTTAGCGGCTACATACCTTAGCTTGACCTATTGGATGATTTTAATTTCGAGGACGAAATTCTTATAAGGTGGGTAGGATGTAAGCCCCCTGAAATTTAGTGTTTATTTTTTTAATTTTCTAAATCAATAATTTTTAATAAGTATTGTTATTTGATTTTTTTATTTAATGTTCTTTTTCGTGACTTTGATTTCTGGAGCGTCAGAGATGCCAATCTCCAGAAACTTTCTTCATGAGTTTGTAGTAGACAAGATTATCTTTGTTTCGATATATCATGTCCCACTCAATCTTGTTCCCTTATACTCTTTTTGCATCGCACAACTTCGGGTCAATTTAGGCCATTTGATTGTTGAATAGTTATTAATAAATTTCCCACTTTTATCTTTGATCATCATATACACGTTGCCATGACTTTTAATTTAGGAGCACAAGACTAGACATTTTCTCACAACCAACTTCTCATGCATGATCTAGTTGAGACATCCTATACCCATAACCTTTCTGTCCTACTCAGACACACCATCTTGTGCTTCATTTGCATCGTACAACTTTTCTGACACAAGACCCAATCTTAATTCATCCCACGGAGTCACATTTATTTTCGACTTGAATTAGGGACACCCTTTCGACCCAAACTTGTCAACCCAAAATATGGACACGGCCCATATTAAGCCTACTACCCAAATGACTCTTGTGTCCCATTCAATGAAGCTCCCACATGCTACTTATTTACCCGTGATCATAAATGACTAAATTAAATCATTTATTGCACCAATTTCGGTTTTGACCCGACCCGATTCCTTGGAACCAAACCCAAGATTCATGTTATCCTCTCATGAACACCCACACCCTAATTCCCCTACAAAACACAAAACATCCAGTGTACCCACTTAAAATATTCAAGGGACAACTCCATTGGACAAATTCCTAAAGAATGACCTAATATAGCTACACTTAATCCTAGCCCTCGAATTATACTCCATCAATCACCACCACCCATTCATTTCAACCCACAAATACCCACACCCCTCACACTAGCCGGCCCTAAATTCCATGCAATACTTTCTCTCTCATCTCCCTAAAATTTTCTATAAGCCAACTCATCCCAAATGTAATAACTCTCTTCTCTTTCTCCCTACTTTTCAACAGCAGCCCCCCTCCATTTTTAGGCCGACAGCCCCCTTCCATACTCCTTCTTCTTCTTTTTCTTCTTCACAATACACCATCACCATCACCATCATCCCTACCATCATCATACTCTCCATCACCATCATCATCCATAACCATCTCTTCCTCCTTCTTCTTCTCCTCCTCTTCCTTTCGGCATCACTACAGTAGCCTTGCTGTGACAACCCATGCCTCATCATGCCCTGCCAGGTCCCAGTGCCATCGTGGGACCTAGTGCAGCAGCGACGGCTGCAGTAGAAGCACAGCAGCAGCTGCGAGCAGCAGTAGCGCAAGGACTGCAATAGCTGCAGCGGCGTGGCGCACCACTACGTACCACCTCGTACCACCACGAATGCTCCCTTATTCGACGAACGCCCAGGCGACCTCCCCGTAGCGGTCGTCGACCTCTTCGATGCCTACAATAGGTGATTCGTGCATTTTTTACGAGATTCCGTCGTGATGCACGAAATGGCAAAGTCAGAATCTCATTTCGAGACAACAAATTTGTACACATTTTTTGAGAAATTCGACCGTTGGATCGACGAATTCTTTGCTCCGTCATAATCTCGGTATATATCCCTTCACCCCTGTCAAGTTTCAACCATTAGTTCGATCGTTTGATAGATCAAAATCGGCCACCAAGTTGACCATTTAAATTATGTTATTTTTGGACAGTTTTGTGGAGCCAACTTCGTCGACCCGTATCTCCGCCATCGCAGCTCCATTTGATGTGTCACCAGTTCCTGTGCACAGCTGGTATAACCATCTTCTTTTCCCTCAAGTTTTATTTTATTGTGAGCTTGTTTGATTGGTTAAATTTGACGCCAAAGTTGGTCGTCTGAATTCGTAATTTCTAACTTGTAAAATTCTAATTATGGATCCGGGACTCCGGATTCCAATTCTGACACCACCACTAGACTCGTGACATCGTTCTGGTACAAATTCATATAAATTTTGTTACATTTTAAGGATGTGGCCCCGACACGTATTTCGGTACAAAGCGGGCCCCACGGTTCGAATCAACGAACCATTTTGAGATCGGCTCATCGGAATCCAATTTCGGATATACTGTTGAGTTTGTATCATCATTCTGGACTCATGACATATACTTTTCTAGATTTAGTGGATATTGGCTCCGGCACGTATTTTCGTGCAAACCAGAATTTCAATATCGTGGTCAACGAACCATTTTGAGATCGGGTCAACGGAATCCAATTTTGGATATACCGTTGGGTTCGTATCGTCATTCTGGATTTGTGGATATATAATTTGTTAGGTTTAGTGGACTTGTATCCTTGCACATTTTTTTGGTACAAAGTGGGTCCAATATGGACACTATTTTGACCCGAAATTATTTTTATGCCCTTGTGCCCAAACTGGACTTATAGGTAGGCTATCCTAGCTAATTTGACCATTCTGGACATGTTGATAATGTTTGTTTCATCATCCGACAATACCTGTAGATATTTTCTCTATGTATCACCATTAGTTATAATTAATTCTTATTATGTACGCATTTCAGAATTAGTGCAACAAAACTGAGATCAGTCGATTCCAGTGATCTCACACCGCTGAAATTGACAAGATGACCATGTGGATCACTATGATAAGATTATTAACCTTACGTTTGATCATCTTATCTCGATTTGTCATGGATTTCGATGTACGAATAACGAGGTACAACTTGATATTTTAATACTTAGACTATATTTGACCCTGTTTGACCAAGGTTGACTGTTTTGACTCAAGGTCAACTACAAGTCAACACTTGGCCTGGAATTGACTAAAACTTGACCAGAGTTGACAAAAAGTCAACTATGAGTTAACCATTAGACTATTTGACCTAGATTGGATTAGGAGTTGACTAGGAGTTGATCAGTTGACCAAAAGTCAACTATAAGTCAACCTTTGACCCAGTTTGTCCCAGTTTGACCTAGTGTGACCTAGATTGCATATCATACATTATAAAATTATGCCTAACACTGTTAAACCCTAATTAACTCATGTATATCTTATCTTTAGGTCTGCAACATCACTCTGAGCATCAATCCCATTTGACAGCTCACGACCGTCGACGAGTACATTATGTGATAGTTTTTATTATCTTGATATCTATTATATCCGATTCAGTTGTAGTATTTTACTTGATTTCCGATACGATGGTATATGGACTAGTATACGTCGGATCCTGTCATGAGATGTCATTCTAGGGTTACCATGGTATATTGGTACATTGTTTGATCTTCTTTCCTGCACTTGTATTGACGCTGATTCTCAAGACGATTTGCTTCCCTCTTAGGGAATCCTGTGTCATTGTGTGTTGTGTTCGAATCCATATACTATTCGAGGATGGGGAGTTATTATAGGTTATGTGATCAATGTCCCACCTGCCTGTATTCATGTTACTTCTTGCCTGCATCATAGCTCCACCCTCTCCACACGTAGGGTGTAGCCTGACCTGATACTGCCTGCCTCATAGCTTTCTATTATGGCCGGCCTGGTCCTGTTTTCCTGTATTTCTTATATCATAGTCGATCAAATAGAACATCCTGATCCTAACCCAAATCGATCACGTAACACTTTAATAATCAAGG
Organism: Iris pallida; assembly: GCA_029216955.1. Classification (NCBI taxonomy): domain Eukaryota; kingdom Viridiplantae; phylum Streptophyta; class Magnoliopsida; order Asparagales; family Iridaceae; genus Iris; species Iris pallida. The sequence continues at coordinate 8,657,516 of JANAVB010041619.1, forward strand.
CACATTTTCTATTTATATTGTACATCAGTTATTCCGGTTCTGTTCTACTTTTCTGTACGTTACACCCTGACATGATTTCCTATTTTACATATTGTGTTTATATTTCAGTCTTAATATATCATCTTATATTCTATTATAATTGTCTCTTATAGCATTTGTCAATACTATAGAACTGTTGTTGGTGTTTGTACTTGCTAATTTTCTAGACATGATAATCCTGTTGATGTTTACAGAGGATTTAGATGCTGACTGCTCGACCTAATATGGTTATCGCACCGACGGTGACTATTACCATGATCTTCCTCTTATGCTAGTGTTCGTAGAGGACATACTACCAGTAGTAACCTAGACTAGTTAGGTTAGACTGGACTGCGTTCCAGATGTGTATTGAGACTTGTAGTACTTATTTGGATATTGTGTTATGTCCTAAACTCTGATCTTGTGTGGTGACTTGTATCTATTTCAGTTTATCTATTTTCTATCATATCTTATGATATTCGTTCTTATCTTCCTTAGATGTGATTGAGTTGAGATTATAGACCTCCGTGCGAAGATGATATGTACATATATTATCACGACCCGCACCCTAGAGTAAGGGCACGAGAAGTGAATATGCCCAGCCTACGCCGCAGTGTCGACGGTAGAACGTTGTCCTAGGTCACAACATCTAACAACATAAGGTACCTGTACAGTATATACACTCTGAATAAAAGACAATACAGAATACAGCCTCAATCACAACTAAGGTAGAAATACGATAAGCTAGATAGATATGAAACAAATCCACAAAAGATACAAATAGATAGAGAATCTAAGTATCTAAGATATCACAGCAATCCAGAAACATCCAAAGCTCAAATACAATAATCCAGAGAAATAAATACAACTAAAAAGACAACTCTAGACTAAAGGTGTGTCATCCACTGCTAATGGATCCTGCTAGAGATCCAAGTCATAGCTATCCTCTAGGGTTGTCCCATAGTATGTAGTACAGAGCGCCTCGTCCTCATCCTCTGTAATATTTTCATCAGATCCAGTCAGGACAAGAGCGAGCACAATACATCTCACACAAATTATAACAGATTAGGAAATATAAACATGCTAGAGAATAAGATACATGAAACTGAAAGAACAACATAGTATAAAAGAGAGAACTATAAGTAAATAGATACTATAAATAGAGAACTATCAGTGACTAGTGAATCAGAGTACAAGATAAACATGTGAACAGCTAGAGGTGATTCATGGCTATACTAAAGAGTTGATTCATGACTACACTACTTTGGAATCATTCACAAGTTTAGTTCTACTCCCCCTTTTCCCCAATCAATACACAAGGATCCATTCAAGTTACGTTAAGATTCATGACAATGTGTGTGACAATGTGTTCCCAGATTTTAGTGTTCTTGGGTGAGTGTGTAAAGATGTAGGGTGTCAGGTCAATATATATATGTGTGTTTGTGTGAATAGGAAAATTAGTGCATACATAACAGTGTATCAGCTAAGGGCTCATGTATTCCAGGCTTGTGTGTAACATATATGAGAAAACAGTGTACACATGACAGTGTACCAGTTCTCGGGTTTTAACAACCCAATGAAATCGAAAACCCATGACCAATCACCAATCATGAACCCTGACATGTAACTAATTCTCAGATGCATATAGGTGAACCAACATTCCAACTAATCATCAACAAAATCAGTAAAAACACATTTTAAATCTCAGAAAACCAATAACAGCCCTAAGTATCGGGAAATTAGGGAAATCCCTAAATTCGAATTCAAACTACAACTAATACCCCAATCAATTGCTTGGTAATCATTCATGTATGTGTGAACATGCATTACAGTGTGTGTCGTGTCCCCAAAGTAGGACACGACGTGTCCAATCAGATTTGAACACATACGACACAGTACAGTCTCGTGCACGCGTGTCAGTTGGTCTAGGATACGACACTCGACACGAGACACCTCGTGTACGTGTCCACGTGTTCGCCATACATAGGTCTACGTGCACAAGTGTCTGTATTGTGTCCACGTGAGTCATGTCGAGCAAACAAGATGCGTATCAGATGCGAAACTCGTGCTCGTACAGTGCAATATAAAATCGATACGGGTGGAATTTCTTCCAATCTACTCGATTAAATAACCTAAAATTTGATACGTATCGTTTCAGTCATGTGTCCAAGGTGTCAACCAAGTTTCACATCAAATGGTGTTGTGTCGTGTCCGCTAGGATACCCGAGAAGCAGGACATAGTGCATACTGTGTCGTGCACGAGTTCGTGTCAGGTTTTGGACACGATAACTGACACGAACCACTCCTAGTCCTTATGAGAATCCAAGAACACCAATAAGGCTACAAATATATGAATTCGGTTTTGAAATTAGTGAACAAATTACTGGTTTAGACATTTCATCAAACACATGCAAAATCACATTGATACGTGTCCGATACGGACACAAAATGGACACAGTTTCCTACCAAACTTGGAGGACAGCTAGGGGACACCTAAATCTAGGCTACCATATAAAGAAATTAGAAAGAATGATGAGTTTGAGGGGTTTACCCAAAGAGTGTCAATCTTAAAAAAAAGGTTCAATAGAGGGGGTTCCTCCTTGTTAGCCAAAAGCTCCAAATTGTTCCCTAACTGAAATTTCTCTCCATGAACATCAAGTAGAGGCTGATTAGATTATATTGCAAAAGATTTGAATCAAAAGAGAATTAAAATAAGTGAGTTATGAATTGGGGAAGAATGGAAATTACCTCTCCTGTCAAAAGTTGCAATGTTACAGAAGAGGCAAGAACAATGAAAGAGGGACTTTATAGGGGGAATCCCAAAGTGGCCGATCACTAAAGGCTAAAATTGGGGTTAGGGTTATGACTTATGGGCTTGGGCCAAGTTTCATTGGTAATGGAAATCACTCATTAAGTCAAAAGTCCTTGAACCTAATCTTTTATTTTTCTATTTGAAACTTGATTCTAAATGACTTAACTTGGGTTGACTTAAGTTAGACTAGGGTCCCACCATGCTATTCAAGTCACCATAGCTAGAGTTAACATCTAGGTTAGTCTCCAAAGTCTAAACTAGCAAAAGTCAAAAATGACCATCTTCACTTCAATAATTCAAAATAATTCAAAATTTTCAAAATAACCAAAATACCCTCAAGCTAAAATATGGTAGTGACAAATCTACCTTCCTTAAAAAAATTTCGTCCTCAAAATTAAAGGCGAAACTAAACTGATGAGAAGGATAGACAATCATACCACAAGGTCCAAAAAAATATGGGTATCGCTCGCGCATCTCATCCTCCCGCTCCCAGGTAGACTCTCCTGGAGAATGATGTCTCCATGCGATGCAATTTTACCTGGTTTCTGAGTATCTTCTCTCGGCGATCCAGAATCTCCACTGGCTGCTCTGGATAACTGAGAGTAGGTCCCACCTCAATCTCCGAATGGTCAAGTACATGGCTAGGATCAGCCACATACCGTCTCAACTGTGATACATGGAATACATTATGGACACCCACTAGTGTAGGTGGCAAGTCTAGCCTGTATGCCACATTATCGACTCTCCCGCTGATCACGAAAGGTCCGATGAAGCGCGGGCTAAGCTTCCCACCTCCACCAAAACGTACGGTACCACGAGTCGGAGATATTCTCATAAAAACTATATCTCCGACCTAAACACAAACAAGGTCTCAAGTTACAAAATAATCAAACATGATCAAATAAACACAAACAAACAACCTACTTCTAATCATATCTCTAATCTGTACCTCAAACTCTAAAGGCCTCCGGTGGCTATCGGCCCAATGTCGATGTCTGTCCTGTGCCACGTGAAGTTTGTCCCTGATGAGCTCCACCTTCTCGGCTGCGTCAACAACCATCTCAGGTCCCAATAAAGCTCGCTTCCAGACATCATCCCAAGACAAGGGTGTACGACACCTACGCCCATAAAGTGCCTCGAAAGGTGATATCTCAATGCTGGCCTGAAAACTGTTATTTTAAGCAAACTCTACCAAGTACAAGTGATTCTCCCAGGATCCTCCAAAATCTAAGACGCATGTCCGTAGCATGTCCTTGAGCATCGGAATAGTCCTCTCTGACTGTCCGTCCGTCTGAGGGTGGTATGCAGGACTAAACTTGAGCTGAGTGTCCAAACTAGTCTGCAGACTTCGCCAGAAATGAGAAGTAAAGCGACTATCCCAATCCAAGACAATGCTGATCGAAACTCCATGAATCTTGACAATCTGCCGCATGTAGATCTTTGTAAGCCTCTCAGTAGACGTACCAACTTTAAATGGCAAAATGTTGGCCGATTTGGCCAACCTGTCTACGATGACCCAAATCGCGTCCTTCCCTCCTGGTGTACGCGGTAATCCAGAAACAAAATCTATCGTAATGTGCTCCCACTTCCACTATGTAATGGGCAATGTCTGTAACAAACCTCCTGGCCTCTGCCTCTCTGCCTTGACCTGCTGAAAGACCAAACATCTAGCTACGAAGCGAGCTACCTCCCGCTTCATCCCATACCAGTAGACGTGCTCCCTCAGATCCCTATACATCTTGTTGGCACCAGGATGTATAGAGTACTAAGATCGGTGGGCCTCCTACATGACCTGCTCTCTGAGCTCTCCACTGGGCACACACAGCCTGGAACCGTACCTCAAAGGGCCATCCTCAGCAAGAGTAAACTCATCATCCACTAGCCCTGCTCGAACCTGCTCTCGAATACACCATAAAGCAACATCCTTGAACTGCGTCGACTTGCTCCTCTCCATCAAGTTCGACTGAATCTGAAGGCCCCACATCTGTATCTGAACTCCTGACAAATCACCTCAATCCCTAGGCTCTCCAAATTTGCTAGCAAGTGACGGTCCATAGTCAAACACATGACTGTCGGATACCTACTCAAGGCATCAGCAACCACGTTGGCCTTCCCTGGGTGATACTATAGTGAAATGTCGAAGTCCTTCATCAACTCCAGCCACATGCGCTGCCTCATATTGAGCTCCTTCTGCGTAAACACATACTTCAAGCTCTTATGATCTGTGAAGATCTCCACCCTCTCTCCATATAAGTAGTATTTTTATAACTTCAAAGGAAATATCACTACTGCCAACTCCAAGTCGTGGGTAGGGTAGTTCTTCTTATGGGGACGTAACTGCCTGGAAGCATAGGAAATCACCTTCCCATGCTGCTGCAAGACACAACCCAAACCCTTTCCTGAGGCATCACTGTAGATAGTGAACCCTCCCGATCCTGATGGCAATGTCAGAATCAGAGCTGTCGTCAGCCGCTTCTTCAACTCATCAAAAGCGACCTGATACTCCTCTGACCAAACAAACTCTGTATCCTTCCGGGTCAGCCTAGTCAACGGCTCTACAATCCGGGAGAAATCCTGCACGAACCTCCTGTAATAGCCTGCCAGTCCCAAGAAGCTCCTGATCTCTGATATTGAACTCGGTGCCGACCAAGCCTCAACTGCCGTGATCTTCTTCAGGTCCACTGAGATCCCATCTCCAGTCACCACATGACCCAAGAAGTCAACTCTGTCCAGAAAGAACTCGTACTTCGAGAGCTTTCCATAAAGCTTCTCCCTCCTGAGTGTCTCCATAACCACTCTCAAATGCTCCTCATGATCCTCCTCAGTCTTCGAGTACACCAGGATATTATCGATGAACACCACCATGAACTTGTCCAAGTACTGATGGAACACCTTGTTCATCAAGTTCATGAACACCGTCGGGGCGTTGGTCAGCCCAAACGGCATAACCAAGAACTCAAACTGACTATACTGCGTCCTGAATGCGGTCTTCAGAATATCCTTCCTCTTCACCTTTACCTGATGATAACCTGACCTGATTAGATCAATCTTCGAAAAAAATTGAGCTCTGGTCAACTGATCAAATAGATCATCAATCCGCGGTAATGGGTATCTGTTCTTGATCATGAGGTTGTTGAGTGCCCTGTAGTCGATGCATATCCGTACGGACCCATCCTTCTTGGGTACAAAGAGTATCGGTGCACCCCAAGGTGAAGAACTCGATCGGATGAAGCCCTTGTCCTGCAGCTCATCCACCTGCTTCTTTAATTCCACCAGCTCACTGTTGTTCACTCGATAGACATGCTGAGAAATCGTTTCCGCGCCGGGAACTAAGTCTATCGAGAACTCAATGTCTCTGTCCGGTGGAAGTCCTGGCAACTCCTCCGGAAAGACGTACATGAACTCCACAATCAAAGGATGTTGAGCCGCCTGCTCCTCGACTGAAACCCCGTAGAAAAGTCTGCTGCTCTACTCTGCCTGTCGTCAGGTGAACTCGAACTCTGGCTCTCCTGACGCTCCAAACAGAACTCTACCCCCACGGCAATTAACGCTGGCGTGATGCCTGCTCAACCAATCCATACCTAATACCATATCATAGTTCGGTAGTGGCATTACGAGAAGACTCACCTCCAACTCTCGGCCTCCCAAAATAATACTTCGCCCTCATCAAACATCACTCACGAGGATAAGACCACCCTCGGTCGTAATCTTGCAGGTCCTAGGCAATGATTCAGATACAAGGCAGCATCTAATAGTAAATGATACAGACGCAAAACTGTAGGAAGCCCCAGAATCAAATAGGGTGAAAGATGGAATGGAGTCGAGAAGAATCGAACCTGCGATCAACTCCCCAATGGCCTCTGCATCCTTGGCCACCATGGCAAAAGCTCGCCCGTGCTGACCTTCTCGGACCTGCTACTGATGCTGGATGAACCTCCGCTGCTGAGTCTGCAGTGGTCCCTTTTGCTGCCCCGTCGGAGCTTTGGCTTTCGCTTCCTGTACTGCCCTGCCTATGAATTGAGAGCACTCCCTCAGCTGATGATCAGCTGCTCCACAAAGTAGGCACCTGCCCAATCATTTCCTGCACTCGCTCCACCCGTGCCCCTGCTTCTTGTATTAGGCACAGCTGGTGGACTGCTGTCTCGGTGCCTGATGCTGCACCCTCAGCTGCTGATGCTGTACCTACTGGAAGGGTGCACGGCCTTGCTACTGGAACTGCTGCTGATGCATCTGCCTCTGCGGCTGCTGGTACTAAAAATGAGGTCTCTTGGCCTGGCCTTCGCTGCTGCTGGCTCTCTGGAAATCCCGGCCTCTCTTCAGTTTCAGCCCCAGGTCGTCCTCCGATGCCATGGCTCCTGCAAAGTTCTTTACGAACGTAGCATTCCGGTCACTCTTAGTCAGTGACCGAACCTCCCTAATCAACCTTCGACGGAACTTTCTACCCTTCTTCTTCTCCGTCAGATCATCTATAAACCTGGCCAACCGGCAGAACTCTCCGACGTACTCTGCAATTATCTGGTTCCCCTGAACCAGACTCTTGAACTGCGCCTCGATGCCTCCTAGTGCCACATCCGAAAATAACTGTTCCTTGAACAGCTCCTTGAACTGCTCCCATGTCTAACCCTCTGTTCCCACTCGGGGATCTGTTTGGTACCAGGTACGGGCTAGGTCCTGCATCTAACTGCCCGCTGCCTCAATATGAAGTCTGGCTGATATCTCCGCCAGCCAAAAAATCTTCTCGATGTGCTCAAACCCGTCATCTGCATAGTGTATGCCCTCGTGTAGAAGCATGGAAAAGGACAAGAGAAGCTCATGCAGCTCCAAACAGAATGAGCCTTATGCGGTTCAGGAACCCTTCAGAACTTTATGTGGCTCGAAACTCCCCAACAGTTCCATGCGGCTCAGACAAAGATACGTGGCCATATGCTGTCCGCTTCTAGAGCTGGCCATAAATCAGTCTCCCAATTAATTGCTCTGATGACAGCTCTGACACAATGAATGACAGCTCTGCCATAAAGCTAAAATAATGATGGCATGCCCCTTGGAAAAAGAAGAAAATCTTCTATAACTGACAGGATCCGTCAAGTCCCAAGCACCCCTATGCGGCTGCATCCTTCATACGGCTACATCCTTCATACGGCTGTCCTCTTCATATGGCTGCATCCTTCATGCGGCTGTCCTCTTCATGCGGCTACATCCTTCATGCGGCTGTCCTCTTCATACGGCTGCATCCTTCATGCAACTGCATCCTTCATGCGGATGCCACCTTCATGCGGCCGCAGCTGCCACCTTCATGCGGCTGCCCTCGTCATGCGGCCGTCTCCTTCATGCGACTGCTACCCTCATACGGCTGCTACTTTCATGCGGCTAGGGTCGTAGGGGGCACCCGTATGCTGTTCATTTAGAAACCGTACTCATGCGGCTCTGTCAGTACATTCCACTTACGACAGTTGAGACACGTGGCGGTCCTCGCAACAGCTGAGACACATGGCGTTCTTATCCTCCTCGGAATTATGGCTGCTAGCAAATCATAACAAACTCAGATTTGTTACAATCATCATAATTACCCCAAATCAAATCAGATCAGACAAAATCGAACACGTGGCAGGAGATCCGAGCCTATCAAAATTTATGGCAATCAATATTAATTGCCCATAAGATTTGGTACAATCTATATTAATTGTCCAGATTCGTTGTAATCAAAATTAATAGCCCAGATGATTGGCCGCCGACTTTCCAAGGGGGAATCATTGTAAACCCTAATGATCACACCCCCACTTCTATAAATAACAAGGTGCCATTCCCTTGCAAACCCCCGGAGATGGGAGAGACCGGAGAGAGAGGATTACTTGGATACACAGAGAGAAAAAGGCACGCACAGAGGATTCTTCCCGGGCATCCTTAGAGCATTTCTTCATCAGAGCCAAGGCAACGTCCGATCGTCCAAGGAGTAAGGCAGAGCTGCCGTCGCTTTCCCGAGCCTCTACCGTCATCCCCTAGAATCAAAAATAAACAATTGTACTTAGATTGCTGTACCTAGGTTTTCGTCCCTAGGCTTTCTTTGTACAAACGAGTTTGTATTGTGAGTCTACGTTCAGTCCTTCTATATAATTGTTCTGTACTTTTACAATCAATGGCAAACACGATGGTGACTCTGTTGGAGACAAACTTCTCTACGGCTGAGGAGTTGGTGACGCAATCGGAAGCAGCCAAACTTGGCTCCACTCAACAAATGCTGGTCGTCCGGTTCGATCAGCAAGCGTTTGAAGAAATGCTCTCCGACGGGAGCGCTGGCCCGGTCCAAGGACGAACCCGCACGAAGAAGGCCCGCAGGAAGTGGAGGCCCAAATCATTCGCTCCTCCCCAAGCTCTCGAGGGAGTACTCTCTGTTGCATAAGACGGCAAAAAAGACCCTCTTGCGGCTCCACTTCAGACCATATAGGACTCTGTTATCCCCAAGTCCAGCAGAAGAAAGCACTATGATGCTGGACTTGTAGGGGCAAAAAGGAACTCCATACGGTCTGAACCGCATAAAGGCGCCAGCCGCATAAAGAAGGCTCATGCGGTCGCAACTGCCTACCACATGGAGAAAACTCATGCGGCCACGAAAGTCAGCCGCATGCAGAAAGCCCATGCGGCCAGAACTACCAGCCGCATGCAGGCAGCCTGCACGGCCATGACTTCCAGCCGTATCCCGGAGGTTCATGCGACCGCCACTTCTAGCCGCATACAGAAAGCTCATGCGGCCACAAAGGATAGCCGCATACAGACAGCCTGCATGGCCACTAATCCCAGCCGTATACCGTCTGCCCCATGTGGCTCGCGGTCAGTCTTTGATCACCTCTCATGCGGTCAGGACTCCAGGTGCACCCAAGAACATGTGCCAGACTCTCTGCGGCACCATTTGGACTCTTCCTACTATGCACCTTCAGGTGCTAGAGTGAAGAAGTCTATGACAGTGCGGGCTCGGTGAGCTCAGTCAGCTGTCCCAACCTCTGACCATCCGAGCGCTCCGCTTACTGTTATGCGGGCCTCTAATGGAAAGTTGTACCAAACCACTCGAGTCCAGCCCCCGGTGGCAATCGAACAGAGTGGTTCCCAAAAGTCTCTCAACAATCAGGGAGCAAACATGGTGCCAATACACGCGGATGCTCGGGTTTCACAGGTTGCTCGAGATGCACCTGACTTGCATGACGTAATCTGTCACAAGCACAAAGAAAGAGAAGAAGCCTCGGTGTGCAGAGAGTCCTTCCCTGGACATCACTGCACTCAAGTCATTGTCAACTGCTGCTGCAGCAAGGCAACTACACAAGAGGAGCGGCGATCCGTCTTCCAACGACTGCAACACCCAGGTTCAGGAGACGAGGCACCTCTCATCGTCTCTTAAAATTTTGCTCAGAGGATCCCTGGTAGCAGGAGAGGAAAGAAAACAAATATCTCCAGCCCAAAGATTTTAACCACTGTGACCAAGAAACTATCATCTAAGCGGTTGTCTGCCACCGAAGTTTTCCAAGGCACCCGTTCGAAAATGAAATCTACTACATTGGGAGATTCATCATCCACATCACTGGGGGTCACTGGAACCGGGGGTAGCATTTCTCCGAACATCCATGACAATCCGGTATTCCAAGGAGATGAGCCCGGGGAAACGACTCTCCCAACAGATATAACAGGTACCGACGTCCCCGAGGATGTTTGCGACTCTCAAGACGAGGCAAGCTCTGAAGCTGGGGGTACTATTCCTTTTGAGTCCGAACCAGAGGAAAACATTCCCACATACCCCGATGACTTCTTTGTCCAGGGGTATAATTCAGAGGGCACGTCGTCCACCGTCCCTTCTACTTCGGCTCGTCTGAGGACGACATTCATGACAAACGATGATCAAGACGGTCCCAGTGATCCCAACGCATCGACACTCTGGAGGCCATACTGCGTACCTTGGTCAAATCCGTAGACTAAATCAAAGCGGCGCTCCCAACTCTGTAAGGAAGGACGCCTGGCCAAGCAAGCTTGGGTCCCGCGATCAATGCGGACTCAAACTCAGTGGCACCAAACCCGGGTGATAATCCTCCTGAAACATCGGCTCCTACCACTGCAAACGAGACCAGGGAGGCGAGAAGAGAGGTCCAGGAGCTTCGGGCCATGTTTCATGCCCGAGAAAACTGCCAAGACCTCAGGATAAGACAACCGTATCCTATTGCATGGAGAGATGTGCCCTTTCCACCAAGATATAAACCATTCAACATCAATCCATATGATGGAAAGACATCTGCAAGCAGGTATGTCACCTACTTCGAAGACACAACCGACCATCTACCTCATGACGACGTCATTCCCACACGGCTATTCATTGGAGCGTTGGAAGGGGTCACTTTTGACTGGTACCGTAACTTGCCGGACAACTGCATCCATTCCTTTGCCGGCTTCAAGCGTATATTCCTGGAGAGGTTCTATGAAGTAGGATAGGACGTGATGATGTCCACCCTCATGGACGTTGTCCAGGGAGAAAAGGAGTTGACACAGAACTATATCGAACGGTTTCGTCAAACCGCGATGAAGTTACCTTCCGGTAACCCCGATTCCTCCTTGATTGAAATTTGCCAAAAGAGACTGCTTCCCACAATCAGCCTCTGGATGGGCGAAAGTCAGTTTAAGGATTGGAAGACTTTCATTATCAGCGCCACTAGCGCAGAAGACAAATTAAAGAAAGCTCACCAACTGGGATTGCACGTCTCGGAAGGAGAAGATAAGGGCAAACGCCCTAACACCAGCAGCAACAATGGGGGTAACCCCTCCAATAATCGAGACAACAAGGGGAAATAGGCTATGGTGGCCGACACGGCTCCGAAGCCTGAACCGAAGCCGACAGAGAAGCAGTGGCCTCAGATGACTTATTCCTTCGAAGACAGTCATGTTAAACCCATCTTGGACATGCTCATACAAGAAGGTCGAATCCAGCTCCCTCCTCCAAGACGTGAACCTCGTCCTACCGAGATGGAAGGCCCCAAGTACTACCACTACCATCGTTATGTCCATCATGCTACACAAGACTGCTACCAACTGAAGCGATACATCCAACATCTCATCGATTTCAAGGCCTTGGCCATTGATTTCGAAGAGGTAACCGTAGCAGCCAATATGGTGTCAGTACAATTTGGTAACTTTCTCCAGGAGAAGAATGGAAGTCGCAAACCTGCCACCTCCCAAGACCAGGTTGCTGGTCTAGTGCCCCTTACCACATCACGAGGGGAGATCATGTGGGTCCACCCGGACCTGGTACCGGAAGTAACTCAGTCCGCACCACCTACTTCCAACAAGAAGAAGAGTGGGAAAGTCAAATTATGCCGCACAATCTCGATAGAGGTCGAAGAAGCTGTAGTTGTTGTTACCCGATCCGACGCACAAACCCCTCCACCGGGTAACTTGGCTGAAGATCATCAGCCGGCAGCTGTTGATGCCCCAGGGCCTACTCAGCCTTCGACGACCAACAAGCCTAGGCCGAAGGAGACTCGCTTTGACAAGCCGCTCCGAAAAGAGGTGCCTCAAGGGCTGGAGAGGCCTTACAACTTTGACATCCTGGCATAATTGGCCAACACACCGGCCAAATTATCACTATATGAGCTCCTAAGACTTTCCAAAGATGTTTGCATCGTACTGAGCGAGGCGCTCTAGAACGCCGACGCATATCTGGCTCAGTCCAATCTCACTGGGGAAAGCCCGTCCACAGATCTCCAGGACAGCGCTTGCATAGGTGCAATGCCCAACATCGTCTTCACTCCGCAGGATATGCTCATTAAAACCAACCTACACGATCGTCCGTTGTATTACACTGGATACATCGATGACGTAAAGATGGATCGGATGCACATTGATCCCGGTTCTTCCATAAGCATCATCCCGAAGAGTCTGTTGCACCATCTTCACATCCCCATGCATCGCCTGATGCCAACAAATACCGCCATCAGCGGTTTCAATTCGGGCAGGAGCTACCCGATCGAGAAGATTCGCTTGAAGTGCCAAATCGGCGATCTGCAGTCAGAAGTGACTCGTTATGTCATTGATGCGGACACTTCCTATAATATTCTCCTGGGGCGTCATTGGATACATAATTACATGATCGTGCCTTCGACGCTGCACCAGTGCTTCAAGTATGTCGACAAGTACGGCTTCGTGAGAACAAAATTTGCCGACATCGATTCCTTCAAAGGGGTTGAATCTTACTACTCCGACTCTTGCTTGTACAAGAAGTCAAAAAGGCACCTTGTCGAAGAAGATATGCAAGCTCAAACTGAGCTGGCGACGGGATCAAAAGAATCTCTGACAATCCACCTTCAAGCTCGCAAACCTGGCAAGACCGTACCCTTTACGGTCGCTCTGCGTAAGGATACAATCAGTCTCTCGGCACAAGAGGGGCAAATGATAATCCGACTGCCAAGGTTCGGCCAAGCGACAAAACCCACAACGGATCCACTGACAATCAGGTTGCCAAGAGCCGGCCAACCACAAACAGAGAAGCTCAAACCCTCTGACAAGCCAATAACGATACGATTTTCCAAGATCAATCGTCAGCCCAATACGAAGTCGGGGACTCCTAGCGAGCCAACAACTCCCCGCCTAGCATCAAGCGCCAAATAGGGAGTCGCTAGTTCGCCAACGACTCTACGTTCTGCCCCACCAACAGAACCCCTGATGATTAAGCTGCCCAAGTCATCCTCTCAGTCTTCATTTATACAGGGGGTGGCCGAAGAAGAACCAGAATTGGCCAAGTATGTGGCTGCTTATACTGATGTTCCATCCGCAGACGATGTAATCCCACTAGAAAAGATACCTTATTTCATCAATAAAAGGCTATCTTTGAATTACCTCGAGCTTGATAAGCTTTGTACAATGTATGCCATGGAACACGGTATAAGCACCCACCTGCACACACAGGTGACAAATGCCTACACCGCTAACCAACTTACTCTAGTGGAAGACGCTTACCGTATAGTCGAGGGAGGGGATCATACAATCATCTTCGGCCGGAAGAATGATCCACAACTTTTTAGCGTAGAGGAAGTCGATCTCGAATCGGACGCCGGAAGACTGCCTCTTTATCTGTATAGCTCCCAATCCAAGTATCTCATGCAAAGACAGGGGTATGATCTGGAAACTACACCAGGCTTGAACAATGGCACTAGTCGGCGGTTACCTTTACAGTTGACAGCCCCGGTCGGGAAACCACAGGATTACTACAACAAGATCCGATGCGGACTGGAGTATGTTACGCCTGCAACAACCCCTGAAAGTTCAGATGAGGAATGCGACTGGCATTCACACTCAACTAGATCACCAACTTCTGATTCAGACGTCAGCATTGGGGACATACTCAGACAAGTCTGGCCCGTCAATATGGCATTTGCTGACGCCTACGAAGAGGATGAAGACATTCCTGAACTTTTTGAGTTAGAGCCGTGGGCACAACAACTAGATACGCAATGGGAGAAGCGGTTCGAACAAAGAGAGCCTTCCACCGAAGATGAGGTTGCGCAAGTTGATCTCGGCAATGAGTCCTCTCCCAGGCCCATCTTTGTTAGCAAGAATCTGACAGACGAAGAGCGAGAATCGCTACTGCAGCTCGTCAGAGAATACATCGACGTGTTCGCCTGGAGCTATGAAGACATGCCAGGACTGAACCCAGAGGTTGCACTTCACAAACTCAACATCTGTCCGGATACAAAATCGGTCAAGCAACAGCAACGATGGTTCCGCCCCGACATCATGAATGCCATTGAAGCTGAGGTCAATAAACTGATAACTAGTGGCTTCATCCGCGAGGAACAACATCCAGACTGGGTCGCCAATATAGTACCAGTCCTCAAGAAGAATGGAAAGATTCGAATCTGCATCGACTTCCGGAACCTGAATGAGGCATGTCCTAAGGATGAATTTCTCCTCCCTATCACAGACATCATGATTGACAACACCTGCGGCTTCGAGCGTATGTCATTCATGGATGGTTTTTCGGGGTACAACCAAATCAAGATGTTCCCTGATGACGAAAAGTATACATCATTCCGAACACCAATTGGCACATACTGCTACACAGTCATGCCCTTCCGTTTAAAGAATGTTAGCGCTACCTATCAAAGAGCTATGAGCATCATTTTTAGAGACCACCTGCACAAGACAGTGGAATGCTACGTCGACGACATCGCCGTCAAAAGCCGCTCTAAGGAAGATCATCTGCAGGATTTTAGGACAGTATTCGACCTGATGCGAGCGCACAATTTAAAGATGAATCCCACAAAATCCTTCTTGGGCGTATCCAGCAGGAAGTTCCTGGGTTTCATCATTGCTTCCCAGGGTATCCATATACACCCTGAAAAGACGAAGGCAATCATGGAAATGGGTCCCCTGAGAAATCTTCGTGAACTCCAAGGCCTTCAAGGGAGGCTGGCCTATATTAGGAGGTTCATCTCTAACCTCTCCGGGCAATATCAGCCATTCACCACCTCATGAAGAAAGGTGTCTCGTTCGTATGGGATGAAGAATGCCAGCGCGCCTTCGACAGCATCAAGGAATATCTGACGAACCTTCCAGTCCTGGTGGCTCCGGTTGCTGGAAAACCATTCCTGCTCTATGTACGAGCTATGGAGCATTCTCTCGGTGCTCTACTAGCACAAAACAATGATACAGGCCATAAGCAAGCTATATATTACCTCAGCCGAATGATGATGGGGCCAGAACACCGATACACTACCGTAGAAAATGAGTGTCTTGCTCTGGTGTTCACCATTCAGAAGATGCGACACTATGTCACGGGACAAACCATCCATGTCGTATCAAGAGTCAACCCCCTCAGGGTCCTCATGACTAAGCCAGGTGCGCTCAGCTCTCGTCTCGCTACCTGGGTGATATTACTGTCCCCCTACCATATGGTCTTCGTTCTACAGAAAGCGGTTAAAGGCCAAGCCCTGGCAGACTTTTTAGCGGCTCATCCAGGTTCGGAGTCAACCAGAATAGACGAAGAGATTCCAAATGAGGTCGCCAATTCAAATATGGCCTATCATGATACCATATGGCGAATGTTCTTCGATGGTGCTTCCAGAACGGGGCCCAAGGGTAACATTGTCGCTGGAGTCGAAGTGGTGCTGATTTCTTCCTCCGGGCTGGTGATCAATCGAGCTTACTCCCTCACGGAGTCCTGCTCAAACAATATGGTCGAGTACAATGCTCTAGTCATTGGCCTCCAACTTGCAAAAGAACTGGGGGTAGAATATCTCGAAGCATATGGCGATTCACAGCTAATCGTCAATCAGATTCGGGATTCATACGAGGTTCGCCATGAAGACATGATCCCCTATCACCAAATAGCGATCGACATCATCTCGTTCCTAGCAAGGTTCTTCATAGAATACGTTCCCAGGCTCTGGAACATTGAAGTCGATGTCCTAGCAGGTCTCGCCGCTTCCTTAGCAGTTCCGAATCATGCTCATCATCTGGTCGACATAATAGGCCGTGAGTTGGTATGTCCCAGAAATAACATTCAATGTATTAAGAGTTACTCCGCGCTGGCAGTCGACGAAGCACCAGATTGGAGAACCATTCATTGACTTCGTAGTCTACGACATCCTGCCAGAGAATTCGAAGGAAGCCACTTCTATCAGAAGACGTTCCTTTAGATTCTTCTATGATACAGAGACGAAAATGCTGTATCGGCGATCATACGATGGATTACTGCTTTGGTGTCTGTCAAATACAGAAGCCAAAGAGGCCGTGCGCAAAGCTCATGACGGCGTCTGCGGGGCCTATCAGCCTGGCCCAAAATTATAGGATCGCCTTCGACGAATGGACTATTATTGGCCCACAATAATTGCAGATACGATAGACTATGCAAGAAAGTGCTAAGCCTGTCAAGTCCACGTAGATTTCATCCACCAGCCATCCGAGTTTCTACATCCAACGGTGGTATCCTGGCCATTCGAAGCATGGGGAATGGACATCATTGGCCCGATCACTCCACCTTCGTCTAGGGGACGCCGCTTCATACTCACAATCACAGATTACTTCTCCAAATGGACGGAGGCTATTCCGCTGGTAGAAGTCAAGACTTTAAACGTGATCAGCTTCCTCAAACATTACGTAATTTATCGCTTTGGACTGCCCTGAAGGATCGTCCATGATAACGGTCCACAGTTCGCTAGCCACACCTTTTATCGGTTCTGCAACAAATACCGAATCCAGAACATTGCTTCAACACCATATAACCCAGCGGCTAATGGTTTAGTTGAAGCATTCAACAAAACAATCATCAAGCTGCTCAAAAAGTTCGTGTCTTCCAACAAGTGCGACTGGAATGAGAAGCTCGGCAAATGCTTATAGGCGTACCACACTACAGTACGGACGGCCACCGAAAACAAACCATTCTCCTTGGTATACGGGAGTGAGGCAGTTCTCCCCTTGGAGACCCAAATCCCCTCACTCCGCGTCGCTCTCACCTACCGGTTAACAACAGATGATAATCACCATCGACGACTACAAGAGTTGGAGGCCCTAGATGAGAAGCGCATGTTAGCTCAACAACGAATTGAGCTGTATCAAGCCCGAATCTCCAGCGCTTTCAACAAGAAGGTCAAAATCAGAACATTTCAAGTAGGCGATCTTGTTTTGGCAATTCGGAGGCCGATGGTTATGACTCACAAAACCGTCGGCAAATTCCAGCCAAAATGGGAAGGCCCATTCATCGTCGAGGCTGTATTCTCCAATGGTGCTTACCATCTCGCAAAATAAAATGGAGACTTGCTCATGTTGCCCATCAACGGCAAGTTTCTAAAGAAGTATTATGTCTGAAACGACATACCAAAATATCTCAGATTGTTGAGTTATGTACCCTCCGGTACCACTGAACCCACAGTATGCCTCCAAAATATCTCAGATTATTGAGTTATGTACCCTCCGGTACCACTGAACCCACAGTCTGCCTCCAAAATATCTCAGATTATTGAGTTATGTACCCTTCGGTACCACTGAACCCACAGTCTGTCTCCAAAATATCTCAGATTGTTGAGTTATGTACCCTCCGGTACCGCTGAACCTACAGTCTACCTCCAAAATATCTCAAATTGTTGAGTTATGTACCCTCCGGTACCGTTGAACTCACACTCGACCTCCAAACACCAAAGATTATCGGGTCATGTACCCCTTGGTACCACTGAACTCACACTCGACCTCCGAACACCAAAGATTATCGGGTCATGTACCCCTTGGTACCACTGAACTCACCTACATTCATCCTCAAAATATCCCAGATTGTAGAGTTATGTACCCTCCGGTACCACTGAACTCACATTCTGCCGCCAAATCTTCCAGATTGCCGAGTTATGTGCCCGCAGGTACCGCTGAACTCCCATCCTGGTCAATCTATATCGCATTTTTTGGGTAGTAAGTCACGTATGATCATATCTCTGAACTTTCTTCCTAAAAGGAGCTCCTTCCTCATGATCCTCTACCCGCACTTCCAGTGCACAAACAGGGTAATAGATCCACAAATTTCTAAGACAACCATGTCGATGCTACCTCTGAGTTATTTTACTTCCATCAAAAATAAATCGCCCCCTCACATAGAACTTTCATGTCGATGCTACCTCTGAGTTGTTCTATGTACCCCTTCATGGAGCCTACTCCTGCCATGTCCTCATTACCTCTGAGTGGGAAGGCTCCATCGAAGAAACCCTCATATTTGCCATGTCCTCATTACCTCTGAGTAAGTATGTTGGTTCTCTCTCAACTTATTATCTGTATCCAGAACTAGGGTACGCCAAGGATAATAGGTCAACAAAAGTCTCCTATTGGGACCATCACTACAAGCAAAGAATAGAGCAAGTGTGTTATGTTCATTCAAAATCAGTTACGTGACTACATCTCATGAGCAAGCCAAAAAAGTTCTCCGTCGTTTTATTTAGACAAGAAAGAAAAAAGATTACATTAATGTCCAAAAAGAAGCGAAACATAAGCTACAGCAAAGACAGACAAAAAAAGCAAGACAGACATTTATGAGGGCCTACAAATCCTATTTGCGGGGGCGCATATACCAATCCCTCAACCATTTTTCATATGAAGGATCCACTTGAGCAAAATCCTCGTCCGGAGCAGTAGGGTCAGAACTCCCAATACTATCGCCGTCAGACTGGGGTTCCTCCTTTACAGCAATTTCAATAGGCGCCAGCTCTCCTTTCTGATGCTCTATTTTTGGTATTACCTCCTCCTTAACAAGCGATGACTCTTGTTTGAAAGGGGGCAGCAGCTCTTCCTTCATAATGATCTCAGCCTTCGGCAGGGTTGCTGCAAGAATCAAAGATAAAAAGAAATAAAGTTAGAAGATGGTCAGAGCCTTATGTGGCACAGTCCAAAACGGGGCTTATGCGGTCTTGTTTGAGAAGGCTTCATGCGGTTCGATTTAGAAAGTCCTTATGCGGTTCAGTGCATGAAGTGCTTATGCAACCCTCATACGGCCCGGACATAGGGTATACCCCTATGCGGTTCGGGAGGCACACGCAGTACAGTATGCGAAGACGAAGAAGGCCCGCACATAAATATGCGACATAGCTATAGTTCTGAGTTTATCCTTACCAACAATGGTGGGGTGGACGTCGGAGTGCATCTCAGGCACTGTGGCCGACGAGGAAGCGGCTTTCTTGCCCTTCGCTGCAGCAGAGGCAGCCTTGGAAGACTTAGGAGCCATTGTTGATCGAAGAAAGAAGAAGAAGAGGATGACAGTTAGGGCAAGAAGTGCTTAAATTGGAAAGAAGAGTAAAGAGTTTCTCTCTCTAATTACTCTTATTTATAGGAGGCCAAGGGGTAGACACGTGGATTGATGAACGCTCCGAGTCTCGTGCTGCAGGCAAAATCGACTCCTAGGATTTCATCCCCTCTTATAAAGGAGATTCATCGACTCTTGGGATTCCCCCTAAAGACGGCTCCAAATTATAACGAATCAAGAGCAATTAATGCCGCCTACGTGGTAGAAAGAACAGTATGCGGCCAGAAGTGATCCATGCGGCCAGAGCAGTTCATGCAGCTAGTATGTCCATGCAGCTAGAAAGGCCATGCGGTCAGAATATCCTCTGCGGCTAGAAGAGCTTATACACAGCCACGCTTCTTATTCAAAGTATTTCAATTTTGCAAATTAAAAATTTTGAAGGGGGTCTTGTAGAAGCATGGAAAAGGACAAGAGAAGCTCATGTGGCTCTAAACAGAAGGAGCCTTATGCGGCTGAGGAACCCTTCAGAACTTTATGCGGCTCAAAACTCCCCAACAACTCCATGCGGCTCAGGCAAAGACATGTGGCCATACGCTGTCCGCTTCTATAGCTGGCCATAAAGCAGTCTCCTAATTAATTGCTCTGATGACAGCTCTGACACAATGAATGACAACTCTGCCATAAAGCTGAAATAATGATGGCGTGCCCCTTGGAAAAAGAAGAAAATCTTCTATAACTGACATGATCCGTCAAGTTCCAAGCACCTCTATGCGGCTGCATCCTTCATGCGACTGTCCTCTTCATGCGGCTGCATCCTTCATACGGCTGTCCCCTTCATGCGGCTGTCCTCTTCATACGGCTGCATCCTTCATGCGGCTGTCCTCTTCATGCGGCTGCATCCTTCATGCGGTTGCATCCTTCATGCGGCTGTCCTCTTCATGCGGCTGCATCCTTCATGCGGATGCCACCTTCATGCGACCGCGGCTGCCACCTTTATGCGGCTGCCCTCGTCATGCAGTCGTCTCTTTCATACGGCTGCTACCCTCATGTGGCTGCTACCTTTATGCGGCTAGGATCGTAGGGGGCACCCGTATGCGGTTCACATAGAAACCGTACTCATACGGCTCTGTCAATATATCCCACTCACGATAGTTGAGACACGTGGCGGTCCTCGCAACAACTGAGACACGTGGTATTCTTATCCTCCTCGGAATTATGGCTGCTAGCAAATCATAACAAACTCAGATTTGTTACAATCATCATAATTACCCCAAATCAAATCAGATCAGACAAAATCGAACACGTAACAGGAGATCCGAGCCTATCAAAATTTTTGGCAATCAACATTAATTGCCCATAAGATTTGGTACAATCTACATTAATTGCCCAGATTCGTTGTAATCAAAATTAATGGCCCAGATGATTGGCAGTCGACTTTTCAAGGGAAAATCATTGTAAACCCTAATGATCACACCCCCACTTCTATAAATAGCAAGGTGTCATTCCCTTGCAAACCCCTGGAGATGGGAGAGACCGGAGAGAGAGAGGATTACCTGGATACACAGAGAGAAAAAGGCACGCACAGAGGATTCTTTCCGGGAATCCTGAGAGCATTTATTCACCAGAGCCAAGGCTACGTCCAATCGTCCAAGGAGTAAGACAGAGCTGTCGTCGCTTTCCCAAGCCTCTACTGTCACCCCCAGAATAAAAAATAAATAATATACTTAGATTATTGTACCTAGGTTTTCGTCCCTAGGCTTTCTTTGTACAAGCGAGTTTGTATTGTGAGTCTAAGTTCAGTCCTCCTATATAATTGTTCTGTACTTTTACAATCAATGACAAACACCTTGGTAGCCAGGAAGTCTCTAGGGTGCATCTTCTGGAAGTCCTGAATGTCCTTCTTCCTCTGGCGAGGCTGCTGTTGTGGCCCCTGAGTAGCCACCATCTCCACAGTCGTACGGACCAGCTGATGGGCCTCGTCGATCCCCTGACAGAAGTCGATAGTCTGACATTGCTGCTGCTGCTGATAAGACTACAGAATCCTCTCTACGAAGGAAAATAGATGAGCAGCATCTACCATCCCCACAGGTGGAGGCTGCTGTGGCGAAAGGATCTCAGGAATCACCTGGCTTTGCCTCCTAGCTAGTGGAGGTGCTCCTCCAAACGTAGCTGAAACGTGCACTCCTGGCGGCTGAACTGGTTCTGCGGTACCGGGAGCTGGATGCACAGGACAAAAGATGGTAGACCCCTTTGTAGTGTCTCCCGGTTCGGGGCGATGCGATCTCGTCTCAATAACCATCCTAAAGACATAGATGAAACAATAAACAATTTTTGAGAATGAGTCGAAATATCAAAGGAGGACAGTTTATATTCAAATGAAGACAATAAGCAGCAAAATATAGATAAACGGAATCTGATAAGGAGTTTTCCCAGTATGATTGAGTACCTTAAAAATTTCCTAATCCTACTACAGGCTGTAGTGATACTCTAGTTCGAATACCACTACATAAAACTAGGACCTGCATGGGCCACCACTAAAAACGTGTCACGACCCGCACCCTAGAGTAAGGACACGAGAAGTGAATACGTCCAGCCTCACTATAACAAAAGGACCTATTAATGACGCTTGATAAGTAAATTTCATGACGGCTGATAAAGAAGCATCATCAAATTTCAGCAAGACTATAATCTACGACGGTTTTTTATATAAACGTTATTGATTGTCTCTCAGTGATACGAGCGTTATGAAAAAAATACCAAATTTTAAGTCGAAACCTCAACTCTTCCACACTTAAGTCTAAAACCCTTCTCCTTCTCTCTTTCTCCTCCCGCTCCCCAACTTCCTTCAGCCCGCTCCCCGCTCCCGAACTCCCCGCAGCCCGCTCCCCGCTCCCGAACTCCCCTCAGCCCGCTCCCCGCTTTCCAACTCCCCTCAGCTCGCTCTCTGCTTCCCAAGGTTTATCCTAAATTATTTTTTATTTTATGCCCTAAATTTTGTCTCGACATGATTTTAGTAAAATGTCCTAATTTTTGACCTATTTTCTATTTGAATGCATGTTTGGAAATCTTTGAATAAATTTTCTTTTTTTACTAATTTGTGAGGCATTTTCTTTGTCCGCACATTGGTTCATCTTCTTATTTCTTTCTTTGTTGGTTCTTGCAGTGTGGAAGGGTATTAATTCCATTCCTTTTGGACGAATACTTACAAGTTGAACTTCATGGAGACACGTTCGGGTAGCAAGGTTTGTTTTGGTTCATGGAGACACGTTCTTTTCAATTGCCCTATTTTCTAGAAATCATGGACAAAAAAGAGATCAATGTCCCTGTAATGTCGTGTATGACACATGTAGAATACGACATTTTTACACTCGAAATTACTCTAGGTCACGCAAAAATCGGTACCATGTCTGTGTATGTGCCATGTCATATTGTCTTTAAATCAAGTCCTATTCTTCTAAGATTAAATTACTCCAGGCAATACAACTTATTTTTTACAGTACGCATGTTGCTCATGCATTGAGGATGGGATGGATCTTTGACATCAATTTGTAATTGTTTGACTGTACATCTTTAGATTAAATGATATCGGTCATGTTGGATGTGAGCGTTGACCAACTCTTTTTTTAGGTTTATTTGACCATCTTTTGTTGTTATGTAGATGATTCATATAGACTTTCTCAATATATATTCTTATATATTTTGACATCTTATTACCTTTTTATACCGGTATGCACATATAGGGAATTGTAAACCATTTTCTGTTTTGTAATAACCAAATGAACTATACCGAAGTCCTGTTCTTCTTCTTTTTTTAACTCGAGCAATTAAAGTTATATTCTGGAATCAACCTTCTCCACTTTCATGAGTCTGAATTTATTGGCCTTATCTACTTCACATTGGCCATTCTGGAATCAATCTTCTCCGTATTCAGCTTGAAATGAAACTTTCAAGTTACAATCACTTACTCGGTGTTTTGCTTTATTATACAGAGGAATAGATCTTGGATGACAAAGCACCTATTATCGAAAGAATATAGAGCCGGAGTTGATGAATTTATGAAGCATGTTAAAGCTAGTGGGGATGATCTCAACTTCATTAGATGTCCATGTAATGAGTGCGAGAATCTCTATAGTCTGAGTTTAGAAGATGTAAAATTTTATTTGACGACAGTTGGTATCGATCCAAGGTATACTATATGGATATGGCATGGGAAAGTTGATCCTAATGAAGTGTGTGAGGATACATGTGCGTCTGTTTATAAGGACTATGATATGGATACTTTAAATGATGTGTCAGATACACTAGAGATGTTCCATGCATTAAAAAGGAAGGACATTGAAGAAGATGATGAAGAGAACTTTAATTCATTGCTTGATGATGCTAAGAAACCATTATATAATGGTTGTAAAAAGTATACGAAGCTATCTGCGATAGTAAAGCTCTTTAGTATCAAGGCCAAGAGTGGTTGGAGTGATAAAAGCTTTTCAAATGTGTTGACATTGTTCGCCGACATGCTTCCGGGAGAAAATGAATTGCCTGTAACTACTAGGGAGGCTAAGCGTTGCTTCTCAATATTTGGAATAGGATATAAGAGAATACATGCATGTCCGAATGATTTCATACTCTATAGAAAAGATTATGAAAATACAACCTCATGTCCTACGTGTGGAACATCGAGATATAAGGTAAAGAAGAATATGTCTGAACAAAGTCAGAAAGAGCAAAAGAAGGGCATCCCAGCTAAAGTTCTATGTTACTTTCCACCCATTTTATGCTTTAAAAGATGGTTTCGATTGGTACAAACATCAAAGAATTTGACATGGCATGTAGACGGAAGGGAATTTGATGGCCAATTGCGTCATCCCGCAGATTCACCGACGTGGAAGACAATTGATGATAAATTTCCAGAGTTTGCAGCAGAAGCAAGACACTTTCGACTCTCTCTTTCAGCCGATGGGATTAATCCATTTAATTCACTCAGTAGTAGGTACAGTTGTTGGCCTGTAATGCTAAATACTTATAATTTACCACCTTGGTTGTGTATGAAGAGAAAGTTCACATTGTTGATATCAGGCCCCCAATAACCTAGAAATGACATAGATGTTTACTTAGCACCATTGATTGAGGATCTCCAGTTGTTGTGGAAGGATGGAGTTGTGACTTACAACGCCTATTGGCAAGAATCTTTTACATTGAGAACTATATTGTTATGGACTATTAACGATTTTCCTGCATATGGCAACTTGTCTGGTTGTTGTGTGAAAGGATATTTTGCTTGTCCAATATGCAACGAAAAATACTTTTTCAGAAAGATTGAAACATTGCAACAAGAATATTTATACTGGTCACAGAAGGTATTTGCCACATAACCATTCTTTTCGATCACAAAGAAAGGCATTTAATGGTGACAAAGAGTTTGGAACTCATCCTGAACCATTAAGTAGGGAAAAAATATTAATAAAGGTTGCGGGGATTGCCGTTTCTTGGAGGAAAAAAGATATTCCAGAAAAAGATATCAGAGAAGAAGACTTCAAAGAAGAAGAAGGAAGCAGAAGTGACACCAAAGAAGAGGAAAAAAAAGCACAAAATGATAAAGTTATAAGTTATTGGAAGACGAAATCTATTTTTTTTAGCTAGAGTATTGGAGATATCTTCCTATTAGACATAACTTGGATGTCATGCACATTGAGAAGAATGTCTGCGATAGTATCATTGGGACACTATTAAATATTTCTGGAAAAACAAAAGATGGGATCAATAGTCGCAAAGATCTTGTAGAGATGGGCTTAAGGAAAGAATTGGCACCTCATAATAAGAAAAATGGGATTTATCTTCCAGCTGCATGTTATTCTTTATCGAGGCAAGAGAAAAGAATAGTGTGTCAAACTTTGCATGACCTTAAGGTCCCAGATGGTTACTCTTCTGTCACGACCCGCACCCGATTTTCGGATACGAGACGTGTCCAAGCCAGCCTACACCGCAGAGTCGGCGGTAGAACGCTGTCAAGCCCGTAAGAAATAAATGCTGAAATGCAACATTTGTTGCTCATTCTCAATTCTAAATTTATTACAACAGTTACAACATTTAAAATTAAAGGAAAATACAAGTTTTACAATTAATGAGAATGATACATTGCTATCTATTTCTAGGTCGTCTTCAGCATACCCAAGTTCTTCCAGTGCTAAGAGTGATCGCGGCTAAACCTGAAAAATATTGGTTATCCAGTCAGGATTAGAACAAGTACACAAACCGACGACAATGCAAAACATAACAGAATTAACAAGACATGAAAATAGCATATGAGATATGAAAGCTGTAAGAAAACTGATGACATAGCACGATAGAGAAATAAATAAGGAAAACTAATAAAAGATAACTATCTAGGTGGTGTGAAATATCTGTTTCAACATGTGGACGGCTAGGGGGTAAATAAGGCACACTGCACGTGTCGTGCGCAGTGGCTAGCATTCACGAAAAGACAATGGAATAGTTCTGGGTAGTCCATATGTATACTAAGATATTTTCCCTCCCGACAACTCCGTGTGACGAGCGTGTCAACAAGCAGCAAGATATATGTATAGACATGAAATGAAAAGACTACTATGAATCGGAAAGCAATCAGAAAGTGCACTTGCCTGAGGTCCTTAGCTGGAGAAACCAATAATAAATACCACTCACGAGCCACAATCAATCAACACATGCAGAAGTCTCCGGATGCTGAAATAAATAGTACCAACGTTCTCAGAATAGTCAAATTAGCTAGGATTGCCTGTCCTTAAGTCCAATTCTGGACACAGGGCAAAACGGTAATTTTGGGCAAAAACGATGTCCGCCGTTGGACCCGCTTTGCACCGAAAAGCGTGCCAGAGTCAACGGTCTCTAAAGTCGTCAAACTATATGTCTACGGATCCAGTTTTTCTATACGAACCCAACCGTATGTCCAAAGTTGGATTCCGGCGGGCCGTGCACAAAATCGCCCGTTGAGTGGGACCGCGGGGCCCGCAAAACGGTGATTTTATCCACTATCTCAGAATTAGACCAAACTTGGCATGCAGGACCAGAAAAATGATACGGTTCTATTGGCGCAAATTTCGCCTCGATCTGACGAGTGTGCACAAAGTAATTGGAGAATTTGCAAAATGTACGATACGGTGAATTTCGACGGATACGCATCAAATTCGTCGCGCACACGCGACCAATTTGAATTCCGTCAAAGCCCACACGACCACAAAGCTGTTACGCAGCTTTCGATCCTTTCGGTACGCGACCATGTCGTCCGGATTGGCGTGACGCACGTCGTGTGGAGTGATTTTCCTATTTTTAAAACAGATTTTTCTCAAAGTTTGGGATCTGATTTCTCGACGTGTAGTCGATGTAATCGGGTTCTATAAATTGGGTTGTGAAGCCCTATATGTTATCTATTACTATGTTTAAATAGATTTTCAAAATTCCTAATATTGGGTTCAGAATTCTATTTCGAACATAGGAGTTGGGGCCGGGTTTACTGTTCGTGTTTGGACAGTTTTCTTCAAACTTTGAATCAATATTCTGGCCATTATAAAGCATATTAATCCGATCTAATTGAAGGGAAGTAATCTCGTAAGGGTTGGGGACGTACCCGAGAAATCGGCTCGCGAAACGATCGAGCGATCGTTGCAAACCGTCGACGTGAAGTCACTGCCACCATTGCCCCGAACTGCTGTTGCTAGCTGTCGAAGTAGGCTGCCCGCGCGGCCTGCCGCAGTTTGGCCGGTCGGCGACCGCGTATGGCGACACGCGCACACAGCGGGGGTCGCCCAGGCTGGGGGTCGGCGGTGATTTTGTTAGGGTTTCCTTAGTTTTCTCGTTCTCTACTCGTTATATACTCCTCTCGGTTGGGAGTCAACTGTTATGGCTCGGGTTAACAGAGAAACGCGGGGGGGTGGGGGAAAATTTCAGGGCTGGGTTCGTGGGCATGCTGGCCCAGCTAGTTGGGCCTGGGGTTTTGGGTCAGGCCGGGTTGGGTGATTGGGTTTATGTGGGGAAAATTTAAGAGTTGATGCTGGTTCTCATGTGGTTTTTTTTATTTCAATGCTCAATCAATGGCTCTACATGGTTAGCCATGTTGTATAGCTGATGGCAACCAACTACAACTTGGTCTAAGCTGACGTGTGATTGCATGCATGTATGTTGTTGTTGCTACTTGCAACTAATATATATTGAGATGAATTGAATTGAATTTCAATTCAATTCAGTTCTAACATTCATTTGTTTCAATTCACTACTACTCTATTTAATCATAATAATAACATAGGCCACCACCATTTGCACTTGTTGCTTTAGGCAGTGGTACAAGTCATATTTGGAGGGCAGAGTGTTTGGTGTGTACATATTTATTTATACGTACAAATATACATGCACATATTTTTATAATATATATTTATATACAAATACAAATATACACATGTATATTATATATATATTTATATACATATACCTACATATTCACGTATATCTATATACACATTACATATATGTCCTCGAATATATATATCTATATATATATATTTTATATTCAAATATATATACCTTATTTACTTACGAATATATTCCTATATATTCAGATCCATATTTGCACCTGTATCATATATAGACTTAACACTCTATCATTCCATATTTTTAATATATAATCTATTTTTGGTCTAGGGCCTATTGTATAGATATGACTGTATATAATAATATTTATTTGACAAAATAATATAACCCATAATAATAAAATAATATTGTATAATAATATCCTCGATAATATTGATAATAAATAATAATAATAATATTTAAAATATTTCGGGAAGGGGAGCTACAAATCTATCCACCTTAAAATAATTTCGTCTTCGAAGTTCCAACTCATAAACATGCCTAAAAATAATAATAAATAGAGTAAATCCACTATTACCATAATCTCTTCAAATTTAATCTTCTCAAAAATATTTTGTAACCTCGAATACTTGAGGACTTCTACCCACCTTAGGTCACACTACTCCCTTGGAACACGGTCACTAAAATCTTATAATCTTCTAATTAGTTGCTAATAACTCTTCTAAAAATATCTAGGACATCTGGTATCTATAATCCTCTCGTATCTACAAACAACAAATTATTTCATAATCGAGCAATATTACAATAACTTAAGAATTTCTTGATGTATTCTAGACAGCACGATTATTCGTCCCCCCGAAATAGGAAGGGACAAGAATCAAGAGTATAGGAAGGCAAGGGAGAATAATCGAGAATGATTTCAAACAGTTCAGTCCTATAGTCCAAATATGGTGGTATGCATGGGTGAGTGTTACTGGGTCTTACTTGGTTCCTTAATTGGACATTAGTCATTGGTTGGATGAACATTGGATTTCGATCTATAAGAATTGGACAAGATCCCAATGATGCAACTCTTTCTACTAGATTAGAGTATCCTAGATTAGGTTTCTAGCCAAGGGTTGAGCTAGTTGCCCGTCGGGTTGGTTGGCGAGGTCCCTAAAGTTCAAAGTGCGCCTTCAGTGACTTTTGTGTTTAAGTAGCACATGAGGCCTCAATTGGACGGTACACTAGTGGCAGGTGTATAGTGGGCTTCGAGTAGGTCACAACTATATATTGGGTCGAAGGAATGGGGTCGCGGTTAAGGCTCTAATGGAGGTTGGAAAGTATACCGATACTATGGTAAAGGTTATAACTAGTCCTTTTAACCTGAAAGTCGTACCCCAAAAATAGAGTACAAGGGGACGGGTTTGAGTGGGACATGATATACCTAGATGAAGGTGGACTCGTCTAGATTTTGCACGTGAAATTTGTTGGTAGGTAACCGCTGGTCTCGTGCTCCGAATATTAATGGCACGGCCGGGGACACGAAAGGATCTAAATGAAAAGTGGGAGTCCAAGGGCACTAATTATCAACCTAATGGAAAATTATCCTAATCAATCGGTAATCTTCGTATACTCCAAAATTTTAGAAGGCTTACAGTCTACCCACCTTAGAGGCTAGGATATGGTGGCAAGGTTCCTGTCATAGGGCTGGCCGATGGTAGCTACCCTTGTATAACAACTATCATAGCCATGGGGCATACTCTGTATCTATCTACCCATTATAAGCTTTCGTCTTTCTAAATCAGTGAAAGACAAAACAATAGGGTTCAAGGGAGATGTCACTGAACACAATTACGTGATTCAAAGGCGAATGTATAACTCAAGAGGAATTGTCAAAGCAATCGCGGATGAGATCCAAAAGGCATCTATATCTCAATCCACGTAGTGTAATTAGATGAAGAATGAACCAAACGCATCATGGTTGATCAGACCGTAATACAATGATTCTGATTTAGACAATATGTTAGCGGGCGTCCCCAATAAACATATGTCTCGAATCAAGCTCGATAAAAGAGTAAGCTTGCAAAAGCGAGGCTGTAATAGCAGCATTGGTCAAGATATTCGAAATACAAGTATGCGAGATTTTTGGAAAGGGGGCACAAACACGCTAGTATCTATTTCATAAGCATTTCAAATTGCTGAGGGAAACTTTAAATCAAATCTAACTCGGGGTTCATACAGGAATACCATAATCAGGAATTATAAACTAACTCCTTACAGCAAAATAGAATTTAAAACAGGCAATTCTAAATTATGATATAAGATTTATATCTAAAAAGAAAATTGAACTATTTATCAAAATTAACGCCTTAATTCTAGGCAAGCCTAACATACCAAGCGAATAGTATACTCACATTGGATCACATTGTCATATCAAAAGTAATAGTGTACCTATAGGGATCTAGCAAGCAATCTAAATTCAACCACTCTATATCCAATTTGCATGGCCTATCAGGCAATCTTAACTACCCAATTATCAAATTAATGAGGGACTCCTATTCTTAGTCATTCTCTTAAATCATTTTAATCCTAATTGTGAATGAGCATTTCCTGGGCGCAGGCTTGCAGTAGTACGACTAATATGGTACTACCGCGAGTTCGCATAATTTGTGAAGACGGACCTGCATGGGCCACCACAAAAACTTGTCACGACCCGCACCCGGTTTTCGGATACGAGACGTGTCCAAGCCAGCCTACACTGCAGAGTCGGAGGTAGAACGCTGTCAAGCCCGCAAGAAATAAATGCCGAAATGCAACATTTGTTGCTCATTCTCAATTATAAATTTATTACAACAGTTACAACATTTAAAATTAAAGGAAAATACAAGTTTTACAATTAATGAGAATGATACATTGCTATCTATTTCTAGGTCGTCTTCAGCATACCCAAGTTCTTCCAGTGCTAAGAGTGATCGCGGCTAAACCTGAAAAATATTGGTTATCCAGTCAGGATTGGAACAAGTACACAAACCGACGACAATGCAAAACATAACAGAATTAACAAGACATGAAAATAGCATATGAGATATGAAAGCTGTAAGAAAACTGATGACATAGCACGATAGAGAAATAAACAAGGAAAACTAATAAAAGACAACTATCTAGGTGGTGTGAAATATCTGTTTCAACATGTGGACGGCTAGGGGGTAAATAAGGCACACTGCACGTGTCGTGCGCAGCGGCTAGCATTCACGAAAAGACAATAGTATAGTTCTGGGTAGTCCACATGTATACTAAGATATTTCCCCTCCCGACAACTCTGTGTGATGAGCGTGTCAACAAGCAGCAAGATATATGTATAGACATGAAATGAAAAGACTACTATGAATCGGAAAGCAATCAGAAAGTGCACTTGCCTGAGGTCCTTAGCTGGAGAAACCAATAATAAATACCACTCACGAGCCACAATCAATCAACACATAAAGAAGTCTCCGGATGCTGAAATAAATAGTACCAACATTCTCAGAATAGTCAAATTAGCTAGGGTTGCCTGTCCTTAAGTCCAATTCTGGACACAGAGGCAAAACGGAAATTTTGGGCAAAAATGATGTCCGCCGTTGGACCCGCTTTGCACCAAAAAGTGTGCCAGAGTCAACGGTCTCTAAAGTCGTCAAACTACATGTTTACGGATCCAGTTTTTCGATACGAACCCAACCGTATGTCCAAAGTTGGATTCCGGCGGGCCGTGTACAAAATCGCCCGTTGAGTGGGACCGCGGGGCCCGCAAAACGTTGATTTTATCTACTGTCTCAGAATCGGACCAAACTTGGCATGCAGGACCAGAAAAACGATACGGTTCTGTTGGCGCAAGTTTTGTCTCGATCTGACGATTGCACGATACGGTGAATTTCGACGGATACGCATCAAATTCGTCGCGCACACGCGACCAATTTGAATTACGTCAAAGCCCACACGACCACAAAGCTGTTACGTAGCTTTCGATCCTTTCGGTACACGACCACGTCGTCCGGATTGGCATGACGCACGTCGTGTGGAGTGATTTTCCTATTTTTAAAACAGATTTTTCTCAAAGTTTGGTATCCGATTTCTCGGTGTGTAGTCGATGTAATCGGGTTCTGTAAATTGGGTCGTGAAGCCCTATATGTTATCTATTACTATGTTTAAATAGATTTTCAAAATTTCTAATATTGGGTTCAGAATTCTATTTCGAACACAGGAGTTAGGGCCGGGTTTACTGTTCGTGTTTGGACAGTTTTCTTCAAACTTTGAATCAATATTCTGGCCATTATAAAGCATATTAATCCGATCTAATTGAAGGGAAGTAATCTCGTAAGGGTTGGGGACGTACCTGAGAAATCGGCTCGCGAAACGATCGAGCGATCGTTGCAAACCGTCGAAGTGAAGTCACTGCCACCATTGCCCCGAACTGCTGTTGCTAGCTGTCGAAGTAGGCTGCCCGCGCGGCCTGCCGCAATTTTGCCGGCCGACGACCGCGTGTGGCGGCGCGCGCACACAGCGGGGGTCGCCCAGGCTGGGGGTCGGCGGTGATTTTGTTAGGGTTTCCTTAGTTTTCTCGTTCTCTACTCGTTATATACTCCTCTCGGTTGGGAGTCAACTGTTATGGCTCGGGTTAACAGAGAAACGCGGGGGGGGTGAGGGAAAATTTCAGGGCTGGGTTCGTGGGCATGCTGGCCCAGCTAGTTGGGCCTGGGGTTTTGGGTCAGGGCGGGTTGGGTGATTGGGTTTATGTGGGGAAAATTTAAGAGTTGATGCTGGTTCTCATGTGGTTTTTTTTATTTCAATGCTCAATCAATGGCTCTACATGGTTAGCCATGTTGTATAGCTGATGGCAACCAACTACAACTTGGTCTAAGCTGACGTGTGATTGCATGCATGTATGTTGTTGTTGCTACTTGCAACTAATATATATTGAGATGAATTGAATTGAATTTCAATTCAATTCAGTTCTAACATTCATTTGTTTCAATTCACTACTACTCTATTTAATCATAATAATAACATAGGCCACCACCATTTATACTTGTTGCTTTAGGCAGTGGTACAAGTCATATTTGGAGGGCAGAGTGTTTGGTGTGTACATATTTATTTATACGTACAAATATACATGCACATATTTTTATAATATATATTTATATACAAATACAAATATACACATGTATATTATATATATATTTATATACATATACCTACATATTCACGTATATCTATATACACATTACATATATGTCCTCGAATATATATATCTATATATATATATTTTTTATATTCAAATATATATACCTTATTTACTTACGAATATATTCCTATATATTCAGATCCATATTTGCACCTGTATCATATATAGACTTAACACTCTATCATTCCATATTTTTAATATATAATCTATTTTCGGTCTAGGGCCTATTGTATAGATATGACTGCATATAATAATATTTATTTGACAAAATAATATAACCCATAATAATAAAATAATATTGTATAATAATATCCTCGATAATATTGATAATAAATAATAATAAAAATATTTAAAATATTTCGGGAAGGGGAGCTACATATTCGAATTTTAGATCTAATGTCTCAATGGAAGATCTAAAGTTATATGGTCTCAAATCCCATGATTGTCATGTTCTAATGCAACAACTACTTCCTGTTGCAATACGTGGTGTGTTGCCAAAGCATGGATGTGCTATTATACGAGTATGTTTCTTCTTTAATGCCCTTTGTACCAAAGTCGTGAATGTACAAAAATTGCAAGATATCCAAAATAATCTTGTGATTACATTGTGCTTATTGGAAAAATATTTTCCACCATCATTATTTGACATAATGGTACATCTAATGGTGTACCTTGTCAGGGAGGTCGAACTTGGCGGTCCGGTTTCTTCCGATGGATGTACCCACCAGAGAGATTGGTCTTGTCTGAACTTTGGTTTTCATTATGTAGCAACATGATTGATGTTTGTGTAATCATTTTTATCTTTATCATTTGTTCATTATAGGTTTATGGGTGTGACAAAGGGTTATGTGAGAAATAAGAATCGTCCTGAAGGGTGTATTGCACAATATTATATCACAGAGGAAGCCATTGAGTTTTGTTCAGAATATCTAGAAGAACAATCCGCCATTGGAGTTTCTTCTACGAAGAATGAGAAAAAACCTATAGGAAAAGGAAATATCTGTGAAGTTGACCGCTTATCTTTGGACCAAGCACATCTTTATGTGTTGCACAACAAAAATGATGTTCAACCTTATATCGAGTAAAGATGTCTATATTACTCTTTACTTAGTTTTATCTTTGGACCAAGCACATCTTTTTTTATATTTCGCTTTATAGTTAACAAAATTCTACTTATTACTTGATATGGAGCACGAGGCTTACTTGAGAAAGATGTACCCTCATAGAGTGAAGTGCAAAATGGTTAGAAGATGAGCACAATCGCAGCTTTATTAGTTGGTTACGATCAAGGGTATTGATTAAGCTACTATATTTTATGTTCTACTTAGTGAAAATAAAATATTGAACGTAGAAAAAAAATGACAGGCTGAGGCTACGCAAGAAGACCCAACTAGTAATGTCTCTGATGAATTAAAATGGATAGCTCAAGGACCTCGACATCACGTGACTAAGTTCCTAGGTTATGCAATTAATGGGTGTCACTATCAAATGAAAGATCGTGACGACGTACGAGTCAAGCAAAACAGTGGAGTGACTCTTGTGGCAAAGACTTTTCAAGTTGCTAGCACAAAGGACAACAATCCCATCATCTCAGATATGACATTTTACGGTGTTATCAAAGAGATTTGGTTGCTTGACTATTTCTCCTTCCGGATTCCCGTCTTCAAGTGTGATTGGGTTGACAGCAAGAATGGTATTAAGGTTGATAAACTTAGTTTTACATTGGTTGAGCTTGGTAGAGTTGGCCACAAGTCTGACTCTTTTATTTTGCCCTCTCAAGTAAAGCAAGTATTTTATGTTCCTGATCAATTGGATGATAATTGGTCAATCGTTTTATCGGCTCCTCAAAGGATTTATTATGATGAAGACAATGACGACGAGGGAATCGATTGTTTTGTTACAAATAAAACTTGCAATAAAGTATCGAATTTTGAGTCATTTGATGTTGTTAATGAATCACCCTCGACCTATTTACGTGAAGATTGTGAGGGAACTTGGATTGCACAGTCTAAATCTTCTTGTTGAAATGTTGCTGCAAGTGAATTGTTTAAAGAAATGTTGCTGCAAGTCTGAAATATTGCTGCAAGTGAAAATTACTTAGTAGTCTATTTTGAGAACTGTTTCAAGAACTGTTTCATGGAAATCCCTCATCTTTATTGTCTTAATATGTGTTTTTTCTCGAAACTGTAGTCTATTTTGATCTCAGAGTATATGGGAGAAACTGTAGTCTATTTTGATCTAGAATTGTCTTAATATGTTGCTGCAAGCTACTATATTTTATGTTTCATGCTATTTCAAGCACATACATACATATGTTTCATGCTATTGGGTTTTGAATGTTAACTGAGATTCAAAATTATATACGAACCTGATATTGAGTGAAAGCTTGGGATTTCGAAAATGGAAATTTGGTTTTGTGTATGTAACTGAGTTTAGATTGAACTGAGATTCAAATTGAACTTGAGAATAGAATTGATTTGAATGTTTAAACTGAGTTGGCTTGAAAAACCTGAGAATAGGGTTTCATATATCAAAATTGTGGTTGGGTTTACTTTTATAATGTTAACTGGTATTTGTAAACTGAGACGAGACTTTGGAGTTTGAGTATTGATTTGAAAACTGAATTTGGTTTGATTTTGAAAGTTGTATGTTATGGTTATCTCAGGTTTGGTATTTTGAAAACTGAAATTGAGTTCTCAGGTTTGGTCTTCTTAATCTCAGATTTTATTACGTATCTCAGTTTTCAAGCATATTTTATGTTTCATGCTATTTCAAGCACATTTTAGCAAGATTAATATGAATATAATTATGCCATTTATTTGTTACAGGCTACAAAGCACAGTGAGGATTCCGGGAAACAAAATTGTAGCCGAAAAAAAGGTAGAGGGGCATCAAAATCCAAAAAAGTCAACAAAATCAAAGAGAATGAAAAGAGGATAAAGATCATTTATAACGATATTGGGCAACCAATTGGTGAAGAAAAAATTAATTTGGCAACTTACTGCGGCATCACAGTAAAGTCCTTAGTAAAAGTAACTTATCCAAATGGCATAAAGTGCCAGAATCTGTTAAAAAGAGCTTATGGACTGCTATTCAGG
This sequence comes from Iris pallida, assembly GCA_029216955.1. NCBI lineage: Eukaryota > Viridiplantae > Streptophyta > Magnoliopsida > Asparagales > Iridaceae > Iris > Iris pallida. The sequence goes on from JANAVB010041619.1 coordinate 8,693,740, forward strand.
TAAAAATAACTTATCCAAATTGGCAACCAATTGATAGTAATGTGTGTTAGGAGTAGAGATTATTGCCCTTTGGTTTCAGTTTGAATGTTCCTTTGTATGCCATGTTTCTTGACATTGAAATTAACTATATTCTGTGCATTCCAGTCTGAAACATGGCATATGAGAAGTGCACTTAATGTCATGCACTGTAGATTCCCTCTTACATATATGCATTGCCTGCACATAGAGAGCTCAGGTCTGGACATCAAGTTCAGATAAGTGAACTACGTTCAGACTTGAATTCACTTGTTCACTACACCATTGAATGCTTGAATTCAAGTCTGAACTTATTCAAATAGTATATATGCTGAATATTTATTTTCTGTTGCATATATGCATTGCCTGCACTCATATGTAGATGCTGAATATTTATTTTCTGTTGTAGGCCAAATTTGACTTGGATCCAAATAGTAAAGCCTTTGTGTTAGCATCCATGGCTCGGAGTTGGAGGGCATTCGAAGGTCAACTCATCAAGCATTGGATTTATCCGAATGAGGGCAATCTTGAGCTTCTCAAGCACCCTCCACCAAAGTACTCAGGGATCTTGAAACAATCTGTATGGGAGGAATTCGTCAAAAGCAGACTGTCTGCAAATTTTAAGGTTAACTTGTCAAAATTATTTTTTTATGCATAACAAGGATGACTAGGTCCCTATTATATAAATCTTATTTCTTCTCTACCTTCATGTGTTATAATCATAAGAAAATGAGCAAGGTGCAAAGTGCGCAGAGAGCCAAGGACAAGTTTCCTCATCGTTTAAACAGGAAGGGATATGCCGGTCTTAAAGAGGAGTTAGTAATGAATATTTGTATATCAGTTAACATGATTTACATGTCGACATATATATTATTATAATATGGTTTTTTCTTTCAAAACAGCAACGACAGTTGGGGGAAAATATATAGATGACAGAAGTTTTTTTGGACAAAAGCACGAGTTAGTAAGGACGGTACATTTACTGACGATGGAACCAAGGACGTAGCTATGAAAGTGGTGAGTATATATCGTCCAGTCTATTAAGAGAAATCCTGCTTATCAACAAGCTTATATTTCTAAAACCTTGTACTTTTTATAGGAGGAATACATCAAACAAAAAGAAGATGGGAGTTTGGTGACCGAAGAAGCTTCGGATATTCTAACCTTGGCGTTGGGCACTCCCGAGCATTCGGAACGTATTCGGGGTTTGGGATTAGGACCGACACCAACAACCTATTTCAAGCTTCCAAAATGGGGAATGAAAAAACAAAATGAACTACTCAAGTCCCAATTGAAAGAGGAGCATAAACGGAGACAAGAATTGGAGATCATACTAAAAGAATTTCAAGCCCAAGGAGCTTCACAAACATCTGAGAAGGTTGCTTCCAACACCAAAGGAAGTGGTAACAGGAACTATATAATGTCTCGTAAGAATGAACACGAGTCTCTTGGAAACAAGAGTCCATCATATGGTCCTAAGGTAATGCTTATTACAATTAGTTCTATTTCATCTAATAAGCTTTTCTTCTTCTATTTTTGTCTAATATGTTTATTCTAATATGCTTTTTTATCTTCTATCTTCTTTGAAAAGGTGAAACAAAATAAAAAGTTAAGCGAGCAAAAATTCATAACATATCCTACATCAAACATTGGCATGGTAAGTACATATATTCAATACATAATCTTTATTCAATAACTTAATTATAACATGTAGTAATTATATCCAGAAATAACTGTTTCTTATTTGTTTAGGGAACCAAATGTAAGCTAGCAGTGGGCATAAAAGAAAATATTGTTGTCGAGGGAATTGTCTTTGAAGGGTGTGGACCAAATGAGAAAATTCATAATGTTGAATTAGGAGAATATAATGTTAGGGTTTCAATTATGAAAGCCCTTCAACCTACTGTGAGCCTTCCCGTGCCACTTCATGGAGAAATAGAAGTTGTTAAAGATGCAATTGGGTCTTTAGTAGCTTGGCCCAAAGAGTTTATTGTTGGTGGTTTTGAGGTAATATTATTTAATGCTAGTGTCAATATATTTTATAAAATTGTCTAAAAAAATTCAATATGCAACAGGTAAGTACTAAACCAATTGAATCTGACAATGTTCAACCTTTGAAGGTTGCTGGCTGTGGTAGGGAGATAATTGACACTTTCGGAGAGATGGTAGAAACCATTAAGAATACTGACCCTCATCTTAAAATACCATTAGAGAAAGGAATGTTCGTAAGCTTTAATCCATCTTGTTATTTTTCTAAAATCGTTTTGCTGGAGGTATATAGGATGCAATGGCTAGATGTGAATCTTGTTGTTGCCTACATGAGGTAAAAATATGAAATTTATATTCTGAAATTTTGATTTTGAGACTGACACCATATTTAACTATTCTTTTGTCTTTAGGTTTTTGCTTGATAAATTTCCAAACTCTCGGGAGTTTTTGATAATGTTCAACCCTTCTGCTATGATTAATGCATCCGGGCCTGCAATAAGCAATCTGGTTAGAGAAAGTCTCCAAGAGGCTAAGAAAACCCAAATTTGCTTCATTCTATTCATTTACAAGGAGTAAGAAGTTTTAATCAAGTAGCAAGAGTTTTCTTTCCTATTCAATAACCAATGTGCTTTATTCCATTCACATTCCCTTTAATGTAGGAATCATTGGATTTTAATTATTGTTGACCTCTCTATCTTTAATGTTTACTGGTTGGACTCGCTGTATTTTAAACCGAGAGGAGATATTAAGTTGTTTTTCAATACGTGAGTGAAATTATTATTACTATTGTTAATATTTTGATAATGTATATATTCTGATGTTAGTATATACAATTATTTTCTACTAGTGGCCTCAACACAGCATATATTGGTGGTAAAAGATCAAATAGAAGTCATACTTGGAAATTACCTGAGGTAATCAAACTAATATATGACTTATTATAATCATGGACATTATATTCTCTTACAAATAATATCTTCATATAGGTCCCGAAACAACCTGGAGGTTATGAATGCGGATATTTTGTTATAAAATATATGTGGGATCTCATGGAAGACCCCTCTCCTACTATTGAGTCAAAGGTAAGTTGTTCATTAATTTAATTCTTAATTACTTTTCTGAAATTATACAAAGTAATGTAACTTTTTTTTTGACTTTTTAGCTAAAAATTGGCTAGAAAATCAACATACACGTAGGAAGAAATAGATGATGTCCGATGCGAATTCATCGAATTCGTTGCCAATCATATGGATACATGAGGGTCAAGGTAATATCCTTAACAAGATCCCCTCCTTTTTTCTTGCTCTCCAATTTGCAGGGCATACCCTAACCTATTGGCCACATCCATATGTGTACCACACACCCTCTCTGACTAACTGATTACTAACATTTATACTGACACTCAACTGACACTAACTCTGATATTGGGTTACTGACCTCTAACTCATGTATTCTAACTGATACTAAAACACCAACTCACCTCACTCTTTACTTTACTCACACGCACATACAATTCTAAAAGCACAGATACATGGAGATATCAACCCCTCATCTGAATTGAAACTGGCACTTAACACTTGGACACTAAACCTCTTAGACACTTGACCGATACTTAACATTCATTCACTCATTTCCATTACTGATACGAGACACCCTAGTGTCACATGGACACAATACACTCAAGACACTCTCAAGACACTCACTAAACTATGACTGACACTCATTAACTGGCATTGGCTTACTGCTTGCGTAGGCCTATGGCCAGGAGCCTACAGCAGGTCAAGCTGGAGGGGGAAAATGAGTCCCCTGCTGCTGCTAATGTAGCCTACTGCTTTGGCCTGGCCTGCTGCCACTTGCCCTACCTGCAGGCAATAGCCTCAGGCCTTAGCCAACATCTGCTGCATCAGTGGCCTTAGCCAACATCTGCTACCACTTGCCTACAGCAGGTCAAGCTGGAGGGGGGGAATGAGTCCCCTGCTGTTGCTAATGTAGCCTACTGCTTTGGCCTGGCCTGCTTCCACTTGCCCTACCTGCAGGCAATAGCCTCAGGCCTTAGCCAACATCTTTCTGATAGTTAGATGAATCTAACAGAAACTCCACACAACAGTTTCCCACAACATATGTTGAATTGTGATCTTAATGTGTGTTTTTAATCAGGACTTATACATCATTCAAGATCCTATAGTTACATATATATACATCATTATATCACATTTATTAAACCTTGTTTTATCTTTTGCAGGGTACGTGTGCTGTGGACATAGGTCCTCATGTGACTAAGTTGTATGTTATGGTGTGGGATGTTTTCATGTGGATAGTTTTGATGTAAAGCGTACTCTATATTGGATACTCTATGTATTTTGAGAAGATATATATATATATATATATATATATATATATATATATATATATATATATATATATATATATATATATATATATGGCCTAAAAAAAAAATATATATATATATATATATGGCCTGAGAAATGTAGAATGATAGCTAAAATACTCTATTTTGAGACAATGGAATGTTGCATATTTTGAGACAATGTAATGGAGATTAATGTTACATTTCAATATTTTTTTTGTGAATATGGTTCAAAGTGGTTGTTTTCGAATTGAATTGAGCAGTGTTTGGAATGTATAACATGCAGTATAGAGCGTTATAAATGTGATACAATGACAATCATAACGCTTTCAAAATGTCCTGACTTCCAACCATATTAACTATTCATAACGGTTTTACATAACTATCCATAACGGTTTGAAAATAAAACGTAGCAGAAATTCAACCTATTAATGACGTTTTCGGATGATTTATCTATAACGCTTTGAAAAACATTTATAGCACCCGATTTCATAACGCTTGGATTAAAAAAAAGCGTCATGGTTCTTAATTAATGACGATTTTTAGCCGTCATTAAAGGGTATTTTTGTTGTAGTGCTTACGCCGCAGTGTCGGCGGTAGAACGCTGTCCTAGGTCATAACATCTAACAACATAAGGTACATGTACAGTATATACACTCCGAATGGAGGACAACACAGAATACAGCCTCAATCACAACTAAGGTAGAAATACGATAAGGTAGATAGATATGAAACGAATCCACAAAAGATACAAATAGATAGAGAATCTAAGTGTCTAAGATATCACAGCAATCCAGAAACATCCAAAGCTCAAATGCAATAATCCAGAGAAATAAGTACAACTGAAAAGACAACTCTAGACTAAAGGTGTGTCATCGAATCTTACTCTCTAGCATGTTTATATTTTCTAACTTGTTATAATTTGCGTGAGATGTATTGTGCTCGCTCCTGTCCTGACTGGACCTGTTGAAAATATTACAGAGGATGAGGACGAGGCGCTCTGTAATACATACTATGGAACAGCCCTAGAGGATAGCTATGATTTGGATCTCCAGCAGGATCCATTAGCAGTGTAAAATGTTATAAAAGAAAAACAAAAAAAAGGAATAAAGAAAAGCAAAGAAAATAAAAGAAAACACGATAGTTAAAAGGAATAAATAGTTGAGGGGTCACATACATAGCATGATTATAGAGAGGGGGTGCCGGCGGGAATCAAACATTTCAGATTAAAAACGCATTCCCTAAATATTAGGATATTATCAGATCACAAAACCTAACCTAGATTCGGTATTCTCACCCGCCCCGTCGGTCCGTTGTTCTTCAAGCTCGAGTCTCGGAAACTCCGAGAACATATCGAATTTTAATTTGCAGTAATCGTCGGCGATTGGTCAGGTGTGGCGAGGAGGATGGAGAGGAGTGCGGAGTACCTGCAGAAGTTCGTGGTGGAGACGGAGTGGTACACCGACATTGTGCTGAGCCCGCTGGTACCGGACTCGTGGAGGGCCCCGCTCCCCCGTTGGGCGCAGACCTGGCTCCGCAACTACATCGGCGGGGTCCTCCTCTACCTCATCTCAGGATTCCTCTGGTGCTTCTACATCTACTACTGGAAGCGCAACGTCTACGTTCCCAGAGGTCGACGTCTCCCATCTCTCTCTCTAGAATCTCTAAAATCATAATATTCAACTTTTCATTGTTTATTCTTGTTTTTTACGGTGGTGAAAATTGAAGACTGACAGATTGTTATCATTTTTTTAAAATTTTAATTCTGTGGTTAGTCTTCTTGTCCAACTAATTTTATTTTTTGGGTGGGTTTAGTGGGGCCAACAGCATGAATTTTGTTGTTCAGGCTCTTAAAGAGAGTTGAGAGGTATTGTGTTCCTCCTAAATTATTTCTGTGATTATTGGTGGGTTGATATGTTGGTGTTTGGCCTTAGAGACTAGAAAGATAGTCCCACATTGCCTAGGCCAAATGGTTAGTATCTCTATATATAGCTTTGCTTGTATTGAGAGATGCACATGAGATGTGGAGAGGCACACGGGTGCCATGTGGGGGTATTTTTCTAGTGGAAAGAAGGCTAACTCCACGTAGAAAGCATTTATGCTTTTTGTCATGCTCTAGGAATTAATTCCTTAGGAGCTAAGCTTCCGTAGGGGCTTAAGGACTCGGACTCGGGTTCATGAGGCACAATGTGACGTTTTGTTGGCGTACTTTGCACTTAGCACGTCAGCATCATCGATAGGCGCATAGTGCGCTTAAGTTGCGCTCGTTGTGCGAGCCTCTGCGCTGTCGATCGCGTTCCCTCTTCTCTTTCGTTCATTCTACAAGTTCCTTACGAAATTCAGAGAGCAGAGAAGAGAAATAGAGAGACGCGCACACAGTTATGTCCATCCGAGGAGTCAGAAGAGCATTTCAACAGTGTTCCAAAAGTTCATCTTTGAACTTGCTGGTTCCTGGAAGCTGATCGTGTGGGGGCGAATATAGCTTTGAGCTCCGGTGATCCGTCACCCCAGCATGCATTTTTCTTCTTCTGTTCATCTCCTCTCCACTTGTAACTCGTTCTGAACGAGATCTTCTCTGATCTAATCAGAAAACTTTTTGTGGGCTTTCGTTGCTGCTGCTACGAAATTTATTTGTATCTTCTTTGAAGTATTACATTTGATTTCGTCTCTCTGAATCCTCCGTTATCTCAGTTGTGCACCTTTCTCGAAGTGTTGCCAAAATCTATTTTTCATCTTAAAATTACGTCTCGGGAATAACAATTTCAAAGCTAGATTTACAAGATGGAAAATTCTCGTGCTGCACTTATCGATTTCAACTATAACAAGTTAGAGAATTTCGATGGAGAGCATTACCAAATCTGGAAGAGCAAGGTTAGCCTCAATTTTTAACTCGTTGACGTCTACCACGTGTTATCTGAGGACGAACCGATGGTTCCAGAAGGTGGGACTACGGCCGCGGTTGCTGCTGTTACTGCCAAAAAGTCCAAATGGAAGAGAAAAAAATAGCCTCTGTAGGCTTCTGATCCTCAATGTTATGGAGGATTCTCTGACAGAATCTTACTCAAAGAAGACCAATGCTAAAGAGATATGGGAGTCTTTGGAGAAACTGTATGAACATGACAAGAAAATGAGCAAGATATTTATCGTCGATAAATATCACAAATGACTCTTTGAAGACGAGAAGACGATGCTGTCTCAGGTGAAGGAATTCTTGAAGTTGCGTCAGAAATTGGAAGATAAGGAGATGCCCCTCAATGACAAGTTCGTTGTTGGAGGGATCATCTCCAAGCTTCCCGCTGGATGGAGCAAATTCTATGCGAATATGCATAGGAAGAAACTTGAGATCAGTCTGGAAGATCTCCTGCAAGAAATTTATGTTGAGGACCAGATGAGGGCTCAACTGAAGGTGGACACTCTGTCCAAGCAGATGGCTAAGGCCAACTTGGTCCAGATGAATGAATCCAAGGGAAAGCATGTGGCTTCCCACCACAACAAGAAGGACTTCACTAATCTAAAAGTGAAGGGATCTTCTTTCAAGCACCAGAAGCCAAAGTCCAATGTGACTTGCTTTAATTGTGACAATAAGAGCCATTACAAGAGTGAATGCAGATCCAAGCCCAAGCAGTCAGAGCAAGGTGAGCCTAGTAAGGTTTCCATGGTTACTGACATAATTGCTATGATTGCTCAGGTCACTACGGTGGGTAGACACTGGTGCCACTTGTCATGTCTGCTCTAACAAGGAATGGTTCACCACGTAAAAACTAACCTCTGAAAATGTTATTGTGGCGAACCAGACACAAGCTGAAGTACAAGGGATCGGGACGGTGGTGTTGAAGCTGGCTTCAGGAAAGTCTCTGACGCTTTAAGACATGAAGCATGTACCTGTTATTGCAAAGAATCTGATCTCTGGAGGCCTACTCTGTAATGCAGGCCTAAGGATGGACATCAATGCTAGCCAGATGGTGATGTCCATAAAAGAAACCAACTTTGGAGAAGCCTTTTATACCGAAGGGATGTTTAAACTTCAGCTTGTAATTCAGTCTAATAAAATTAATGCAGTCGCTCATTCTGATTATACTCTTGAGTTGTGACATAATAGACTAGGACATGTTCATTGTAAAAGAATAAACAAAATGTCTAGTCTAGGTCTTTTCTTCCAAATATGGGGGTAAGGTAGAGAAATGTGAAGTGTGTGCTCAGACGAAGATCACAAAGAATCCTTTCATCGGGTTAATCGAAGCATCTTCTGGAGTTGGTACACTCCGATTTCTGTGACTTCAAACAATTTTCTACAAAAGTCGGGATGAAGTTGTCACGACCCGATCCCAAAGTAATGGGTCTAATCGGATTATGCCCAGCATGCACCGTTGTGAGACGGCGACAGTAAGCTGTATCAAGCAGTGAAACGCAACATGCAGAAACATCTAACGTAAATAAAATATTTTTATTAAACTGAAACTGGTCTGAAATGGAAATAAAACAACAACACAACTCATTTTATTACAACTGTTCTGAAAAGGAAGAAAAGGAAAAGTACTAAGCCAACACTCTAGGGTTCTGGGGTTCCTGGTTCAGCCTCTGTGGGACCCAAGTCTGTCCCGTAGAAAGTGCAATAAGACAGCTCCCTCTTCGTCGCTGTCACCTAAAAATATTGGGTCTCCAGTCAGGAGTGAACAAGAAACATATTTCTTCCACATCTAGCATTTCTAAATTAATAATAAATGAAAAATACGAGACAGTTTAAAAACAATATATTTTTGTATTTAATAGTAAAAAAAGACCGACAAGCAAGATGATGTCAATTTTCAGCATGATACAATACTAAGCTAGTATTTTGAGTATATAACAGGGCCTGTGACCGGCTGGTGAGGCAATATGTATACTAATGTTTCGGTCGAAACAAATAGTATACGGTACGGCTCAACCCACAGTGAGGTTGGGGTTAGCGCAGACAAGTAACGAGCAATATTTTGACTTTGGTCACAGACGTTATACTACTCCCCCAAGCAATCCCCAAGTCAATTAGTCAATAAGTCAATGCAGCAATCCGTCAATCAATGTGGAGTCCGAGAGGGATCCACGGTGAATCAGTGTCACTATACTAGATGAAATCAACTGATACATACATTTAATTATTAAAATAAAAATACAGACATGGAATAGATATGAAACTTGCCTCTGTTCTCCGGATGATGTAGACGGGAGTACAATCACGGGTTTGACGTAAGTTCTGAATCCTATATTGTTGACATAAACTGACTTAGATCCAAAAGGTAGCCATTTCTAGGTGCCTAGTCGCAATTTCTAGGAAATAAAGTCCTAGTCAGTTTTATAAGTTAAATTAAGTTAAACTAACGAACAATCAATCTAACGTTGCGAAAGGTTCATTTGTCCATTTGTGGAACCAGAGTCAATCTACTATTTATTGGAAAAAATAGAGTGTTTAATTTATTTACTAAAACTTTGTAATATTTGTAATATATATAAAACTATGCTTTTCTTTTAAATGTTAAAACATGAATTTTGTTTAATTAATAACTTATAATTTTTACCTTTTAATTAATGTGAGAAAACTCTTTTAATTTTTATTTAAACTAATGTTTATTTTACGTATATAACGAAACTAACTACGACTACGAAATCCAAGCAAAACAATAAACTAAGCTACACAATACAGGGTCACAGAAAGTAAAATAGAAAAACGGGCTTATGCCCTTACAACATATTTTAAAGTAATAAAACTACGGGAGATCCACTGAAGCCGGGAAGCGGTCTAATCAGGAGACACGAATGCCCTGCACCCAAAATACGAAAAATCCGAGTAACAAGTTCTAAAAATAATTTAAATATAAAAATACAAAAATAACGGCAAATAAGGTCTCAGACTTGGTCATGCAATCTCATGTTGCGGTAGCTTACGCCTCAACGTACAGGGATGTCCCGTAGCGTTTGCTTTCCGCTAAGGCTTATTCGACCGACTCGGTCGTCACCCAAAAGTGGATACTCAAAACCCAAAGCCAACAAAATAATTAAAGAGAACCGATCAGAATAAATGGATATATATATATATATATATATATATATATATATATATATATATATATATAAGGACGAACCGTTTTGAAAATGGTAATAATAAGTTTGCAAAACCAAACAAGAGAAAAAGAATAAAGATTTGAAATTATGATTTTTAGAAAATTTGGACAGCACCTCCTTTGTAACTAGAACAATCTAGCCAAACTCGGCGATATCGAAAACCAGAATAACAACCACATAAACATATATATAAATTCCCACCTGATATGATAAGAAAATAATCCACAGAACCAACTATCAAACTCAAGATTTAACATATGTATAAAACTAAGAGCCTAAAAACCTAAAATCATGAACTAAGAAATACTACAGAACCAAAATCTACAGAACGTAAACTTCGAGTCGAACTCGGAATCGTCCGCGTATCCACTAGGCAACTAAACAAAGCCGATTCCTATAGCGGGATCGGGACCACATCATCATTGACTACGACGGGAGGGACGAACTACTATGATTAACCAGAAATTTATCGGAGGGCTCGATGACGGAATCCGAAGGGTGGCCTAGGACTCAGAATGCACGCGGCACGACACAGACACGCGAGGACGCACACACGAACGTGCACGGAAGATCTGGCGACGCGCGGAAGGCGCCGAGGTTGCGCCGGCGGGACGCGGCGAGTGTGCTGGTATCGCGGATCGGGGAGGAGATCCGCTGCGTAAGGCGATGTCGAGGGTGCGCAGACAGGGGGTCGCTACCTTGGTCGCGGCGGAGTGGCCGCGGAACAGCTCCAGTGAGGGCCTGTGTCTGCCGCGGAGGCGTGGGGAGGTCCGATGCTGATGGCGCGGTCAGGGGGCGCCGCCGAGGGCCTGCGGGGTCGGGCGCTGGAGATCGGCCGTCAGTGGTCGCGGTCCGGCCGAGAAGGCGAGGGCGGTGACGGGGAGTGGGTTTCGATTCTGGAGAGAAAGGAAGAGAGAGGGGAGTACGATGGTTGTGGGAGAAATGAGGAGATGGGGTTCTCTGTGTGTGTGGAGAGGAAAGAGAGAGAGAGAGGATGGTGAGTTTATGTGGAAGAGAGAATAGTGAGGGATCTGTGTGGAGGAGAAAAAATTAGGGAGAGAACGTGGGGAGCGGGGAAAAAGTCATGGGTTGGGATTTATTTTATTTTATTATTTTATTTTAGAAGAGAGTTTTACAATTTTCCCTCCTTAGAAAATTTCGTCCTCGAAATTTCAAAAATAAGGGCCGGGGTACAATCAAAGTCACTTAGCCTTGATCAAAAACAGTATTTTAAATCATCAGACACGATCGGATTCTAGGCATGATCACTAGGTACAATGATGAAATATAGGCATGATCCGAATAATCTAGATATGATCTGAGATAGAGTTGGAATATTGTTGTTATCAAAATCATTTTAGACATGTGTTAAATCTAGGTATGATTAAAATATAATCAAATGATCATAAACTAGAGGAAAAATCAAATGAGGTCTCGTGAAACAGAGAACGAAAGAGACGAACATCAACAATTTATTGAGAAGACATAAAATAATGGAATCTTCTGAGATGAGGGACTAGAAATTCCAAATTAAATTGGAATGGGGTATAAGGGTTTGTGACTCAGGAAAAATCAACAAGTTGTATGAAAGGAGGATAGCGAGGGTGATCAGAACAATATAGCTGTGATAGGAATGTAATCGAATAAGGTATTTCCATTGAGAACTGAGCGGTGATTAAAGGGGATAGAAAGAATATCGTATCACTATTTCAACGGTCAGCAGATAGGATATGCAGGAAAAAAAATGACTTACAAGATAACCATATTATTAATACCTATGCAAAGACCAATCTCTAACTCGCTAAACTAGTTTAACTCTCAGTATCTACAGAAAACTAAGGCAGATTCCAAGGTATTAAAACTAAATCTATTTGGAATCACAAATCATCTAGATCAAATTTCCATCCGTCATTGTATGTAACTCGTATGCCAAATGTATTTCAAATTTCAAGTATTTCTCTCGATCAAATTATTTTACAGACCTCAATTTCTTATTGTCAGTCATTGTTCCAAAACTGACTACATCAAGGTCACAATCTTTACTTGTTATAGTAAATCCTTGGAAAGTTGATCCATGATCTATATTCGAGAATTTCCAATTCTTGAAATCAATTGACCAATCAAATTTTAATCTTTAACTATGCACATGTCAATTGTTCTCATCCAAACACATTAGCAAAAATATCACAAAATCTCAATTATTTTTACCATAACTAATATGAGTCTCCAATGTGGTAGAAATTGCAAACACAATTGTTTCTTTCCAAAGTTGCATGCCAATAGTCTTATCTCAATTTTTCACTGCTTATTCCTTCTCTAGAACCTATCATTTCCAATGCTTGTGATATTCCTTCCATAGTTATATTCGTCCCTTCTGGGTACAGTAGTCATCTAATCATAAAAGTTGATTTCCGTCAAGTTTTTCTTTACTTGATCCTCATATTCTCATGTTTATATATTATCTAAATTTACTTCCTCCATAGGAGAATCTTACCAAATCTTAGACTTTCCTCGCTAACTCTACCTACGCCTTTCTCTATCTTCCATAACTCTTCTTTAATCATAAAATTCAAAGTCGTCAAATACCTTCATTTGTTTGAATGAGGTTTAGGCACTAGTGAGCACTACTAACGGTTCTAACCCAATAAGCCACAAGTTAAAATATACCACTCTCTTAAGGCTAGCTTACTCAAGTTATTCTTCTATCTTTCTACCCTTTAGCTAACTAATATTGATCCCAAAGATGCCCTTACTAGAAATGAGATAGGTAACAACCTATGTTTCTCCCGCATATAGCTATACACTATATACATATAGTCATCCATAAGATATATATCAACTATTTAATATATAAAGCTATCCACAACTATCTATAACTTCCAAAATATGTAACAAAATATATGCAACGCACTAAAGTTGAACCAGGAAAGAGATTGAGCTAATAGAGATCGATATGGTCCTAATAAGTTCTAGGAAAATTAAGTAGAATTTCATAGGAAATCTATTCCTTCAGGCTATGATAAGATATTTCTGAAAATGGAGACAACCGTTAGAAATGCAAATCTTCTAATCGGACAAATGTCAGAATAATTTGATGGTGCTAAAAAGACAACCACGATATGGATATAGTCTTAATAATATTCGAAAACCAAATATATTCGAAGTCACTTTGCCTCAATTCATGTCTCGCCAGAGTGCATCTGACTGCAGTAAATTTTTGGATCCATAACTTGAATAATTATAGGTTACCGAATAGTTATCAACTTTATCCATTTTCTGGCTAAACAACATAGGAGACAAACATGATCATATAGGACATAGTCTCAATAATATCTGAAAACCTATGAACACCTGAAATCACTTCAACTTAGAGTCTATGCCTCGCCAGTACGCAACAAGCTGCAGTAAACTCACAGTTTTCATAATTCAGACAATGACTACAACGCATATGTGCGAAGCCATATTAGGTCACTGGATATTTTCTCAACTTTGTCTATGAGAATTTCAAAGGAGCTTCCGAAAAATTCAAACGAGTTCTAAAGTTCTAATCATGATAGGAAAGAGATGTAGATGTCCGTTCTTCTAGAATCAAGGAAATTTATCAGGAAAAATATGTGTTCCAGTAGCTCTTGAGATTCAAGAGGTCGGTTTGAAGTCAAGTGGAGTATCTGTTCTTCGACATTTTCTTCAAAGATTAAACTTATGGAATTGATCAAACTTGATTCTGACTAATTGAGTTGGACACAAGACAAGATAGGGGCATCACAGTTTTGAGTTGAGTAAAAGAAGTCAAATAGAATATTCTCGGTAAAATCACTTAGAGAATAGTAATACTGAGCTTTACCGAAATTATTTTGAGAGAAATAATTTCTAATCCAAGGAAGGTTTGAGAATTTCTAGGTAAGTTGGATTAAAAGTAAGTATTATTGATTCAAGGGAGCAAAGCCAAGAAAGGAATAGCTTTGGAACATTGGTCATTATCAGAAGGTCTAGGTACAAACATATGCAAGGTAACCTACGAAACTATAAGCAAGCAAAAATAGATTTTTAAATATATAATTTCGGCCCTAAGTTACAACAGGGTGAATATAATCTAGGTGTTCTAGTTGTTTCTAAAGTCTGTTTTCCTAAAGTCTCAACTAGTCCTAGGTTAAGTTACAGAACTGCGTGATGGTCTAGACTGAGTTAAGTAGACCAACTTACAGGACTGACCTGCATGGGCCACCACTAAAAATATGTCACGACCCGATCTCAAAGTAATGGGTCTAGTCGGATCATGCCCAGCCTGTGCCGTTGTGAGATGGCGGCAGTAAGCTGTATCAAGCAGTGAAATGCAACATGCAGAAACATCTAATGTAAATAAAACATTTTTATTAAACTGAAACTGGTCTGAAATGGAAATAAAACAACAACACAACTCATTTTATTACAACTGTTCTGAAAAGGAAGAAAAGGAAAAGTACTAAGCCAACACTCTAGGGTTCTGGGGTTCCTGGTTCAGCCTTTGTGGGACCCAAGTCTGTCCCGTAGAAAGTGCAATAAGGCAGCTCCCTCTTTGTCGCTGTCACCTAAAAATGTTGGGTCTCCAGTTAGGAGTGAACAAGAAACATATTTCCTCCACATCTAGCATTTCTAAATTAATAATAAATGAAAAATGCGAGACAGTTTAAGAAACAATATATTTTTGTATTTAATAGTAAAAAGAGACCGACAAGCAAGATGATGTCAATTTCCAACATGATGCAATACTAAGCTAGTGTTTTGAGTATATAACAGGGTCTGTGACTGGCTGGTGAGGCAATATGTATACTTACGTTTCGGCCGAAACGAATAGTATACGGTACGGCTCAGCCCACAGTGAGGTTGGGGTTAGCGCAGACAAGTAACGAGCAAGATTTTGGATTTGGTCACAGACGTTATACTACCCCCCCAAGCAATCCCCAAGTCAATTAGTCAATCAGTCAATAAGTCAATGCAGCAAGCCGTCAATCGATGTGGAGTCCGAGAGGGATCTACTGTGAATCAGTGTCACTATACTAGATGAAATCAACTGATGCATACATTTAATTATTAAAATAAAAACACAGACATGGAATAGATATGAAACTTGCCTTCGTTCTTCGGATGATGTAGACGGGAGTACAATCACGGGTTTGACGTAAGTTCTGAATCCTACATTGTTGACATAAACTGACTTAGATCCAAAAGGTAGCCATTTCTAGGTGCCTAGTCGCAATTTCTAGAAAATAAAGTCCTAGTCAGTTTTATAAGTTAAATTAAGTTAAACTAACGAGCAATCAATCTAACGTTGCGAAAGGTTCATTTGTCCATTTGTGGAACCAGAGTCAATTTACTATTTATTGGAAAAAATAGAGTTTTTAATTTATTTACTAAAACTTTGTAATATTTGTAATATATATAAAACTACGCTTTTCTTTTAAATGTTAAAACATGAATTTGTTTAATTAATAACTTACAATTTTTACCTTTTAATTAATGTGAGAAAACTCTTTTAATTTTTATTTAAACTAATGTTCATTTTACGTATATAACGAAACTAACTACGACTACGAAATGCAAGCAAAACAATAAACTAAGCTACACAATACAGGGTCACAGAAAATAAAATAGAAAAACGGGCTTATGCCCTTACAACATATTTTAAAATAATAAAACTACGGGAGATCCACTGAAGCCGGGAAGCGGTCTAATAAGGAGGCACGAATGCCCTGTACCCAAAATACAAAAAATCCGAGTAACAAGTTCTAAAAATAATTTAAATATAAAAATACAAAAATAACGGCAAATAAGGTCTCAGACTTGGTCATGCAATCTCATGTTGCGGTAGCTTACGCCTCAACGTACAGGGATGCCCCGTAGCGTTTGCGTTCCGCTAAGGCCTCTTCGACCGACTCGGTCGTCACCCAAAAGTGGATACTCAAAACCCAAAGCCAACAAAATAATTAAAGAGAACCGATCAGAATAAATGGATATATATATATATATATATATATATATATACATTTGTAAGGACGAACCGTTTTGAAAATGGTAATAATAAGTTTACAAAACCAAACAAAAGAAAAAGAATAAAGATTTGAAATTATGATTTTTAGAAAATTTGGGCAGTACCTCCTTTGTAACTAGAACAATCTAGCCAAACTCGACGATACCGAAAACCAGAATAACAACCACATAAACATATATATAAATTTCCACCCGATATGATAAGAAAATAATCCACAAAACCAACTATCAAACTCAAGATTTAACATATGCATAAAACTAAGAGCCACAAAACCTAAAATCATGAACTAAGAAATACTACAGAACCAAAATATACATAACGTAAACTTCGAGCCGAACTCGGAATCGTTCGCGTATCCACTAGGCAACTAAACAAAGCCGATTCCCATAGCGGGATCGGGACCGCATCATCATTGACTACGACGGGGAGGGACGAACTACTCTGATTAACCAGAAATTTACCGAAGGGCTCGATGACGGAATCCGAAGGGTGGCCTCGGACTCAGAATGCACGCGACACGGCACAAACACGCAGGGAAGCGCACACGAACGTGCACGGATGATCTGGCGACGCGCGGGAGGCGTCGGGGTTGCGCCGGCGGGACGCGGCGAGTGTGCTGGTATCGCGGATCGGGGAGGAGATCCGCTGCGTAAGGCGATGTCGAGGGTGCGCGGACAGGGGGTCGCCACCGTGGTCGCGGTGGAGTGGCCGCGGAACCGCTCCAGTGAGGGCCTGTATCTGTCGCGGAGGCGTGGGGAGGTCCGACGCTGATGGCGCGGTCAGGGGGCGTCGTCGAGGGCCTGCGGGGTCGGGCGCCGGAGATCGGCCGTCGGTGGTCGCGGTCCGGCCGAGAAGGCGAGGGCGGTGACGGGGAGTGGGTTTTGGGTCTGGAGAGAAAGGAAGAGAGAGGGGAGTATGATTATTGTGGGAGAAATCAGGAGATGGGGTTCTCTGTGTGTGTGGAGAGGAAAGAGAGAGAGGATGGTGAGTTTATGTGGAAGAGAGAATGGTGAGGGATCTGTATGGAGGAGAAAAAATTAGGGAGAGAACGTGGGGAGAGTAGGGAAAAAGTCATGGGTTGGGATTTATTTTATTTTATTATTTTATTTTAGAAGAGGGTTTTACAGAAGTATTTCATAACTTTCATCGATGACTTCTCAAAATACGCGTTCGTCTACTTGCTGAAGTCTAAAGACGAAGTGTTCGAGAAGTTCAAAGAGTTCAGGGCCGAAGCTGAACGGCAAACTGGATAACAACTCAAGAGATTAAGAAGTGATCGAGGTGGAGAGTATCGGTTTCATGGACTCGCATCGTTCTGCAAAGAACATGGAACCATAAACGAGACTACTGCTCTGTATTCTTCTCAATCTAACGGAGTAGCAGAAAGAAAGAACAGAACATTGACAGAAATGATGAACTCAATGTTGTTGACTGCGGGTCTTCCAAAATGCTATTGGGGAGAAGCTGCATTAACGGCCACTTTTATTCTGAATAGAGTGCCGTATGCAACTTCTGACATCACTTCTCGTGAACTCTGGTTCAAAGTCAGACCTAACTTGAATATCATTCGAGTGTGGGGGTGTCTGGCATATGTAAAGCTCCCAGATCTGAAGATTCAGAAGCTCGGGACAAGAACTACGAAGACGATTCTTGGGATATGCCGAGAAGAGTGATGCTCGGAGATTTCTTAATATAGAATCAAATCATATAATTGAATCTTGCGACGCATAATACTTTGAAGATAAATTTGCATGGCACAAGAACATTGTTCTTGTGGACATTCTGGAGAATAATAAGGGTGCACAGGAAATTGAAGTTTCCAATGAGAACGTAGTCCAAGAAAAAGAAGTTGTAGAGGAGACAACACTTGAACCAGAACTCGCTGAGCCGTCAACTAAGCGAGTGAGGAGACCGAAGGACTTCGAAGATGACTTTGTCACCTATCATGTGGAAGCAGATCCGCTTACCTATGATGAGACGATGAAGACCAGAGACGCTGTTTTCTGGAAGGAGACGATCGACAAGAAGAAGATAAAAGCAGATGGAACCACTGACAAGTTCAAGGCTAGGCTAGTAGTCAAGGGGTTCTCTCATAAGCAGGGGATCGACTAGTTCGGCACGTATGCTCCAGTAGTCCGGATGACCACCATCAGAATGTTAATTGCTCTCGCAACAATAAATAAGTTGGTGATACATCAGATGGATGTAAAGACAACATTCCTGAATGGCGAGCTGACCGAAGAGATTTACATGCAACAGCCAGAAAGATTTGTCGTTAAGGGCCTTGAAGACAAAGTCTACAAGTTGGTGAAATCCTTGTACGGTTTGAAGTAGGCTTCCAAAATGTGGCATGAGAAGTTTGACAAGGTCATAAGGTCAAATGGCTACAGGGTCAGCAAAACGGACAAGTGTGTTTACACGAAATTTGCTGATGGAAGAGGTATAATCGTTTGTCTGTACGTGGACAACATGTTGATCCTAGGTACGGATATAGACTGTGTCACAGAGACAAAAAAGTTCATCTCGACCAAGTTTAGTATGAAGGACTTAGGAGAAGCTGATGTGATCTTGGACATCAAGATCATCTGGATGGACACTGGACTGGCATTGTCAAAGTCTCATTATATTGAGAAGATGATCACACGCTACGGGTATCAGAATCTTCCAGTGATCGATACGCCTTACAAGTGTGACCTGAAACTGAAGCCGAATTCGAGGAAAAGCGTCAGGCAGCTGGAGTATGCAAGCGTTATCGGGAATTTGATATACGCTACTACTGCCACTAGGCCTGACATAGCTTTCGCCGTGGGAATGCTGAGTCGATTCACGAGCAACCCATGCGTTGAGTACTGGAAAGCTGTGAAACGGATAATGAGATATCTCAAGAACACTCAGACATATGCACTGCACTACAACGGAGATCCGTCAGTAGTAGAAGGCTTCAGTGATGCGAGCTGGTGCTCAGAGGTGGAGAGCGAGAGATCCACATATGGATTCATTTTCTTTATGGGTGGAGCTACTATATCGTGGAAGTCGAAGAAGCAGACTATGCTCTCGCGTTTCTCTATAAAATTTGAGTTATTTGCACTTGATTCCGTATCAGAAGAAGCAGAATGACTTCAGGAGCTCATGTATGATCTTTCATTGGTTGGGGTGCAGATACCGACAATACCTATATACTGCGACAACTATGTGACTGCATCGGTGGCATCGAATGACCTATTCAACGGGAAGAAGAGAACTGTGCGACTAAAGCACAGAGTAATGCACGATCTCATCAAGAGAGGTGTCATTGTAGTGATTGATGTTCGGAGTTAGAAGAATCTGGCGGATCCGTTCACAAAGGGTCTCAAGCGCCAGCTAGTCAAAGGCACAACAAGTAAAATAGGCTTGAAGGCATTATGATATTGTGTTATTGCAATCATGTCATAAAGTTTTATGCTATTAGTTCAAAAAGAAATCTACTAGGCATCTAGCTTTTGGTTTAAGGGAGGACCACTAACTGAAAAAATATCAAGAATAGTGGGTACATGTCCTCTAGAACATGGAAAGGATACGGACCCACAACCACTGTTGTCTACTATATATTTTCTGCAGAGAACAGATCCTGTGGGGAGGATGGCTTAAATTTCTTAATGAGTTTTCAGGCAGAATGAATGCCTGTTGTGCTTTACAGGAAGTACGATAGCACAACACTACAAAGGAGTGTTACAACTCTATGCTACAGTGGGGTGACTCCACCATGAGGTTCCCAGATAGGGGTAATGCCTCGGCTTTGCGAGCCAAGTCACAGCAGCGTAGTACCGCATATAGGCAGGTAGCCTAATGCTGTATGATTAAAGAGTTGTAGACAGCACTACAAAGTGGGGTGACACCACGATGAGGTACCCAGGTAGGGGTAAAGCCTCGGCTATGCAAGCCATGTCATCACGACGTAACACCGCAAGGAAGCGCAAGGCTTCATGCTGGATAGTTTGGCACTACAGAGAGGCTTGTGACCTCATGCTACAGTAGTATGACACTACGATGAGGTTCCCAGGTAGGGGTAATGCCTCGACTTTAAGCCATATCATAGTGACGTAGCACCGCAAGGAAGCGCAAGGCTTCATGCCATGTCTCTTTATAAAGAACTCACATAGAGTGTATGAACAGAGATAGCAGGCCGTCTCTTGAGGGTAAACTTGTAGATGCCCAAAATACATACACTGAAACCAGGTTGGCACAGGCCTTTAATGTGCAGCCATAAGCACATGTGACTACATTGTGTGAATGGAAAGAATTGCAGCTATGGTGCAGAATTCAAGGCTTAGTTCATTCTTGTATTATACTGTTGTTTGACCCATGCGAAAAAATTCAAGTCGTCAGCGACATCTATCCTAATGTATAATGGACCATTACTGTGGGGAACACTCAAACCTATATATAGAGATATGTGGGAGATTGTTGGTGTTTGGCCTTAGAGATTAGAAAGATAGTCTCACATTGCCTAGGCCAAATGGGTAGTATCTCTATATATAGCTTTGCTTGTATTGAGAGAAGCACATGAGGTGTGGAGAGGCACATGGGTGCCATGTGAGGGTGTTTTTCTAGTGGAAAGAAGACCAACTCCACATAGAAAGCATTTATGCTTTTTGTCATGCTCTAGGAATTAATTCCTTAAGAGCTAAGCCCCTGTAGGGGCTTAGCGACTCGGATTCAGACTCGTACTCGGGCTCATGAGGCGTAATGTAGCGTTTTGTTGGCGCACTTTGCACTTAGCACGTCAGCATCGTCGCTAGGCGCATAGTGCGTTTAAGTTGCGCGAGCCTCTGCGCAGCCGATCGCGCGCCCGTTTGCGTGGCCAGTTCGTGCGGCTAGTTCGTGCGACCCGTTTGCGTGACCAGATGGCGCGACCAGTTGGCGCGGCCCGATGGCACGACCAGATGTGGCGGCCCGATGGCATGGCCAGTTGGGGCGGCAGTTTGTGCGTAGTGCGTACAGTGCGCGCTGTGCACGTTGTGCATGGGTGCGCGAGTGCTCATGGGCGCAGTTGGCGCAGATTGCTGTAGCGCGCGCCTATAAGTGTTGTCGTGTCTCTTCACGATCTAAACGGTTACGACACGTTCAGGAACGGTTCCTCCTTTCACGGGTCCGCATTACCACGTCCCGAACGTGTCGTATACTGGGCGGTTACTGGATTGACACTATATATGTTTCACTCTTCTCTCTCATTCATTCAGTTCATTCTACAAGTTCCTTACGAAATTCAGAGAGCAGAGAAGAGAAACAAACGCGCTCAGTTCTGTTCATCCGAGGATCCGAAGAGCATTTCAACAGAGTGTTCCAAAAGTTCATCTTTGAACTTGCTAGTTCCTGGAAGCTGATCGTGTGGGACGAATTTAACTTTGAGCTCCGGTGATTCGTCACTCCAGCAAACATTCTTCTTCTTCTGTTCATCTCATCTCTACTTGTAACTCGTTTTGAACGAGATCTTCTCTGATCTAATCAGAAAACTTTTTGTGGACTTTCGTTGTTGCTGCTACGAAATTCATTTGTACCTTTTTTCGAAGTGTTACATTTGAATTCGTCTCTCTTTATCCTCCGGGATCTCGGTTGTGCACCTTCCTCGAAGTGTTGCCAAAATCTATTTTTCATCTTAAAATCACGTCCCGGGAATAACATGATATATATACTGCTTACTGTTGCGTTGATTTGTTTGTCGAGGTAATGTCGATGAGAGCTTGTAGGGATTTCTACGTATTAACTGCTATTGGGTGCATTCGACCACATTGGATTGGATCTCGAGGCATTTCGTACCCTCGTAGAATACACGATTCTTGACAACCTGTTACAATGTAAAGGAATGACGGTAGAAAGAGACATACTTGTTACTTGTATTATCCAAGTAATGTTAAAAGTAGTGGACGAGAGAGGTGTATCGTTTAGTGGATTTCCAAGCAAAAAATTTGTTGCAGCGATATAAAAATACATAAAATTGGCTCAAACGAAAGATGTTTCAAAATATTTGTGGGAGAGAAAGCTTCCGCCAGCTTCAACTAAAAAATAAAACAACCCAATAATAAATCAACAAAACCAACTCATCTTCACCCCCACAAATAAACCTATAACAAAAGAAACCCAAACTAACAAGATCCACCACAATGTCCAATTTTTGCCAGTAGCACTGACGAGAATCGTATATGTTCATTTTCCTGCAAATTATTCCAACTTTTTCGTTCATGCTAATATTTTAAAATATAATATCGCTATAGCAAATTTTATGTTACATAATTCTAACAAACGAACAAAATCTAACAAACTAAAGACTTTCAAACTAACCTAGAACCAAATTACTAAAAAACCAAAACTAACAAAGTAAACCAAACTAACAAAAAATAAAAAACAAACCAAACTAAAAAAACCAAATAAAACCAACCAAAGAAAATCAAAATCCAACCAACAAAACCGAACCATACTCAATTTCCGCCGGACCGTCTGACGGAACCTTTTGCTCTCCGAAATTTTGTGAAATATATTTCGTTCTATCGCTACAACAAATTTTCTGATTTTTCCAAGAGATTAGAGAGTTGCCTACAAAATTATACAGAAGCCATTGCCGTGCTGGACTTTCAGTAAGAAACGTCATCAACCTAATCAATGCCCAAAGCTGTAGGGATTAGATGAAGATAAAGATGCCGAGATAGTGTCCCATATAGAGTAGAATACTAGAATGTCAAGGAGAGTGACAAAGTGAGCTGTACGTGGAGCGGATATAAAATGGCTGGGGACGTGTACACAAGTTGCCTATAGTGAGATTTGATGAAATGAAGCTTCTTCATTTTCAGAAAACAAATTTGACATTTAAACTCTAGACTAGAGGTGTTAGTGAAGTGCAAGAATTTCATTGATGAACTTTTGTCGAGAGAGAAGACAACTGTGTAGGAAATGATCAACCTGCAGTCCAAGTAGCAAAGATGGTTAGGGTCTGTAATCACGGACTGATGATTCAAATATTGTTTGAGTGGAATAATTTGATATGAAATGCTATAATGACCATCATATCATCTACATAGCGTAGGAGCAATGATTAGGAGTGAATAAACAAGCTTGGATCCATTTGGCCTCGAGGTTAACCCAACATTATGAATAACTGTAGTAAATATGTAGAAAATGTCTAGCAGTTTCTCTGATGGGTTTGAATCCATCAAGCAACAACCAACATATACCGAAAGAAATCACAAAATGCAAACATAAGAATTACTTGGAAAACCTTCGCGGTAAAAACCATGGGATAAAACCTATTGTCCTATCTGTGCTTGGTTTTGGGCTGCCGCTTGCGGTCCGTTTTGGCTGGAGCTACTCCCTGCCTAACAATTCTAGTACATGCCTGTGATATGTCTCAACCACATCATTTTGTTGATGAGCAGCAAGCAAGAAAATATTGAGAGTTCCTTGAGAACTAATAAACTTCTAAACATATTTAGAGTTCCTTCAGAACTAATAAACTTCTAAACCGAGTCTGAACGGACAATTATGCGAGAAAGTTGCGTTTGACCAATTTCGCAAACTCTACATTTTTAGAAGACCGCAGACTTTTGAGACAATAAGTAGATCAAAATGAAACTTGTACGCTTATCAATGAAAAAAAGCATTTAATTTCTTCGATTCCCTCTTAGGAAGATGCGAAGAGAGACTCTTTGTTGATCTAGCATTCATGCACTAAAATGGTCCAGTTCGACGAATGGCCACATTTAATAAAGCAGCACATTGAATTTTGATTCCAATGTCAATATAACTACATCCTCCAGCGCAGGGGTGGATCTACATGTATAGCAGTGGGGGCTAGGGGTGAGCATTCGGTCTATTCAGTTAACTGAACCATAATTTTCCAACACTGCACCTAACCGCACATAGCCTTAAACAGAACACCACATTATCTCAAAATTGTTTTTGACCTAACCGTATTAATATTTCGGTTAGTTCGGTTTTAACTGCAAACCACATTAAATTCAAAATGATTTTTTAAGTAAAAGTTATGTCATGACTCAAAGTCAAAACATACTAATAAAGAGCATTGCTACTAGAGGGAGAAAGGATTTGCGTGTCAAGAGAACGGAAACTAGATGGGGTGTAACTGATACGGTATATTTAGGGTTATGACTAGGATTATGTTAGACTTGGATATATACATATATGGAGGTCTTGCAAAAACCGTAAACCGAACCACAAAACCACAATTTCATAAATCCAAAGCCACAAACAAAACTGCCTTCCAAAAGCCGAACCAAATAGTCTAATTCAGTTCGGTTAGGTTTGTTTGCGGTTTCTAAACGCATACTGCTCGCCCCTAGTGGGGGCTCAAACCCCCACTGGATTTTTGCGAAGTAGGCATTTTTCACTTTTTTTTGTTGACTTATATATAAATGTGGCCCCCATATATGGACGTTGTTGGAGCCTAGCTCAGTTGGTTAAGTACTTAAGAGTTGGTTTTGAAGCTTTTGAGTCCGAATTCTCTTTTACATTTGAAATGGACTTTTTTTCTATGCCCACTCACTAAACTTTCTGGATTCGCCCCTGCTACAATGCACTTAGCTTTCTACATGGTTTCTTTACCATCCTGCTTCGAAGTGAATTTATTCGTGGATATTTCATGTTGACAAAGAATGATACACGCGTGCTAATAGTGCCCGACTTAGTGAAAATTTAGGCTTTGGTGGTAATTACTGGCTTTATAGTCCATGTAGAAATATAGATTCGTATGATATGTAGAAATATAGATTCGAATGGTATCTAGGATTTCATGGTATCCTAGAATATCTAGGATTTATAATTTTATAGGTTGAGTCTTGGATATATTAGACTATTGGTATACTCGGATCCTAGGATTTATTACTTTTAGTTTGAGTTTAGAATTTTAGGTGTATTAGGATTGGGTCTATCTTTGTACTTCGGAATTACTATAAATAAGAGAAATTCTCTTATGAAGAATTTGTTGTTATTCCCCAAATGCTCTCTCTCCACCAATTACGGTTCCACTCTCTCTTCTTATCTTCATCGCTCATGCTCACTGCAACGTAAATTTCGATAGTCACATATATGCTTTGTATATTTTAAAGTATTAAAAAAACTATTTGCAGTTTTCTGGACACATCTAACAGATTTTTCTTCATGCAGATGAAATACCTTCAAAAATGGCCATGCTTTTGCAAATAATAGTTGCAATGAAGGCTATGCCTTGGTACTCTGCTCTTCCGACAATTTCAGAATACATGGTTGAAAATGGATGGACACAATGTTATTCCAGTATCAGAGAAGTCAGTTGGCCCATGTACTTCGTTTATTTGGTGATCTATCTAGGTCTGTGTGAGTTTGGAATTTATTGGATGCACAGAGAGTTGCATGAAATAAAGCCATTATATAAGCTTCTTCATGCAACACATCATATCTATAACAAGCAGAATACACTTTCACCATTTGCTGGTAAGTCAACACTCTCTGTTGATTTAGGTTATTGTGACGAAACTCTTTTCTAGACTAAAAGATATCAGTCATTTGTGAAGCCATGCTCTTCTTTGACGGCCAAGTCATATGCTTTACTTGATATTCATGGTGTTGGCATCATTATCTATTGTATGAGGTCTTATATTTGAATTCTTGGCATTCCTGCACTTGAGTCATCTAGAAGATTTAAAAAGCTTCAAGTTAACTGCACGATCTATGAGTGTTAATACAATACTGACCTTTGTCATCATGAAAGGCTTACTGGAGGACTAATATGTTTAAGGTAGCATTTAGTTTTCTTCCTCTTCCCCTTTCTTGCACTTTTTGCAAGCAAAGACATCGGGAGCACATTGACATGACTATATCTATTAGACTATTACAAATTGAATTATGTTGCATTATCCTGATGCAGATTGCAGGTTGTTGATTGAAGTTTTAGGTATTAAATTTTTAATCTATTCTTCTTGGGTTGGCTACTTTAATAAAACAATCCATTTGATTGCCTGCAACAATACAACAACAAGAAGAACAAAAACAGTAAAAGCCTTCATCCCAAATTTATTGGGTTGGGTATTTTGGTTGCCTTGTGCTTCATATGAAATATACTGAAATATTCAAATCCGTAAGTCTCCAAAATGGATGTACTGGTGATCTTTATACCTGTATTTAGTTCTTATTTGTTTCTATGTGGAATTATCATCTCCAACCAAGCAGGGTCAAGCAAATTGACCTGAACCAGTAGATAAATCCTACCATGGGTTACTAATGTTAATCTATATCCTATGTTGGATTGTTCAGGTTTTTAAATGTTAAACTGAGTTGATCAATGCTCTAAACTGGGCACAATCGCCCAACACGTGGAAGGGAAAGAATCCATCATTAGAGAAAATGACCCAGATTCAACCATGGACTGGTATATAGTTGCCTTGCAGGAAAGATTATTTAAATCTTCCCAAATTGGAAGTGAAGGAGAAATATACTTGTGACCCCATAGGCTATATATATGATACCTTTGTGGTATCATTTTTCCTTAATTTCTTCTCACATTTTGAATGATTTAGCTGTACCCAGGCTTATTTGATATTTGGCTCACAAATTGGAAGAATCACAAATTCTGTTGAAGGGGGAAGAAATGGGGAAAATTATTAGGATACAGAAATCAGAAGCAAGTTAAAAAAATTAGGTCAAAAATTCAGAAAAGAGTTGAGATTATCATTTTAGTCATAATGGAAGTAACAAAAATAAAATTAGGAAGTTCACTGCTCTCTTTATTAGAACTCTAGTCTGTAGCCATTTGATCCACTTTGCAGAAATTTCTAGTATTGTTGCTCTGAGTTTATAGTTACTTTTATTTTGTTTCTTCATATAATTGTCGCTTTTAAAGTTTTTCTAATGCCATCGATTCATGCTAATCGTTTCTTTTAGGATTAGCGTTTCATCCTTTGGACGGGATACTGCAGGCAGTCCCACATGTCATCTGCCTATTCCTCGTTCCAACCCATTTCACGACCCATATCCTTCTCATGTTTTGTGAAGCGGTGTGGACAGCAAATATTCACGACTGCATCCATGGGAAGCTGTGGCCTGTGATGGGCGCTGGTTACCATACGATACACCATACCACCTACCGTCACAACTATGGGCATTACACCATATGGGCGGACTGGATGTTCGGAACACTTCGTGATCCAGAAGAGGAATCCGAGAAGGGAAGTTAATGTGGTTCTGTTCTTTTTTATGGGTAGATAGCTCAGGCAGACTGCTCAGTCTTGATGTACTATCTGCTGTTATCTATCTTCAGTGCAGTGTATTATCTGTCTTCAGCTTGATGTGTAATGTAGAGTATCAAGAATTGTTCAGAACTATGTAGAAGGGGAGGTTCATTAGAAGACCATGTGATTCAGAGGTATTATATAGACCTTAATCTTGTTAAGTTTGGTAAAAAAGACTGTGATGTTTCTCTATTCTCTGGATTTGCTCTTTCATTCTTGCTTTATAATATGGGTGTTGTTGCGGCTGATCTTCATCATGTTAAAAGAACTCTGACCTCAGGAGAAGATAAATAACTGCTATATTGCTATATTTCTCTAATCTAAGACAATCTACAGTATGTATTGACACTTGTGCTATTGAAGAAAAAAAAATGAGATGCTTTTTCTTGTTCTTATCTCAAGTCCATGATCTGATTTAATACATATAAACAGTTTCTACTATCAATTCTGTTTTGAACTAGTTTTTGTTAAACTAAAGTGGATTTATGGTACTGCACAATTATATAGTTGTCATGAGTTGATGAGAGCTCAGTTGACAATACAAGTCTACTAGTATAATTTTATTTGCATTAGATTGGTGCAAATCCTGTGCGATATTTTTATCAGACAGTTCTTCAGCTTTGACTTGAAATCTGGCATATCGCTGCAATTCCCTCAGTCGCTGTGCTCGGGTTGAATTGTCAGGTTACTTACTGGATATTCAATTTTATGGAATACATCTTTCTTTCTTTGCAGTAGGTTGAATCTGAATCAGTTATGGAGGCCATGAAACACATATTGGAAATTTTTATACGTTCGGTAACTTTTAGCATATTATGTTGTAGTCTTTGCCAGTCGACCTAAAACACTCGTTACTTCGGTAACCATGTGTGTGTGTGACAATATTATCAATATTTGACTGATTAATGGCTTAATGCTGATGACATGCGGAGTTATCAAACAATTTCCATGACTAGCTACGAGTCGATTGACTAAACGGGCAGTAATCTTGTGTGTTATCAAACATCGGTCATGTTTATGCCGGCCCTGACCCAGGGCGACCACCTATGGCCCCATAAAATATGAGGGCCCAAAATATATATATATATATATATATATATATATATATATATATATATATATATATATGGGAAAACGGAGTATGAGCCATAGGCTCATACTATTACATGAGCCATTCCACGTGGCTTCCATGTGTACCAATAAAAACATAGTGACATGGAAAAGAAAATTTAAATAAATAGAAATAAAATATACCATAAATGACTTGATAAATAATAACTTATCATATATTTGCCTAGGAACTTACCAAATATGTTTGTCTATGAATTTAAATAGATAGAAATAGAAGATCCCATAATGTTAATGTTAATATTAATGTTAATATTACTGTTAATGTTAATACTAGTATTAATTTTAATGTTAATATTATTGTTAGTTTTAATTTTAATTTTAATATTAATATTAATGTTAATATTAATATTAATTATAATGTTAATATTAATATTAATATTGATATTAATGTTAATGTTAATATTAATATTAATATTGATGTTAATGTTAATATTAATGTAATATATTAATGTTAATATTAATTTTAATGTTAACGTTAATTTAATTCTAATTTTAATTTGGAGGGACAAATGATATTATTCCTATTTAAATTACTAAGCAAATATATTTGGTAAGTTCCTAAGGAAAAAATGGGTAAGTTATTATTTATCAAATCTTCATGAGATCTTTTATATATATATATATATATATATATATAACAAACACCAGGGGTATTTGGATTATATATATTCTAAGCTAAAGATATATTTATGAATGGATAATATAGTAATTTGACAATCCCACTAATTTAAATTTACAAACCGATTGTAACCTCCTCTTTCCTCTCACGAACCTTTTTTGCTTTCTGCAATCTCAAAACAAAAAGGAAAGAAACTCAAACACTTCTGTCAGGTTTGTCCTTTTCTTGCTTTCTATTCTATAGCATTCTCAGAAAAGTAAATAAAATTTTCAAACACTTCCGTCAGGTTGATTTCTCTCTCTTATACATGCATATTTTTTTTCTTACTCTTAAATATATATACACCTTCCAATAAATAATTCATCTATTCCTCCTCTACTTTCTTATTATTCCAAGGAAACAAAAGGAAAACAAATAAACATGCAATATTAGCGACATGTTGTGCTACCAAACGTAACAACGATGTGGTATGCTAGAAAATGGAATAACAGCGTGCTACAAGGTCATCACTCTTTCTATCTCTCTATTACTTTATAGTATTTGCATTGCTCAGCACTATCCAATTTTGAAAATAAAATAAAATTATATAAGTTATTAATTAGAATAAATTTTAAATACATTTTAATTTGCATTAGATTAACTTAGATTATAAAATTTTATCCAACTAAATTGTTTTAAACTAAATTAGATTAGATTTAGATTTATATTTATATTAAATAGGATTGTGAGGATGCATTAGACTAAATTAAATTTAATTATATCAGAAATCTAATTTTTATAAATTATACTGTTATTTAAATTTTGCTTACATTAAATCTTTAGATTGAGTAGAATCAAAATTATAAATTAGGTTTAATAATATGTATATATTATATTTAAATTACAATAGATTAGATTTTAAATTACGGTAGATTAGATTTGATTATTTACATTTAAACTATGATAGTTGTATGAAGATGATATCAATATTTTTTAAAATCTAAAATATGTTGCACACGGAACGCGTGAGCCCGACACTATATATATATATATATATATATATATATATATATATATATATATATATATATATATATATATATATATATATATATATATATAGAATAAAAAAAATATATAGAATAATAATTGTTGTATTTTTATTGATTGGCTGCTCCACTACTTATAGGGAGTCTAGCTCCTCTTCATACTACATTTTTCCAATGTGGGACTAAATCCCTTATTAGTTCTCAACACTCCCCCTCAAGATGGGCGATAGATATTAATCATTCCCATCTTGTTACATAGCTTAGATAGACTTAATGAACTAAGACCCTTAGTCAAACAGTCTGCCACTTGTTCTTCTGAGCGAACATGATCAATCTTCAGTATCCCTTGTTCGAGCTTCTCTTTGATGAAGAATCGATTGATCTCGATGTGCTTCGTTCTGTCATGCTGAACTGGATTGTTAGCTATACTTATTGCAGCTTGACTATCGCTCAGAAGACGTAACGGTGTTCCCTTGTCCAGCTTCAACTCTGTCAGCAACGCTTTCACCCACAGTAATTCCGACACTCCTAAGGCCATTGCTCTGTATTCTGCTTCAGCTGTAGATCGTGCTACCACTGACTGTTTCTTGCTTCTCCATGAGACCAAGTTTTCTCCTATAAAGACACAATATCACGTGGTAGACCTTCTATCATCTATGCAGCTCGTCCAGTCTGCATCGCAGTATCCCTCAACTTCTATACATCCATTCTTCTTGAACCATAGCCCTTTCCCCTGCGTTCCTTTCAGATATCTCAAGATCTGAAACACTGTATCCATATGATCCGTTCTTGGATCATGCATGTAGCGACTTACTACAATCACCGCAAATGAGATATCAGGACGAGTGTATCCCAGATAAATCAATCTCCCTATAAGTCATTGATATCTTTCACGATCAACTGGCTCTCCTGCTTCTGCTCCCAACTTGCACTTCTGGTCAATTGGAGTGATCAACTGGCTCTCCTGCTTCTGCTCCCAACTGGCTCTCCTAGAAAGTACCTCATCGCTCCTAAATCCTTCACTTCAAACTCCTTCGCGAGTTTTGACTTCAGCTTAGCGATCTCGACTTCATCATTACATGTGATTACTATATCATCCATGTATACATCAAGTATAGTGATGTGGCCTCTTGTATGCTGAAGAAAGACCGTATGATCTGCATTTGCTTTATGGTATCCCATGCCTGTAACAGCCTTTCTGAATCTGTCAAACCAGGCTCGAGGAGATTGCTTGAGCCCATATAGCGACTTTTTTAGTTTGCACACTTTTTCATGCAACGTCCCTCCGTCTGATACTGTAGTGCCCCGTCCCTACATCGTGCCCCGTCCTCCGTCCACGGGGTGCGCGAGAAAGGAACACTGTCGCTATCGACTCGGTCGGGACCGATAGGTCGGGATCGATCGAATCGATCGAACGGGAACGGTTGAATTAAGATCCATTCCACGTTATGGAATGGCTTCTTCGGAACCATGTCCCATATTCAGCGGGTAGCGCCTCGAGGATTGACTCTGCGGCTGAGTCGGGAGAGACCTCCCGTTGCTCTGCTTTTCACGCTGCTTGCGTTGGTTTTGGCTTTGTTTCCTGAATGCGTTTTCGTGAATGTTTTCGATGGTTTTCATGGCTTGCGTTTTGAACTTTGCATTCGAATTGAATTTCCTTGAATAACACAGTGTTCTAATCGGTTGCTTGTGCGATTTCAGGTAATTGCGTAGGCGACGTCTAGCGCGGCCAACCAGTTCCTCGCCTCAAGTAAATACTCAGGTGAGTGGCTGACCTCCTTCGTCTCGACCCTCCATTTCAAAATGTGAACTCAGGTAATGATATCGTAATTGAATAAATTGCTTAAAGAATGCAAGTCCTATGGGTTAGGCAAGAAAAAGATGTGTTGCGTAGAAAAGAGATAGAATTATTACAAGCCTGCAAAACAAACAAGTAAATAAATCGATTGCGGTCTTGGACAACTTGTCGACAAGGGCGATGGTTTCTTCGAGCGGCAACCCGGGGCCACGGGACCGACTCGGCCTAGGAAGAAACAGGTTATAGCCGAGCTGGGTATGAAGCAACCGGTAAGACGGGGACTTGCATCGGAGCTCGCTACTTGCATTGCAAGGGTCCCGTATTACCAGGCTATGTCCAAATGGCTAGTTATTGCCAGTGACCTTCACATCAAACCTTGGTATAATTGTTAACAATGAACATGGAAGGTAATGGTAACGTCAAAATGCTTTGTATAAAATGTTTAGGGTGGCTAGAAAGATCATCAAAAAGGAAGTCATATGATTTTTTTATCTATTCTTGAACCAAATGAGAGCCTGGAAATTAATTAGTCACTCGCCAGTACATGTTGATTGTACTGATCCTCGCTCTCTCCACAGGTACGATAAATCAGGAGGAGCGTGCCACGTAAAGGAAGAAAACGCTCGTGTGTTTTGAAGCTTCGTTCGTACGGTCGAAGCTTTGATCCAATCTCTTTTGAAGACTCCGCTGTTGAAAGCTAGAAGACAGATGGAGCGACTGCCCACCATCCCAGGTAGTTTTGAAATGCTGGTTGTAATCAGGAATGAATTGTATGGAATGGCTATCTCATCGGCCTTCATTTTGTAATGGAGTCAGTTTGTAAAAAGCCCGCGCGGCATCCTTATATCGAGTCTGTAATATGATGTTCATTATCAATAAAGCTTGAGTTTTTCTTCTATATGAATGTGTTCAATTTCTCTGCGTACTCTTATATATATGCTGTTGTATCGGATGACCTTATGAGCCGCCTTGTGCAAGCGCAACTTAGGCTTGCACGGCATCACGCCCGGGGGACGACTATCGATTCTACCGAATCGGGGCACGACATAATGGTATCAGAGCACGGCTTTACGTCCTTGGCCTCTAGTGTCGAGTTTCCAGTCTCAAATCGTTGGTCTCGTGTCGATGAGATATGTCGTTCCATACAAGAAAGTCCGTTATAAATTTGGTTACTAATGCATTTTACCTTTAAAATCCCAGAAGGTGCGGCGATGAATATGGCGAACGAAGAAAGTGCTTCGAGCGGCTCGAGTAGCTCGAGGCCCGGACCCTCTAACGATGCCATGGAACGGATGTTGCGCATGCTGGAAGCGCAACAACAACAAGCTCAGGAGAATCAACGCCTGAATGAGCAACATCGACGGGAGACTGAGGCACATCGACGGAAGGTAGAGGCACGCCAGACCCAGTTCGAGGCCCGATTCGATGCACAATTCAAGTTACAGCAGAAGCAGCTTGATACTCTTCAGCAAATTGTTCAGACAGTGGTGGCCAACAACAACAACTCAGCGACAACTCCTGCCGTGACCGAGCCTGCGGCCAGACAAAGTGAAATCGAACCGGAGGTACCCGAGCTTATGCCTGCGGCACCGAGAAGTTCCAACTTCGACGTGTCAAAATTCACAAAGAGCTTCCGTACTTCCTTTTGCGGTACTGAAAACCCTTCGTTGGCGATCGATTGGCTGGAGGAGTTAGAGGACCGGTTCGAGCTTCTGGGTGTCGATGAGTCCAAGAAAGTCGCATGCGCTCAACTTCTACTCCGATTGAACGCGCACGACTGGTGGGCCGTGCAAAAGCGAGCAATCAGATGCGACAACGAGACGGCGACAATATCTTGGGCCACCTTCCGAGAGGCGTTTGAGATCGAGTACCTTCCCGATGCTATTCGACAAGAGAAGGAGAATGAATTCATGCAGCTAAAGCAAGTGAATATGACGGTGCGGCAGTATGCAGCAGAGTTCAACAAGTTAGCCAAGTTCGCTGGACAATACCTGCCTTCCATGGCGAGTCGTGCACGACGGTTCGAAGTGGGCCTACGACCATCTATCTCCGCCCATGTGTCTGTTCCTAAATACAAAACGATGGGGGAGTCTCTCAACCACGCCCTCCGCCTTGAAAGCCAATACCCTCCAGGTGCTGCCGGCGCTGTGCATACATCCAATCACAAACGTCCTAGCCACGTGGGAGGAAACAACGTGACCAAGCATCCGAACAATAGACAACAAGGCGGGTACCAAGGGCGTAACCCATGGCCATACTGCATCCGCTGTCGTCGGAACGGTCACACTATCGTCGATTGTCGGATACCAGAGGATGGATGCTGGCACTGTGGCAAGAAGGGCCACGTTCGTTTTGATTGTCCAGCCAGAAGGCCGAACCCAATGGCGCCTCAGCAACACCGCCCAGGGAATCAAGTTCCAGCGCCTCGAGCCCAGCAACCTGCACCGCAAAATGGCCAAGACCGTCGCCCCAATGCCCAGGGCCGCGTCTACGCCATGACTCAAGATAAAGCGCTGGCATCAGACACGGTTGTGACAGGTATACTTAGTTTTAATAATGTGCCTACTCGCATACTATTTGATTCAGGTGCTTCGCATAGTTTTATAGCGGCGGACTTTGTCGTCGAACACAAATTTCCGTTAGTATCATTAGACCTCGACCTTAGCGTGAGTACACCTTCGGACACACCTATCCTTACTAATTTAGCCTGTACCGACGGGATTATCTGTATCGGCGGTCAAAAGATCGGTCTGGACGTGATGGTCCTAGACATGAATGACTTCGATATCATTCTGGGAATGGATTGGCTCGGGCCGTGCAACGCAACCATAGACTGTGCCAGGAAGACGGTCACTTTTCGCATACCAGGAGTGCCTGAATTCTGCTTTTCGTGTGGTGAGGCGTCGTCGACCTGTATGTTGATCTCGGCAATCTCTGCTCGGAGGATGCTGCATTCTGGGTGCGAAGGTTACTTGGCGTCCGTCCGAGACATGCGACAGGATGGTGCAAACGTAGGTCAGACCGACGTTGTGGCAGAATTCCCCGATGTATTTCCGGACGAGCTACCCGGCATGCCCCCCGACCGAGAGATCGAGTTCAGCATCGATACATTTCCCGATACTCGACCGATTTCTAAGGCCCCATACAGAATGGCTCCTGCTGAACTGAAGGAACTCAAGGTCCAGCTACAAGAGTTACTCGATAAAGGGTTTATTCGGCCTAGTGTTTCACCGTGGGGAGCGCCCGTATTGTTCGTGAAGAAGAAGGATGGGTCCATGCGTCTGTGCGTCGATTACCGAGAGCTGAATAAGGCCACCATCCGGAACAAGTACCCATTGCCCCGCATAGACGACCTATTCGATCAACTGCAAGGCGCCTCGGTATTTTCGAAGATTGATCTCCGCTCGGGCTATCATCAACTCAAGATCAAGTCAGACGACGTGCAAAAGTCAGCCTTTCGCACCCGTTACGGCCACTACGAGTTCCTGGTGATGCCATTCGGCCTGACGAACGCCCCTGCCGCCTTTATGGATCTGATGAATCGGGTATTTCGACCCTTCCTTGATAAATTTGTGGTAGTCTTTATTGATGATATTCTCGTCTACTCGAAAGACAGGGCGCAGCATGCAGAACATCTACGGGCCGTCCTCCAGACACTTCGAGAACATGAGTTGTATGCGAAGCAGAGTAAGTACGAATTTTGGCTAAGCAGCGTATCCTTTCTTGGTCACATCATTTCGTCCGAAGGCATTGCAGTCGACCCGAAGAAAGTGGAAGCTGTTGCTGATTGGAAGCGGCCTGCGTCTGCTAGTGAGATTCGAAGCTTTCTTGGTTTGGCGGGATACTATCGACGCTTCGTGAAAGACTTCGCGAAGATTGTATCGCCACTGACTCGCCTCACTCAGAAGGGAGTCGTGTATGAGTGGTCGGATGACTGTGAAGCTTCATTCCAGGAGCTAAAACAGCGACTAATTTCGGCACCTATACTCGCACTTCCGGATGGGCCAGAGGGTTTTCAGATATTCAGCGATGCTTCAGGCCAGGGCTTGGGATGTGTGCTCATACAGCGAAACAAGGTGATATCCTTCGCCTCTAGACAGTTAAAGCCGCACGAGAAGAACTATCCTACGCACGACTTGGAGTTAGCAGCGATTGTGTTCGCGTTGAAATTGTGGCATCACTATCTATATGGTATGGCATGCGCGATCTATACGGACCACAAGAGCCTCAAGTATCTCTTCACTCAGAAGGAGTTGAACTTGCGACAGCGGCGCTGGCTCGAACTGATCAAAGACTATGACTTGACGATCGACTACACTCCGGGCAAGGGAAATGTGGTGGCAGACGCTCTGAGTCGAAAATATCTTGCCTCGCTATTCATCAACCGCAGACTATTACAAGATTTAGAAGAAATGGGCATCGATCTCCGGGTTCGATTCAGGGATATACGGTTGGCGCAGCTGCAGTTAGAGCCGAATTTGCTGGAAAAGATCAAGACCGCTCAGAAGGATGATCCGTACCTGAAGAAAATGTGCGAACGAATTTCAACAGGTAGTGCGACCGACTTTGCGGAAGACAAGACCGGCGTGCTGAGAATGAATGGCCGACTATGTGTTCCGGATGATTCAGAACTATGAAAGGAGATAATGTCGGAGGCCCATTATACGAAATATACATTGCATCCAGGCAGTACCAAGATGTATAAGGACCTCCGCACGACCTTCTGGTGGCACGGGATGAAGAGAGATGTGGCGCTCTTTGTGTCGTAATGCATGGCCTGTCAGCAGGTGAAAGCTGAGCATCAACGACCGGGCGGGGAGATGCAGAACCTTGCCATTCCAGAGTGGAAATGGGATCATGTCATGATGGACTTTATTGTTGGCCTGCCGAAGACACCACGGGGGAGCGACGCTATCTGGGTCATCGTCGATCGACTAACCAAGTCAGCACACTTCATTGCCATTAAAGTTACTTGGAGCGTTGATCGCCTGGCACAGATTTATCTTGACGAGATAGTACGGCTGCACGGAGTTCCAGTATCCATCGTCTCTGATCGAGATTCACGGTTCATGTCGCGATTCTGGAGTAGCCTTCAGTCGGCGTTGGGTACCAAGTTGCAGTTCAGCTCAGCTTACCATCCTCAGACCGACGGCCAAACGGAGCGCGTTAATCAGATTCTCGAAGACATGCTACGGCTCTGCGCAATTGACTTCAAATTAAGCTGGGACGTCCACCTACCGTTGGCAGAATTTGCATACAACAATAGCTATCAGTCCAGCATCCAAATGGCGTCGTATGAAGCTTTGTACGGCCGGAAGTGCAGATCGCCCATTTGCTGGGATGAAGTCGGGGAACGACAGATACTCGGCCCGGAGCTGGTGGAACAGACTGTGGAGAAGGTCAAGCTCATTCGAGAAAGACTGAAGATTGTACAGAGTCGGCAAAAGAGCTACGCCGATACCCATCGAAGACTGCTTGAGTTCCAGGTGGACGATTATGTGTTCCTGAAGGTGTCGCCTATGCGAGGAGTTACTCGGTTCGGCGCGAAGGGGAAGCTGAGTCCGAGATTCTGTGGGCCGTTTGAAATACTCGAACGGGTCGCCCCAGTGGCCTATAAAATTGCCCTACCGTCGGCGCTCAAAGGTGTGCACAATGTCTTCCACGTCTCCCAGCTGCGGAAGTACGTGCACGACCCTAGCCACGTGGTAGATTTTGGCCAGCTGGAGCTAAAGTCCGACTTATCCTACGTCGAAGAGCCCGTTCAAATCTTAGAACGCAAGGATAAGCTACTGCGAAATAGGGCGATCCCTCTCGTCCGCGTACTCTGGAGGAACCATGCGGCAGAAGAGTCGACATGGGAACTCGAGTCAGAGATGAAGGAAAAGTTTCCTTCATTGTTTTCATAGAGGTAGGCTCTATTCTTAAGTTTCGAGGACGAAACTTTTTCTTAGTTGGTTATGGTGTAGTGCCCCGTCCCTACATCGTGCCCCGTCCTCCGTCCACGGGGTGCGCGAGAAAGGAACACTGTCGCTATCGACTCGGTCGGGACCGATAGGTCGGGATCGATCGAATCGATCGAACGGGAACGGTTGAATTAAGATCCATTCCACGTTATGGAATGCCTTCTTCGAAACCATGTCCCATATTCAGCGGGTAGTGCCTCGAGGATTAACTCTGCGGCTGAGTCGGGAGAGACCTCCCGTTGCTCTGCTTTTCACGCCGCTTGCGTTGGTTTTGGCTTTGTTTCCTGAATGCGTTTTCGTAAATGTTTTCGATGGTTTTCATGGCTTGCGTTTTGAACTTCGCATTCGAATTGAATTTCCTTGAATAACACAGTGTTCTAATCGGTTGCTTGTGCGATTTCAGGTAATCGCGTAGGCGACGTCTAGCGCGGCCAACCAGTTCCTCGCCTCAAGTAAATACTCAGGTGAGTGGCTGACCTCCTTCGTCTCGACCCTCCATTTCAAAATGTGAACTCAGGTAATGATATCGTAATTGAATGAATTGCTTAAAGAATGCAAGTCCTATGGGTTAGGCAAGAAAAAGATGTGTTGCGTAGAAAAGAGATAGAATTATTACAAGCCTGCAAAACAAACAAGTAAATAAATCGATTGCGGTCTTGGACAACTTGTCGACAAGGGCGATGGTTTCTTCGAGCGGCAACCCAGGGCCACGGGACCGATTCGGCCTAGGAAGAAACAGGTTATAGCCGAGCTGGGTATGAAGTAACCAGTAAGACGGGGACTTGCATCGGAGCTCGCTACTTGCGTTGTAAGGGTCCCGTATTACCAGGCTATGTCCAAATGGCTAGTTATTGCCAGTGACCTTCACATCAAACCTTGGTATAATTGTTAACAATGAACATGGAAGGTAATGGTAACGTCAAAATGCTTTGTATAAAATGTTTAGGGTGGCTAGAAAGATCATCAAAAAGGAAGTCATATGATTTTTTAATCTATTCTTGAACCAAATGAGAGCCTGGAAATTAATTAGTCACTCGCCAGTACATGTTGATTGTACTGATCCTCGCTCTCTCCACAGGTACGATAAATCAGGAGGAGCGTGCCACGTAAAGGAAGGAAACGCTCGTGTGTTTTGAAGCTTCGTTCGTGCGGTCAAAGCTTGGATCCAATCTCTTTTGAAGACTCCGCTGTTGAAAGCTAGAAGACAGATGGAGCGACTGCCCACCATCCCAGGTGGTTTTGAAATGCTGGTTGTAATCAGGAATGAATTGTATGGAATGGCTATCTCATCGGCCTTCATTTTGTAATGGAGTCAGTTTGTAAAAAGCCCACGCGACGTCCTTATATCGAGTCTGTAATATGATGTTCATTATCAATAAAGCTTGAGTTTTCCTTCTATATGAATGTGTTCAATTTCTCTGCGTACTCTTATATATATGCTGTTGTATCGGATGACCTTATGAGCCGCCTTGTGCAAGCGCAACTTAGGCTTGCACGGCATCACGCCCGGGGGACGACTATCGATTCTACCGAATCGGGGCGCGACAGATACTGTAGCATAGCACCCTGACGGGAGTTCCATATACACTTCTTCTTATAGGTCCCCATGGAGAAAGGCATTCTTCACATCTAATTGGTATAGCTTCCACCCATAGTTTGCTGCAATGGAGACCGGAGTTCTTACGGTGCTCATTTTCGCTACTGGAGCAAACGCCTCATCATAGTCGATGCCATATGATTGTGTGTATCCCTTTGCAACCAACCTCGCCTTGTATCGTTCCACCTTTCCTTCTGACGTCTCCTTTAGTGTGTACATCCATTTGCATCCCACAGTTTTCTTTCCTTTGGGTAATGGAACCAGCTCCCACATCTTATTTTTCTCCAGTACCCCAAGTTCTTCCATCATTACAGCTTTCTACCTTGGATCTTTTTTTGCTTCCTGCCAACTTTTGGGCAACGAAGTAGAGTCTAATGATGCATTGAAGGCTCGATAATTCGAAGAAATTTAGAATAAGACAGGTAGTTGGCAATATCATGTTCATAATCATCAAAATGACTAGGAGCCTTACCCGCATTGATGCAAGAAGATCTCCTTAAGGGAGCAATAGGTGGTGGAGAGATCATACCATCAGAGTCAGAGAGATCCGCATCAGAATCAAATTGATTCTGTGCGGGGGCAACATCTTCAAGAGTTGGAGCAGGAGTAGACGAGGGACTTGGTACAGTAGGCACAGGACACGGTACAAGCACAGTACTGGACTTCTGCTGTCTCCTTCTGTAGACTTGGAGCTCATTTTCCATTGTCTGCTGTTCCCATGTTTAACATATGTATCTTCTTCATCTTCTGTATCGGAGTCACTGCTTTCTTCCCCTTTCGTCCAGTTTTCCACGATCGGGCATGGGATCGATCCGACTACCACAGATGGGCTTATTTTCTTCCCCTCACATCTAATACCCTCTGTGTTAGGTGTGTCACCAAACGTCGAACCATCATCCGAAGAATAATATGGTTCCAGTTCTCTGAATGTAACGTTCATGCTGACAAACATCTTCCGCTCAACTGGGCTCCAACAGGCGTATCCCTTCTGAGTTGCCGTGTACCCGACAAAGACATATTTAACCGCTCTAGGATCCAGTTTGCCAATGCCTGACCTATTATCTTGGACAAAATATACATACCCAAATACTTTCGGGAGAACAGTGTATGTGGTTGTACCAGTAAGCATCTCCAACGGTGTCTTCCAGTCCAATACCTGAGATGGCATTCTGTTGATGAGATAAGAGACCGTTAACACCGCCTGCCCCCATAAGTGTTTCGGGACATTCATAGCCAGCATCATCGTCCGTGCGACCTCCAGCAGGTGTCTGTTCTTCCGTTCGGCTGTAGGCATATAAAGTTTGGTATAGTATTCCATGAGTGGATAAATACTCACCAACCTGCTTATTTGTATACTCCGTCCCATTGTCAGACCGTAAGTACTTAATTTTAGTACCATATTGTGTGTCTACCCGACGATGAAAGTCGCGAAATGCCTCAAACAC
Organism: Iris pallida; assembly: GCA_029216955.1. NCBI lineage: Eukaryota > Viridiplantae > Streptophyta > Magnoliopsida > Asparagales > Iridaceae > Iris > Iris pallida. The sequence goes on from JANAVB010041619.1 coordinate 8,735,069, forward strand.
GTCACTTTTATTCTTCATAAGGTAGACCCATGTCACGCGAGTATGACAATCAATAAAAGTGACGAACCATCGAAAACCGTTAATACCGGTTGTAGGACAAGGGCCCCATACGTCCGAATGTATCATATCAAATGCAGCTGAACTTCGATGGCCTGAACCCATATACGTGCTGTCAGGACCCGTACCCGCTTTTCGGATATGAGACGTGTCCAAGCCAGCCTACGCCGCAGAGTCGGCGGTAGAACGCTGTCAAGCCTGCAAGAAATAAATGCTCAAGAAATACAATATTTGCTGCTCATTCATATTTCTAAATTTATTACAACAGTTACAACATTTATATTTAAAGAAAAATACAAGTTATACAATTAATGAAATATGAAACCACTGCTATCTATTTCTAGGTTGTTATCAGCATACCCAAGCCTTCCCCAGTGTTAAGAGTGATCGTGGCTAAACCTGAAAAATGTTGGTTATCCAGTCAGGATTGGAACAAGTACACAAACGGACGGCAATGCAAAACACAATAGAATTAACAAGACATAAAAATAGCATAGGAAATATGAAAGCTAGTAAGAAAACTGATGACATAGCACGATAAAGAAGTAAACAAGAAAAACTAATAAAAGACATCTATCTAGGTGGTGTGAAATATTCGTTTCGACATATGGACGGCTAGGGGGTAAATCAGGCACACTGTACGTGTCGTGTGCATCGGCTATCATTCACGAGAGACACTAGGATAGTTCTGGGTAGTCCACATGTTTACTAAGATATTTCCCCTCCCGACTACTCCGTGTGACGAGCGTGTCAACAAGCAGCAAGATATATGTATAGACATGAAATGAAAAGACTACTATGAATCGAAAAACAATCAGAAAGTGCACTTGCCTGAGGTCCTTAGCTGGAGAAACCAAAATACCATACCACTCTATGAGCCACAATCAGTCAACACATGCAGAAGTCTCCGGATGTTGAAATAAATAGTACTAACGTTCTCAGAATAGTCAAATTAGCTAGGATTACCTGTCCTTAAGTCCAATTCTGGACACAGGAGCAAAACGATAATTTCGAGCAAAAACGATATCCGCCGTTGGATCCGCTTTGCACCGAAAAGCGTGCCAGAGTCAACGGTCTCTAAAGTTATCAAACTACATGTCTACGGATCCTGTTTTCCGTTACGAACCCAACCGTATGTCCAGAGTTGGATTCCGGAGGGCCGTGCACAAAATCGTCCGTTGAGTGGGACCGTGGGGCCCGCAAAACGATGTCGGATTCAACTGTCTCAGAATTTGACCAAACTTGGCATACAGGATCAGAAAAATGATACGGTCCTGCTGGCGCAAGTTTCGTCTTGATCTGACGAGCGTGCACAATGTAATTGGATAATTTGCAAAGTGCACGATACAGCGAATTTCGACGGATATGCATCAAATTCGTCGCGCACACGCGACCAATTTAAATTCCTTTAAATCCCACACGACCACGAAGCCGTTACGCACCTTTCGATGCGTTCGGTTCGCGACCACGTCGCCCGGAATGGCGGGACGTACGTCGTATCGGACAATTTTATTGATTTTGTAATATTTGAAAATGGGTTTTTCGGTAAACTTCATAATCGAATAACTTTTCATCTGTTTAATGAAATTAGAATCAACAAGAAGGGTTGTGATGTCCTATAGGTCGTCTAGGACTGTCATTAAATAGATTTTCGAAAAGGTTATTTGGTTAACGATGATTCGTTCGTAAACATGAATACTTCAACTATCTAATGCCCTGTTTTGAACAGGATTTTGGTCGACTTCACATCAAATTTCCTAGGCTTTTAATCTCTTTTAAATAAAACTAATTGATAGAGTTAAAAGCCGTATAGTTAAAGATTACACCTGCGAAGACGGATCGAGAAACCGTGAAGCGGGGTGGCGGGGAAGTGGTCACGAAGTTGGCCCTGCAACTGTTGTCCCTGCTGTGTGCGACTGCTGGTGCCACTGCTCTATTCCGCGCCTGGCCGGCGGCGGCGGCTCGCGGTGGCGCGCGGAGGTGGCGTGCGCGCGCCTGGTGGTCGCGGGTGGGTCGCCCATGGCTAAGAGGTGGGCAGCGTAGTTAGGGTTTCCTTCTCGATCTCGTTTCTCTATGGTATCTATACCTATACGCGAGCGGTTAGGAACTCGGGTCTGCTGTGTTCAGTTTGGGAAGGCTATCTACTGGCCTGTGGGCTGGGCTTGCTTTGTTTGCTATGGCCTGGGCTGGGAAATAGCTATAGGCTTTGGGATTGCTCATATGAGCTGGTGTGGGGATGCTCGGGTCTGGTCTCAACTGCTACTTGGCCGAGCCCGAGCAGCTATTGGGTGTTGGTTTCAAAAGGGGCCAGGGAAAAATCAGCAAGGGTTTGCTCGGTTGTGGGGAAAGCTAAGGCTCGGTTAGGTTGAGCATTGCTGCTGCTGCTTTCGATAATTCCTTCCATTTCTTTTTCTTTTTATTAGTATAATACAATATACATATATATATATATATATATATATATATATATATATATATATATATATATATATATATATATATATATAATATACACACATATACCTATAGATATCTCTATACATACACACTATGTATATACGCATTTATACATACCTAAACATACCCACTACTAAAATATTGCAATCTAGTTCTTCCCATAACAATATGAAAACGCAGAAAAAAAAACAAGGGAATAGAAGACAGAGAAAGAAAACAACCAAAAACTGATGTCTAGTATTCCACAAACTAAGAGACTGGTCACCTTCATCACAAAACACAGTAATATTTAGCACCAGGTATCAAACATAATAAAATGAAATGTACAACAGGAACTAAGGAGCACTAACTTTACAACAAAATTATGTGAAAAATTTAAATAAATAAAACTAAATTATATATTGTATATATTAGACCCCTCTACAATGAATCTTCAAATACTGTCCTGTCAGATTAGGAAAGGTGTGCATATTTATAACTTCAATTAAGAACAATTAATCATACAAGAACAAGAGAATTAATATAGAAGAAAATGAAAATAACTCAAGATGGAGAAACTGCATTATTAACTTTGTACTCAATTCCTAACAATCACTAAAATCATCTACCGTAATAATGAACTAAATAATTATTTATAAAACAAATATAAAATCACCATTTAAATCAAATAAATAACATAATAAAAATATTTTCAAAATTTTCGGGAAGGGGAGCTACAAATCTATCCACCTTAAAAATAATTTCGTCCTCGAAATTCTAACTCATAAACATGCTTAAAAAATTCAAAAATAAAAAGAATAAATCCACTATTACCACAATCTTCTCAAATTTAATTTCTCAAAAATATTTATGGCCTTCTCTAGTCATTTGGTATCTACAGAATCTCGAGGTCTGCTACCCCCTTCGGTCACACTACTCCGCCCAACTAAAATCTATAATCCTCTAACTATTTGCTAACAATCCTACCAACAGACATCTACAGCATGAGGCATCCATAAGTTTTCTTATCTATCAAGCAACCCAAGATTTAACAGGCAATAGATTGACACAAGTAGCTAAGAAATAATGATAAATTCTAATAAGCATGATCGTTCATCACTCTGAAATGGGAAGGACAGGAAGATAAGGAAAAGTAATCGAGAGCGAGTATGAAATTTCAAGAGCCGTGGAGAGTATCCAATGATGCAGGTAGAAAGAAAATTTATGAACCTATTGTCTTATTGCTAGATTGGGCCACCCTAGTCTAGTCGCTTGCTAATTCGAAGAACACTTGTTTCTTAGAGGGGCTTGCAATCCATGCAATACATAAATTCCATTCTTGAAATTAATCTAAACAAAGTTCCATAATAAAACAGAATTTGAGAAATCGAATTTGTGATCTTTTTCGTGGTTATTTAAACACACGAGTAAGGAATATAAATGAAATGCAAGATCATATCTCGACTTCTTGGTAGATGGAATAAAAGTTACGAATGGATTCACAACTTAAGGCATGGAGACTACATAATAGGTATGGGGACCTATTTTAAGTAGTTCGGTTTTCTAGTCTAAAAATAGTGGTATGCATGGATGGATTCTTACTGGGTCTTAATGGGTTCTTTATTTGGGCATCAGTCGTTGGTTGGATGATTATTGGGTTTCCATCTATATTGACTAGACAAGATTCCAATAATAAAACTCTTTCTACTAGATTAGGGTAACCTAGAATAGGGTTCCTTCCAAGTGGTTGAGCTAGTTGCTAGTCGGGTTGGTTAGCTAGGCCCATAAGCCTGAAATGCGCCTTCAGTGACTTTTGTGTTTAATTAGCACAAGAGGCCTCGATTGGATGGCACACTAGTGGCGTGTGCGTAATGGACTTTGAGTAGGTCACAACCATATATTGGGTCGAAAGAATTGAGTCAAGGTTGAGGCTCTAGTGGAAGTCGGAAAGTATACCGGGTAGGTAATATGGTAAGAGTTATAGTTAGTCCTTTTTGTCCTAAAAGTCGTACCATAAAAATAGAGTACAAGGGGACGGGTTTGAGTGGGACATGGTATACCTAGATGAAGGTGGACTCGTCTAGGTCTTGCATATAAAATTTGTTGGAAGGTAATAGCTGGTCTCATGCTCCGAATATTAATGACACGGCCGGGGACACAAAATGATCTAAATGGAAAGTGGGAGTCCATGGGCACTAATCATCATCCTAATGAAAGTTTATTCTAATCACTCGGTAATCCTTGTATATCCTAAAAATTTTTTAGAAGGCTTACAGTCTACCCACCTTAGAAGCTAGGATATGGTGACAAGGTTCCTGTCACATGGCTGGCCGATGGTAACTACACTTGCATATACAACTATCATAGCCATGGGGATACTAGGTATCTATCTATCTATCTATTACGAGCTTTCGTCTTCCCAAATCGGTGGAAGACAAAATAATAAAGAGTTCAAGGGAGATGTCACTGAACACAATTACGTGATTCAACGGTGAATGTATAATTCAAGAGGAATTGTCAAGCAGTCACGGATGATATCCTGGATACCTCTATATCTCAATCCACATAGGATAATTAAATGAAGAGCAAACCAAATGTATCATGGTTGATCAGACCGTAATACAATAATTCTGATTAGACACTATGTTAGCGGACGTCCCTAATAAACATATGTCTTGGATCAAGCTCGATAAAAGGACAAGCTTGCAAAAACTAGGCTGTAATAGCAGCATTGGTCAAGAGGGTCAAAATATAAGCAGGCAAGATTTTTGGAAGGAGAAAATAAGTAGTACGAGTTTTAAGAGAATTAAAAACCTCACTTGGTGTTCTTGCCTACACATTCATCCTACTATCTTCCTATCCATAAGGCCTTGGTCGACGAATGGTTTAAGGAACTCTAGATTCTATATTCTAGGTAACTTATTAGTGTCGGTCAATTACCTCATCGATAGATCACAATGACCACATAATGCGAGGTAGGGAGACATGCTACGGAACTTTTACTAGTATTGGCCTTGGATCTTAGAGGGCATACATGGCACTCTCTTATCCTCTATAATATCCTAAACTTGCGATCACGTCAAAATCATTTTACCGAGAATTGTGCCTCGCCTGTATGCTCAGGTTGCGGCAAACCCTTAGTTCCGTGATTCAGAGGTGATATGCTACCAGGTACTCTACTCTATATTGGCACAAGGGTATCTAAGATCTAAAAGAGGTCAGTCGAGAACATAGCTTTAGCAATGTTCCATAGACTATGGTTCTTCGGGATGATTTCAATTCTATAGGTTGTGCCTCGCCAGTGCGCTGCTGGCTGCAGTGAACCCACATTCTCCACTCTCAAGTAATTAACGACAGTGCGCTGCTGTCTAAACTTTATGGATTAGCTAATATTTTTCTAACTATAACCGTAAAAATTTATGAGCTTCTAGAGATTCAAACAAGTTGACAAAAAAATAGAGCGTAGGTATTTGTCCTATCAATCACAACATTTAAAATAAAAGATTTAATCCTGAGGAAATAATTAAAGATAAAAGAGATACAAACATTCTAGTATTTATTTCATATGCATTTCTACGGTTGAGAAAAAAATCTCAAATCAATCTACCTCGAGGTTCGCACACGAATTACAGAATCAGAAATTATAAACTAATTCCCTACGACAACATAGTATTTAAAACAGACAATTCTAACTTATGGTATAAGATCTATGTCTAATACAGCAAAAAGAAAATTAAAAGTTCATTAAAATTAAATCCTTAATTCTAGGCAAGTCTAACTTACCAGCGAATAGTGGATCCACATTGGATCATAATGTCATATCACAAGTATCAGTGTACCTATAGGATCCTAGCAAGCTATCTAAATTGCATGGCCTATCTAATAACCTTAACTACCCAACAGTCAATTTGAACAAGGGACTCCTAGTCCTAGTCATTATCTTAAATCATTTTAATCCTAATTGTGAATGAGCATTTCCTGAGCGCAGGCTCGCAATAGTACGATTAACGTACCATCACGAGTTCGTAATCTCTTGCAAAAACTGACCTACATGGGCCACTACAAAAACTTGTCACGACCCGTACCCGCTTTTCGAATACGAGACGTGTCCAAGCCAGCCTACGCCGCAGAGTCGGCGGTAGAACGCTGTCAAGCCCGCAAGAAATAAATGCTCAAGAAATACAACATTTGCTGCTCATTCATATTTCTAAATTTATTACAACAGTTACAACATTTATATTTAAAGAAAAATACAAGTTTTACAATTAATGAAATATGAAACCACTGATATCTATTTCTAGGTTGTCATCAGCATACCCAAGCCTTCCCCAGTGTTAAGAGTGATCGCGGCTAAACCTGAAAAATATTGGTTATCCAGTCAGGATTGGAACAAGTACACAAACCGACGACAATACAAAACATAATAGAATTAATAAGACATGAAAATAGCATATGGAATATGAAAGCTAGTAAGAAAATTGATGACATAGCACGATAAAGAAGTAAACAAAAAAAACTAATAAAAGACATCTACCTAGGTGGTGTAAAATATCCGTTTCGACATGTGGACGGCTAGGGGGTAAATCAGGTACACTGCACGTGTCGTGTACAGCGGCTATCATTCACGAGAGACACTGGGATAGTTCTGGGTAGTCCACATGTTTACTAAGATATTTCCCCTCCCGACTACTCCGTGTGACGAGCGTGTCAACAAGCAGCAAGATATATGTATAGACATGAAATAAAAAGACTACTATGAATCGGAAAACAATCAGAAAGTGCACTTGCCTGAGGTCCTTAGCTGGAGAAACGAAAATATCATACCACTCTATGAGCCACAATCAGTCAACACATGCAGAAGTCTCCGGATGCTGAAATAAACAGTACTAACATTCTCAGAATAGTCAAATTAGCTAGGATTGCCTGTCCTTAAGTCCAATTCTGGACACAGGGGCAAAACGGTAATTTCGAGCAAAAACGATATCCGCCGTTGGACCCGCTTTGCACCGAAAAGCGTGCCAGAGTCAACGGTCTCTAAAGTCGTCAAACTACATGTCTACGGATCCAGTTTTCCGATACGAACCCAACCGTATGTCCAGAGTTGGATTCCGGCAGGCCGTGCACAAAATCGTCCGTTGAGTGGGACCGTAGGGCCCGCAAAACGACGTCGAATTCAACTGTCTCAGAATTTGACCAAACTTGGCATACAGGACCAAAAAAACGATACGGTCCTGCTGGCGTAAGTTTCATCTCGATCTGATGAGCGTGCACAAAGTAATTGGATAATTTGCAAAGTGCACGATACGACGAATTTTGACGGGTACGCATCAAATTCGTCGCGCACACGCGACCAATTTGAATTCCGTCAAAGCGCACACGACCACGAAGCCGTTACGCACCTTTCGATGTGTTCGGTTCGCGACCATGTCGCCCGAAATGGTGGGACGCACGTCGTATCGGACAATATTATTGATTTTCTAATATTTGAAAACGGGTTTTTCGGTAAACTTCATAATCGAATAACTTCTCATCTGTTTAATGAAATTAGAATCCACAAGAAGAGTTGTGATGTCCTATAGGTCGCCTAGGACTGTCATTAAATGAATTTTCGAAAAGGTTATTTGGTTAACGATGATTCGTTCGTAAACATGAATACTTCAACTATCTAATGCCCTGTTTTGAACAGGATTTTGGTCGACTTCACATCAAATTTCCTGGGCTTTTAATCTCTTTTAAATAAAACTAATTGATAAAGTTAAAAGCCGTATAGTTAGGGATTACACCTGCGAAGACGGATCGAGAAACGGTGAACCGGGGTGGCGGGGAAGTGGTCACGAAGTTGGCCCTGCAACTGTTGTCCCTGCTGTGTGCGACTGCTGGTGCCACTGCTCTGTTCCGCGCCTGGCCGGCGGCGGCGGCTCGCGGTGGCACGCGGAGGTGGCGCGCGCGCGCCTGGTGGTCGCGGGTGGGTCGCCCATGGCTAAGAGGTGGGCAGCGTAGTTAGGGTTTCCTTCTCGATCTCGTTTCTCTATGGTATCTATACCTATACGCGAGCGGTTAGGAACTCGGGTCTGCTGTATTCGGTTTGGGAAGGCTATCTACTGGCCTGTGGGCCGGGCTTGCTTTGTTTGCTATGGCCTGGGCTGGGAAATAGCTATAGGCTTTGGGATTGCTCATATGAGCTGGTGTGGGGCTGCTCGGGTCTGGTCTCAACTGCTACTTGGCCGAGCCTGAGCAGCTATTGGGTATTGGTTTCAAAAGGGGCCAGGGAAAAATCAGTAAGGGTTTGCTCGGTTGTGGGGAAAGCTAAGGCTCGGTTAAGTTGAGCATTGCTGCTGCTGCTTTCGATAATTCCTTCAATTTCTTTTTCTTTTTCTTAGTATAATACAATATACATATATATGTATATATATATATATATATATATATATATATATATATATATATATATATATAATATACACACATATACCTATAGATATCTCTATACATACACACTATGTATATACGTATTTATACATACCTAAACATACCTACTACTGAAATATTACAATCTAGTTCTTCCCATAACAATATGAAAACGCAGAAAAAAACAAGGTAATAGATGACAGAGAAAGAAAACAACCAAAAACTGATGTCTAGTATTCCACAAACTAAGAGACTGGTCACCTTCATCACAAAACACAGTAATATTTAGCACCAGGTATCAAACATAATAAAATAAAATGTACAACAGGAACTAAGGAGCACTAACTTTACAACAAAATTATATGAAAAATTTAAATAAATAAAACTAAATTATATATTGTATATATTAGATCCCTCTACAATGAATCTTCAAATACTGTCCTGTCAGATTAGGAAAGGTGTGCATATTTATAACTTCAAGTAAGAACAATTAATCATACAAGAACAAGAGAATTAATACAGAAGAAAATGAAAATAACTCAAGATGGAGAAACTGCATTATTAACTTTGTACTCAATTCCTAACAATCACTAAAATCATCTACCGTAATAATGAACTAAATAATTATTTATAAAACAAATTTAAAATCACCATTTAAATCAAATAAATAACATAATAAAAATATTTTCAAAATTTTTGGGAAGGGGAGCTACACGTGCTTCTGGTATGTTTATCCAACTCACATGCATTACAAAATAACTTCTCTTTATTAGCCCTTTGGTATAAGGACGGATACATTCAACTAATAATTTTAAAAGAAGAATGACCAACACGCTGGTGGTGGAGTAGCAATTCATCTTCTACACTGCGTCGTGAATCTTCAGGTGGTGTGTCTGCAACCAGAGATGCTAATGCATTGTCCAGTCCAGTACTGTCCAAGTACCACAGCCCCTTATGCCATATGCCAGTCCCTAGTCGTCGTCCTGTCCCCTTCTCCTGAAAAGTCACCGTAAAAATTTCAAAAGAAACTGTATAGTTAAGATCAAGAATAATGGCACTAATAGAAAGAAGATTGACAGGAAAAGACGGAGCATGTGACACATTGGTGAGAGTGAGAGAAGGGGTGCATGCGATAGTACCTTTACCCATGATATGGCTGGAGTTACCATCAGCAGTCTGAATGCTCTCCGGCGTCGTTAGGTGAGTATAGTCCTGGTACTCACCGCGGGACCCCGTAACATGACAAGATGCCCTAGAGTCCATAATCCAACCTGGTTGATGGACAGCTGTCGCAAGAGCACGCGTAGGAATACCTGTTCTGGTTTGGGCAAAGCAAGTGATGGGATCCCCCGAGGAAGATGACGCCCCATGACTGCCGTCCGAACCCAGCTTCGTGCTGCGTAACCTCGTGAGGAACTCCTTCTCAAGAGGGGTTAACTCAGCCAGGTGATGTTCGCCCCTTCTTCCGCCAGATTCATTTTGTGGCCGCCAGAATAATTTTTCCTTCTTCCAGCATAACCGTCTCTACCACCTCGACATCCTCCGCGGCCCCGTCCACGATCACTCGACAGGGGTTTTGGACAAAATCTGATGTAGTGCCCTGATTCACCACAGTTGTGGCAAACACCGGCCACAGAGGGAGGCTGATTGAAGGCGGCAAGGACAGACTTGTCAACAGCGGCTTGCTCCCCCTAGAAAGAGCCCTTGTTGGGCATCAATTTCAATTGAGCCTCTTCTTGTGCCATGGCAGCTATGGCTTCTTCCAAGGTTGGAAGTATGGGCTGTGCTAGGAGTACATTCCTTCTATGCTCAAACGCAGGGTCAAGACCTTTCAAGAACTTCATCATCCGTTGTCATAAAATATAATCCAAGAACTTTTAGAAATATTTCGCAAATGCTGGTTCGACTTGTGCATCTTCCATCCCAAGAGGATCATAGTGATCCAGATCAGACCAGTATTTCTTCAACAGTACGACGTACTCATAGATGGTACGGTCATCCTGGGCCACCCTATCAAGTTTATCTTACAGTTGGAATACCCGCATAGGATTGCCGGAGCCTGAGTACATATCCTTCAAAGTCTGTCATATATCAGCAACAGCCTCCATTTCCTCTACATTGCCCGACACCTGGTCGGTCAAGGAGGCTGTCAACCATCCAGCCACAACATTGTTGACAATTTCCCAAATAGCAAACTCCTTTGAGGAAGGATCAGCTGGCGCCTTGGTTTGGCCATTGATGTAGCCAACCAAGCCTCATCCCTTGAGCGTCTGCAGTGCTTGCCGTATCCATTTCAAGTAGTTGGACGCGTCTTCCAACTTCGTCTCCAGCTTGTCCAGCTTTTCCATTTTGTAGGGTGACGGATCCACATCAGTAAGGATCACACGTGGGGTTGCCTCGGTTAATCTTTTTGATAAAATATCCTCAACCAAGGCCTTCATCTCTTCTGCTGTCAGTTTACCACTGATCGAATCCGTGGCAGCTTCAACTGTGATTCGTCGTCGTCGTCATCTTTGTCGACTTTGTCGTCGTCTTCGTCTTTATGTAAAGTCTCCAACAGAGACCTTACGAATACGCTGCTAACGTGGCCAACACTAGCGCACGCATGTAGATCCTAATTTACAGATCGAGAACGGAATACAAATAAAGCATTTGTAGTTCCGGAGGACGTAATCTAGGAACAGAAGGTGCAAATAAAGTATTTGACAGCCATCCATCTTCGAATAATCGTCCACATAATTGCGCTCGCAAATTAGGATTTGTGGGGGGGAGCGGCCGCAGATGTGGTCGGAAGAGAGAGGGGGAGCGTCGGGGGTGGTGGCGTCGTTGGGAGGGGCAGGGGGGCGTCGGGGTCAGCAAGGGGGACGGGAACAGCGGGGGGGGGAGGGGGTGGGGGGTGGGGGGGTGGGCGTCGGGGGCAGGGGGGCGTCGGCTTGGGGGGGAGGGGGCAGCAAGGGGGGTGTCGTCGTCGGCGGGGCCGGGAGGGGGGGGGGAGGGTGGGCGTCGGGGCAGGTGGGGGCGTCGGGACAGGAGGGTTGGCTTTGGGCGGGTTGGAAATTTTTGTGTGTGTGTGGTTATGGCTCTAATACCATGTAGAGAATAATAATTGTTGTATTTTATTGATTGGCTACTCCACTACTTATAGGGAGTCTAGCTCATCTTCATACTACATTTTTCCAATGTGGGACTAAATCCCTTATTAGTTCTCAACAATATATATATATATATATATATATATATATATATATATATATATATATATATATATATATATATAATTTTTTATATTTGCACACTAAAGATTCTAGGTTCAATTTTTGGTTGTAACATTTTTTAATTTACTCTTATTTCAGTTTTTAATTTTTTAATATTATATATGGACTATATTTTAATAATTTATCTAGTGCCTCCATGAACTCAGGGCTGGCCTCGTAGCAATGAAAGAAAGCCAGAGAAAACTTGCATCATCTAAGAAATTACTGACCATGCATATTTCAGACTTGCTTGCACCCTCTAATAAACATTGCTTGCGCCCTCTAATAAACATTGAGCAATCACACGAAACCTGAAGTGTTTGCCATATTGAACATGTTTCTAAAAGAACACGCACTATCACCATCAAGTTTGCTTCTGATCTAATAATCATGTCACATGATAGTGGATATTAATTATGGTTTGAGTTTTGAAATTATTCAATGTTAGAATTTTGATTTTGAAATAACTATTTATTAGCATACTATGATTCAAACTCTAACGTTAGACAATTTTAAAACTAAAACTCTAATATCCACTATTATGCGAGACCATAATACTAAATACCCCAATTGTTATAGAAAAGCACCAATGCCCAAGCATAGCTTGCAAGAACACAAATGAGCTTACAATAAGAGGGTTTGTTGGCAACGACGTCGTTCAAGTCCACACGCGGAGAGTGTTTGTTGGCAACGACGTCGGACAATGAGCTTATAATAAGAGGGTACTAATTAGATGGACATTGACAACGACAATGATATAATAGTTTTTTTTTTCGTTGTTGAGAATAAATGGAGGGGAAATTCTACCGTGTTCTATTAAAAAAAAATTTAACCAAACATATCCACCACATAATAGATACAACGTCTTAGTTAATTAGGGTACAATTAAGGTACATAAAAAGTTCAACGGTCCTATTTGGCACGTGGGCGTGCACAACAGGTGCACGCGCACGGCCTAGCATGGCGGAGGGGAGGGAGGACGCTGGAGCGGAAGAGAGGAGGGAGGATGGGGAAGGACGCCGGCCGGAGCCGGCGGGGGGTTGGGGGGGAGGAGGAGGAGGGAGACGTCAGCCACCGAAGGGGGAGGGAAGACGCTGGAGCGGAAAGGGATAGCCGGAAAGGATGGGGGAGGCGTCGGCCGCAACGGAGGAAGGACGTCGGAGTCGGAGACGACGTTTCCGGTCGCGTGCGTGCGTCGGCTGTGCACGCGCGTGAGCCAAAAAACATTTTCTTAAAAAGTTTCCATATGAAAGTTCTATCAAGCCAACTCTTTTATGCAATACATAAAAGATCCAAGTTGAAAATTTGTGAGCCACCAATTAATGCATGTCCAGTCATTTTTACCTACCTAATTTTCATGTATCATTTACATGAGTGATTCTTGGCTGGAGCTGCCATTGAATCGATGACCGAGCTGGCCAAGTATGATCCGATACAAGGACAGAATCAGAAATTTGAGATAGAATAAACTAGAGTGGATTAGGGTAGACTAGATATAGCTTAACTCACAAAAATTTACAAAAAAAATACATATAAAAAAATCAAAATTGTTTTTTTGGGTGTGCTCCAGCCCACCCCAGCCCCTAACATGGGTGTCAGATTATATTTGTAACTAATGTAAATATGGCCCATAAGCCCAACAATGTAGACCCTATATATATTGTAATCAGCCCCCATCAAGGAGGAAAAAGTCATTATTATTTCCTATATGGTATCAGAGCCTCCCGAAAAACCCTAGCCGCCATCTCCCGAAAATTCCTAGCCGCCATCTTCCTTACCGCGCCCGACCGTGCCAGCCTACGCCCGCCGCCTGACCGCGCCTGATCGGGCCGACGCCCACTACGCGCCTGATCGCGCCGACACCCACCGCGCCTGACCGCGCCGACGCCCCACCGCGCCTGATCGTGCCGACGCCCACCGCACGCCTGATCGTGTCGACGCCCACCATGCCTGACCGCGTTGCCTGACCGTGCCAACGCCCGATCCGCCTGATTTGCGTCCATTCTGTTGGAGGTTTCCGCCCGATCCGTGCCGATTCGCCGAATTCACCGAAGCCAACCCCGTCCATCAGCGGCCGATTCGTCAGCGTTGTACTTTATTTTGTACACCCGACATCCGGACGCTCGCCCCTACGCGCCAGATCCGGTGCCCCTATTCGCGGCCGATTCGTCGCCGACCCCGTCCATTAGCGGCCGATTCGTCGGAGTTGTACTTTCTTTGTACACCTGACATTCACGATGGCTGATGATGTTGCGTCCAGCTACTCCATCGCGACTGGCGGTGGCGGTACACACAACCAAATTATTCTAATTCGAAGGATCCATATTTTTTGAGTTCTGCTGATCAACCAGAAAATATCATTACTCCTATTGTTTTCCATGGACCGAACTATGCTGAGTGGTCTCGGTCGATACGTCTCTCCCTGATCTCTAGGCGAAAGATCACCTTTCTGGAAGGTACTGAAATCAAACCTGTTAATGATGCTAGTAAATTTCTTGATTGGAGATGTGTGCAAGCGCTATTGGTTCAATGGGTTCTTAATACCATTGATCCGTCTCTGAAGAAATCTTTGTCATACTTTGAGGAGGTTTATCCATTGTGGAACTTGTTGGAGAAAAGAATTGTTGTTAGCAATGGCACTTGGAAGCAACAAATTAAAGTGGCTTTGGCTGAGTGTAAACAAACGGCTACGATGTTTGTAGAAACCTACTTTGGAAATTTGTAGTCTTTATGGGATGAACAAGCTGCTTATTTTCCGTTGCCTACTTGTACCTCTGGTGAACTTGCTGCAAAGCTACAGGCTATGAAGGATGAAGACCACTTTCAGGACTTTATGTATGGGTTGAATGCTGAGTTGTATGGTCATACCCGATCTAATCTTCTGGCTCAGGATCCTCAGCCAAGTTTAGATTGGACATACCAGGCAGTCCGTGAGGAGGAGAATATACGAAAATCGTAGGTCCAATCCGCTACTGAGGAGGTGTTGGCTGGCTGTCAAGACTTCACCTCGTCTTTCTACTACTTCTAATAGTAGAACTTCATATTCCAGGGACCAATCAGGTATGATCTGTACTCATTGCAAGAAAATAGGTCATGATGTTGCAACTTGCTTTGCCAAGATTGGCTATCTAGAGTGGTGGGAGACTAGTCCTCGGCGTAAGGGCGGACGTGGTGCTGGTGGTGGCAGAGGCCCGGTACCGCAGCAGAGACGTGATGGGGGACGCGATGCTGGTGGCGCAGGGGTTGTTCATCATATCGCCGCTGCTGGTCATGGTGTCCCTGCTGGTCTTGCTGGGAGTTCGACAGATATGATGCATAGAGGGTATCCTTCACCACTCTTAGGTGAACAATGGCAGAAACTGATAAGCTTGCTGGGTAACGATAATCCTTCCAACCCTGGTTCTTCAAACTCTGATCATCTAGTGGGTAAGAATTCTTCTGTCACTTAGATATTCGATAGTGGGGCTACTCTTCATGCGACAGGTTCTCATGACTGTTTAGTTGATTGCTCAGAGGGCCCTGTCTGTCCTGTAATTTTGCCTGATGGGAGCACTATTGAGGCTGTTCTGAGAGGCAAAGTATTTTTGACTGCTTTATTGGTGTTGACGGATGTTATTTATGTTCCGACATTGACTTGCAATTTGATCTATGTCTCACAATTGATTGGTGCCAGAAATTATGATATGTTATTTACTCCTGATTTGTGTTTTGTTTAGGACCGAAGTACGAGGATGGTGATTGGAGCAGGTGAACAAAGGGGTGGACTTTACTTCTTGGAGGAGGTTCCAGCTTCTTTGGCTTCGGTGATCCTGACATGCAAAGAAAGTGATTTCGAGGTTTGACATAGTAGACTGGGGCATCCTTCAGATAAAGTAATGCAGAATTTACCTTTTCTCTCTGGTAGTAGTGTGTTTTCTCATAAGGCTTGTGATATTTGTCATCAAGCTAAACAGACTCGTGATGCCTTTTCTGATAGTAGTAGTCGTGCTTTGAGATGCTTTGAACTTATACACTGTGATCTGTGGGGACTATATCGTGTTCCGTCATCTAATGGGGCACGATATTTTTTGACTTTGGTGGATGATTTTTCTAGAGCTGTTTGGATTATTTTATTGAAGGATAAGTGTGTTGTTTATTCTACATTTCTTAAATTCATTGCTATGGTGAAGCGTCAGTTTGGGGCTGATATACGTCGTGTGCGGAGTGACAATGGCACTGAATTTAATTGTTTACGAGATTATTTTCATCTCAAGGTATATTGTTCCAAACATCCTGTGTTGGGATACCTCAACGGAATAAAAGGGTGGAAAGAAAACATCGACACATTTTAAATGTAGCCAGGACATTGAGATTTCAGGGTTCTCTTTCCATAGATTTTTGGAGGGAATGTGTTCTGGGTGCATGTTATTTGATAAATAGAACACCTTCTAGTATCTTGCATTTTAAGTCTCCTTATGAAATTTTATATGGTTCGGCTCCTTCGTATGATCATCTTCGTATCTTTGGGTGTCTGTGCTAAGCGTATGATTTGAAATCCCGACATGATAAATTTGCTAGCAGGAGTAGAAAATATATCTTTGTTGGGTATCCACTCGATAAAAAGGGATGAAAACTATATGATTTGGAGACTGATAATTTTTTGTGTCCCGTGACGTTACTTTTTATGAAAAAGAATTTCCTGGGTGTGGCTCTACTAGCGAGATGTCTTCTGCGACACGCCATACATCTGTTGAGGTGCCGGGTATGATTGCTGAGGCCGGAGTGGTTGCTGACGGCACGGCACCGAGTGACGAGGATGCACAGGTAGCTGTACAAGTATTGACAGGAGAGTCCGCTGAGGGTGATGTGGTTACTACTGATGATACATGGGATACAGTATTGCCAGAGGTGCCCAACGAGGTAGTATTGGGAAGAGGAATGAGAAAGAAATCACAGCCAGTACGATTACAGGATTTTGTGACGAATGTTGTTCGAAGTAAAAGTCCCCCCTTCACCACAGTTCATCTGTTTCCGTCACTTCCTCAGGTACTTCGTATCCTCTAACACAATTTCTAAGTTATGACATATTTATTGCTGGACACAGAGATTTTGTCACGACCCAGTCCCAAATTTTTGGATCGAATCGGATCATGCCCAACCTGCACCGTTGTGAGACGGCGACAGTAAGATGTATCCATATGCAGGTAATCACAACAACACAATCTATTTTATCACAACATCTGAATTTTGAATATTTAAAATAAACTTTGTCCAACCAAAATACAACTGGATTAAAATAAAATTGTCTTTTTTATTCAACATCAAAACACAAAGAAAATCATCCTCTAGAAAGTAGGCTCATCAGCCCCAAGATCAACATCGTCCGATTGGGACTCTAGCAGCACAGCTAGATAAAGTACCGGGTTATTGTAGCTATTTATCAATAGCTCAGCTTCATCAAAGGGACCTATTGGGGGTGGGGGATCCAGTCAGGAAAGGAGCAAAGTACAATTATGAAAATTTAATAATTTAACTAATAATTAGAAACTTGCAGTTTAAACAGTTGAAATACTTGAACAATATTTTCCAGAAATTTTTCACAATATTAAAAACAATGTAATTTGAGTATTATGACCGGCTTGGGTTGTACAATAGTATCCTAGTGATACGATACGGCTTTTCCCCGTGTGTAAGAGGGGTAAGCTCGCACAATCAATATGCAATATGAGGGATATTGGTCATAATACACTACACTACTCCCCCAATCCCACAATCAATAACAATCAATACTCTAGGAGAGAGTTCCGTGTAGCAATGTGGTTTAAACTTGCAATATTACGATTATTAACTAAATTGAAAATAAACACAACCGTACTTGCCTTTGTTTATAACTTGATTTGAAGGGTCGGTTCTGGGAAAGAAAATTAGACTCGTCCTTGAAATCCTACATTGGAGAAGTTCTGTCTTAGAACCAAAATTGAACCAGATCTAGGTGTGCTAGTTACAATCTCTAAAATTTGATCATAGTCAAATTTTATGTTGTTATAAACAAAACACGTTTATCGATGCGATTCAAGTTATTAATTTAACGAGGGAAAATCAAGTTAACATCTTTATTGGAAACTTCGCAATTTTCAATTATTTTGGCAAAACTTCGTATTTTGTAATATATATATAAAATTAGGTATTTTTCTTTTAATGAGAAATCATGAAAATTTTCTAGGTTACAAACTTGAAATCTTATTATTTTTAATGTGAGAAAACTCTTATTAATTTTTCTATAAAAATAAATATTTAGTTTACCGTTTACGTGTTACCTACAAATCAACAATCCAGAAAATAAAAGGAAAAACTACTTACTATTACAATTCCACAGAAAATAGAAAAAAAACTTGGACTTATGTCCTTACAAATTTCTTTACATAAATTAACTAAATTTAAAGGTGAGCTCTGAGTACCGCGAACGGTCCAACAGTAGGCCGAAGCCCTGCACCAAAATACTAACAGCGGTAATCCATTCTAAAAATAATAATAAGCTAAAGAAAAGTATTAAAATGTGTCTCAGACTTGGTCATAAAATCTTAGGTTGAATTCTAGCTTATGCCTCAACGTCCGGAACGACCGATTTCGTTTGCATTTAGCTAGGATTTGAAAATAATTTTATTCAAGACTTTAAAAATATATTCCCAAAAATTTGGGTAGCACTTCCTCTATAATTGGGACAACCCAATCCTGGGAAAATACAACCAAAATATTCCAAACGCCAATACATAACCAAAATCCTTTTCAAAGCCATATATATATATATATATATATATATATATATATATATATATATATATATATATATATATATATATAAGATGAATTAACAGAGCTTAAATCTTGAATTCGAGAATCCAAACTCTAAATCTATCGAACTCGAAATCGGAAGCAAGTCCGACTATTCCATATCGAAATTGGAATAATCAGAACCACATCCGAAAAAACCAGAATACTAAACATCATAGCATGAATTCCGAAATAACCGAAGAATCCGAAATGAATTTCGGGAACCAAAACAGAACCACGTATGGAACATCCTGAACTCTACTCGAAAATTTTTGAGAACCACAGAACTAACAAACAACAGAATCCTAAAACCACATAATCATTCCGAAGGGAATTCGAAAAATTCGAATCCACGAATCAGAGACCATGTCATCATTGGCACAATATGAGGGACACGGGGATACGGAAGATACCTGGGGTGCTCTGCTAGAGCTCTCAGATGAAAAAGAGAAGAAAATAAAAACCCGCGGATCTCGAAAAAATCCAGAACACGCTGACAGCGAAACGTGCCTCGAAAAACACAGATCTGGACAGCAAATTGGGGCACGGAAACGGCAGCACGCACAGGAGGTACGCACGACAGCAGCGAGAGGTGCCGGGGGCTGACCTGGGCGGTCGGCTACGGTGTACGGCCGCGGGGAAAGGCGACGGTAGTCTCAGGAAATCCGTGCGGAACGCCGGACAGGGAGGCGCTGGCCGGGGTCGGCCGAGAGGGGCTCGGGCAACGCTGGAGGTGGCGTCGGGGCGCACGCCGAGGGGTTCGCCAGTAGGGCACGGTCGGGTCGGGCTTGTAGGTTGGGGAAAGAGGGTTTTAGTTGTGATGAATGAAGTATGGTGGAGAGGAGAGGGTTTTATAGGGAAAGATGGGGGTTTCGAAAGATGAATGGAAGAGTCGGGGTGGCGGCGGACGTTCGAAAAGGGGAAGGGGCTCGACCATGTGCGTTTGGGAAAGAAGTTTTA
This sequence comes from Iris pallida, assembly GCA_029216955.1. Taxonomy (NCBI): domain Eukaryota; kingdom Viridiplantae; phylum Streptophyta; class Magnoliopsida; order Asparagales; family Iridaceae; genus Iris; species Iris pallida. The sequence goes on from JANAVB010041619.1 coordinate 8,754,994, forward strand.
TTCCAGAACGAGAGAGAGTGTGTTAAGAGTAAGTTAATGAAAGTTGAATGAGTTTATATAATGAAAGTTTAATAACAATTTTGTTTTAAAGAAAATAAAAGTATTTTTTTTAACTAAAGAATATGATATACATAAATACCAAAAATTGTTTCGGGAAAACCTATATTGAGTTTTCCGAAATGGATTCAAGATGGGTTTAGGAAGGGTCAGGCCCAACACAAAAATTCCAGGAATAATAATTTTTTTTAAAAAATATGATTTTTCCTAATTTAATATTTAATAATGATTATAATAGTAATTAGCTACTAAATTTACAGGTTTGACCAGAAATAATAATTTTAATCTAATTATAATAAAAATATAACACTAAATTAATTAATTAAAATTTTACGGGTTTTATAACCTTTCCTTCTTAGGAAATTTCATCCTCAAAATTAAAGGATAGGGTTAGGAATTACCTCAGGTCTCAATAGATACGGATACTGCTCCCGCATCTCATCTTCCCGCTCCCAGGTAGACTCGTCTGGGGAATTGTGTCGCCACATAATTTTGACTATGGGCGTCACAGAGTTCCTGGTTTTCTTCTCAACTCGGTCTAGAAGCACCACTGGCTTCTCTGGCACTGTAAGGCTAGGTCCAATCTCCAGCTCCGAATGGTCCAAGATGTGGCTCGGATCCAAAATGTATCGTCTGAGCTGTGAAACGTGGAAGACGTTGTGCACTCCCTCGAGATTAGCTGGTAGAGCTAATCGGTACGCTACTTCTCTAATTCGGCTCAAAACTTCGAATGGGCCGATGTACCTGGGGCTCAGCTTTCCTACTCTGCCAAATCTGATAGTTCCTCTGGTAGGGGAGATCTTGACAAAGACACTATCTCCTGCTTCGAACTCCAGTGGTCGACGACTGCTATCAGCCCAATGCTTCTGTCTGTCTTGGGCAATCCTGAGCTTGTCTCTAATCACCTTTACTTTCTCTGCTGCATCGGTCACCATCTTAGGTCCAAGCAGTACTCTTTCTCCTACGTCGTCCCAAGCAAGTGGAGTGCAGCAACGACGTCCATAGAGTGCCTCGAACGGTGTCACATCGATGCTGGTTTGGTAGCTGTTGTTGTAGGAAAACTCTACCAAGTGCAAGTGGTCTTCCCAAGACCCTACAAATTCCAAGACGCAAGATCTCAGCATGTCTTCTTACGTCTGGATGGTTCTCTCCGATTGTCCATCAGTTTGGGGATGATAGGCGATGCTGAACTTCAGTTGTGTTCCCAAACTGTCATGCAAACTCTTCCAAAAGTGAGAGGTAAATCTAGTATCTCTGTCAGATACGATACTTACCGGAACTCCATGAATTCGGTAGATATGCTGCATGTACAGTGCTGCCAACTTCTCGGTGGATAGACCAACCTTGAAGGGGATAAAGTGAGCTGACTTTGTCAGTCGGTCCACAATAACCCAAATGACATCCTTCCCTCCTTGGGATCGAGGCAGTCCTGACACAAAGTCCATCGTTATGTGTTTCCATTTCCACTCCAGGATGTCTAGTGGCTGCAACAATCCTGCGGGTCTTTGCCTGCTAGCTTTCACTTGTTGACAAATCAAGCATCTAGCCACAAATCTGGATACGTCCTTCTTCATTCCGTACCACCATACAACAGTACGCATATCCCGATACATTTATTTGCTCTTGGATGTATGGAATACTACGACTGGTACGCTTCTTGCATCAACTCATTCCTCAGTTCGACAGTTGGTACGCAAAGCCTCGTACTATGCCTCAATGCTCCGTCACTGGCGATTGAGAATCCTTCAAGTGTTCCTGCCAGTACTTGATCTCTACGTTTGCAAAGCGTCTCGTCTTGAAATTGTGTCTCCTTGACTTTGTCCATCAGACTTGAACGCACTTGCAACTGCATCATTGATGATTCAACTCCTGGTACAATAGCTTCTCTTCCCAACTTCTTTATTTCCTCTTTAGGCAGTACAATCTCTAGTCCAAGCTTCTCTATGTGCTCCAGCAAATACCGCTCCTTGGTCAAAAACATCGCCATCGGGTATCGACTAAGTGCATCTGTAACCACATTAGCCTTACCCGGATGATACTGCAAGTCGATGTCGAAATCTTTCATCAGCTCCAGCCATCTCCTATGTCGCATGTTTATCTCCTTCTGCGTGAAAACATATTTAAGACTTTTGTGGTCTGTAAATATTTCCACTTTCTCTCCATAGAGGTAATACTTCCACAACTTCAGTGCAAAAATGACTGCTGCAAGCTCCAAATCATGCGTGGGATAGTTCTTCTCATGATTTTGTAATTGCCTAGATGCGTAAGCAATTACTTTTTCGTGTTGTTGAAGAACACAACCCAATCCTTTTCCATAAGCATCACTGTAGATTGAGAAATTGCCTGTACCTGCGGGTAGCGCAAGTATCAGTGTTGTTGTAAGTCTCTTCTTCAGTTCCTCAAATGCTGCCTGGCAAGCTTCAGTCCACACAAATTCTTTATTCTTCCTTGTGTGCTTCGTCATCGGCTCAGCAATCCTGGCGAAGTCCTTCACAAATTTCCGGTAGTAGCCAGCTAAGCCCAAGAAACTTCTGATTTCGATAACTGAACTTGGTGTACTCCACTTCTCAATAGCAGCTATCTTCTTTGGATCTACCGAAATTCCTTCTCCTGTGACAACATAGCCCAGAAAATCTACCTTGTCTAAGAAGAATTTACATTTAGATAGCTTACCATAGAGCTTCTCCTTCCTTAAGGTTTCCAGAACTTTCCTTAAGTTCTCTTCATGATCTTCTCCGGTCTTCGAGTAGATCAGGATGTCATCGATGAAGACAACAACAAACTAATCCAGATATTCATGGAAGACCTTGTTCATAAGATTCATGAATACCGCAGGGGCATACGTCAATCCAAATGGTATGACCAAGAATTCATACTGACCATATTTGGTGTTGAACACCGTCTTTGGAATATCCTCCTTCCTGACCTTGATCTGATGGTAGCCAGATCGAAGGTCTATCTTCGAGAATACCTTAGCTCCACTGAGTTGATCAAACAGGTCATCGATCCGAGGTAGAGGGTACTTGTTCTTGATGGTGATGTTGTTCAGCGCCCGATAGTCGATGCACATCCGCACAGTCTCGTCCTTCTTGGGTACAAATAAGACAGGTGCTCCCCAGGGTGAAGCTCCATCTCTGATAAATCCAAGGGCCTTCAGCTCATTGATCTGGTCCTTCATTTCCTTAGCCTTCTTAGGGTTGACTCTGTAGCATCCTCGAGAAATAGAGGCAGAGCCGGTAACTAGATCGATGGTGAATTCTACATCTCGATCTGGGAGTAATCCTGGAAGGCTATCAGGGAAGACATCCATGAATTCTGCTATGATAGGGTGAGGAGGTCCAGGTTCTTCGGTGATAGAGGAGTACGTAATACCCTCCATATCTTCCGGAGCTCGAGAGATTTCAAACTTCGGCTCTCCAGGTGGGCTGAAGACTACACATCCTTTGTGACAATCTATCAGCGCATACTGCTTACTTAACCAGTCCTTTCCTAGGACTATATCATAGTTAGGTAAGGGCATCACCAGTAAGGGTGCTAAGAAGTTGTGTCCAGATATTGTTATAGGGCAGTTACAGGTCTCAGTGATGGGTATAGGTCCATCACCAGTTATAACTCTACATATCTTCTTGCTAAATCCTGTAACTAGGTGGTGTGCAGAGATGAATTTTGTTGATATAAAACTATGTGATGCATTCGAATCAAATAATGCTAAAGCAGGATGTGAATGCACATAAATAAAACCTGTGATGACATCAGCAGTGGGTTCCTCCTCTGGCTCTTGCTCATCTGCTGTTAGGGAAAAATCTCGTCCAGTCTTCTGTTGGTGCTGCCCAAACTGTTGTTGCTGAGTGGGTAGGGGAGCTTTCTGCGATGTTGTTCCAGTCCGGTTGAATGCCGTGGGGGCAGTCCTTCACTTTGTGGGTGGCAGACCCATAAACTAGGCAGTGTCCTAGCCTCTTCCTGCAGATGTTCGACTGATGTCCTGACCTCTTACAGAAATCACAGACATAAATCTGCTTCTGAGGCGCTCTGTCATTGGTCCTCGTCTGATGGTGCTGCTGCTGGTGGTGAGAAGGCCTGTTGTTATTGTTGTGGTTGGGCCTCTTCTGGTTATTCTAGAAGTTGCTAGTTCCAGAATACTCCCTCTTTGAGCGAGCATGCTGACTCTTCTCTATATCCTGAGCTTGTATTAAGATTCTCTCATACGTCTTGGCACCGCCTGCGATCACAGGAGTGCGAATCTCTTCCCTCAGTCCATACCTGAATCTTTCAGCACGATTGGCCGGGTCTGCAACCAAATTCTTGGCAAAGCGACTAAGTTGACCAAACTCGGCCGTATATTCTCCAACAGTCATGTCCCTCGTTTCAAATTCTGAAACTGTCTTTCCATCTCCCGCAACTCTGATGTTGGGAAGAACTTCCTGCGGAACAACCTCTTGAAGGTGTTCCAGTCAAGCTGTCTGTCCTGGAGTCGGGGTTCATTTCGATACCAGGTGCTCGCTACATCTAGCAGTTGGAGTCCCACAGCTTCAACTTGGAGGTCATCAGGCAGTCGAGCAACGCTGAGGAGACGCTCCATACTGTCGAGCCATTCGTCAGCATAAATGATTTCCTTGGTTTCCTTGAAAGGTCGAGGGCCCAGCTTCTTGATTTTTTCAATATCTCCGACTTTAGCCGGCCTTGGTTCAGATTGGGCTGCTTCTCCTCTCTCCAGTGCAGCCATAGCCACATTATGGGCATTCTCCATGCCTTCTCTCATAAATGTCGTCTGTTCACGATGAGCTTCAGCTTGAGTTCTCTGTTCCTCAAGCACTCCTCGTAGCAGGCCTACGAGGGCGGTGGGGTCCACGGGCACTGGTGGCGCAACTGGATCGGGCACCACCGCAGGGGCTTGTTGTTCAGTCTTGAAAGATGTAGGATCTAACACTTGAGTTGTAGTGTAGAATCCACGAGGTGCTGGTGCATTATGGGGACGATCGGTCAGCTGTCGGGGTGTAGGATCCGGACTCGATGAGGAGGTGGGGAGTGATCGAGTGTTGACAACCCCTCACCAGCAGTGTTGGTCTTGTCTGTGGCCATACTCTGGAAGGTTTAGGATTGCAAAACATAAGCATGGTAGCCTACCAGTCTATAACAAACAAAAATATTTATTTATAATATATTTCGGTCCTATGTTGTGACAATCTAGTGTTCTAAATGTTTCTAGATATGTTTACCTAAGTTGTTGATCTGACCTGCATGGGCCACCACTAAAAATATGTCACGACCCGGTCCAAAATTGTTGGGTCGAATCGGATCATGCCCAGCCTGTACCGTTGTGAGACGACGACAGTAAACTGTATCCATATGCAGGTAATCACAACAACACAATCTATTTTGTCATAACAACTGAATTTTGAATATTTAAAATAAACTTTGTCCAAGCAAAATACAACTGGATTAAAATAAAATTGTCTTTTTTATTCAACATCAAAACACAAAGAAAATCATCCTCTAGAAAGTAGGATCATCAGCCCCAAGATCAACATCGTCTGATTGGGACTCTGGCATCACAGCTGGATAAAGCACCGGGTCGTAATAGCTATTTATCAATAGCTCAGCTTCATTAAAGGGACCTATTGGGGGTGGAGGATCCAGTCAGGAAAGAAGCAAAGTACAATTATGAAAATTTAACAATTTAACTAATAATTAGAAATTTGCAGTTTAAACAGTTGAAATACTTCAACAATATTTTCCAGAAATTTTCCACAATTAAAAATAATGTGATTTGCGTATGTAATACTTATGACCGGCTTGGGTTGTACAATAGTATCCTAGTGATACGATACGGCTTATCCCCGTGTGTAAGAGGGGTAAGCTCGCACAATCAATATGCAATATGAGGGGTATTGGTCATAACACACTACACTACTCCTCCAATCCCACAATCAATAACAATCAATACTCTAGGAGAGAGTTCCGTGTAGCAATATGGTATAAACTTGCAATATTACGATTATTAACTAAATTGAAAATAAACACAACCGTACTTGCCTTTGTTTATAACTGGATTTTGAAGAGTCAGTTCCGGGAAGGGAAATCAGACTCGTCCTTGAAATCCTACATTGGAGAAGTTCTGCCTTAGAACCAAAATTGAACCAGATCTAGGTGTGCTAGTTACAATCTCTAAAATTTGATCCTAGTCAAATTTTATGTTGTTATAAACAAAACACGTTTATCGATGCGATTCAAGTTATTAATTTAACGAGGGAAAATCAAGTTAACATTTTTATTGGAAACTTTGCAATTTTCAATTATTTGGCAAATCTTCGTATTTTGTAATATATATAAAAAATTAGTTATTTTTCTTTTAATGAGAAATCATGAAATTTTTCTTGGTTACAAACTTGAAATCTTATTATTTTTAATGTGATAAAACTCTTATTAATTTTTTTATAAAAATAAATATTTAGTTTACCGTTTATGTGTTACCTACAAATCAACAATCCAAAAAATAAAAGGAAAAACTACTTACTATTACAATTCCACAGAAAATAGAAAAAAAAAACTTGGACTTATGTCCTTACAAATTTCTTTACATAAATTAACTAAATTTAAAGGTGAGCTCTGAGTGCCGCGAACGGTCCAACAATAGGCCGAAGCCCTGCACCAAAATACTAACAGCGGTAATCCATTCTAAAAATAATAATAAATTAAAGAAAAGTATTAAAATGCGTCTCAGACTTGGTCATAAAATCTCAGGTTGAATTCTAGCTTATGCCTCAACGTCCGGAATGACCGGTTTCGTTTGCATTTAGCTAGGATTTGAAAATAATTTTATTCAAGACTTTAAAAATATATTCCCGAAAATTTGGGCAGCACTTCCTCTATAATTGGGACAACCCAATCCTGGGAAAATACAACCAAAATATTCCAAACGCCAATACATAACCAAAATCGTTTTCAAAGCTATTTATATATATATATATATATATATATATATATATATATATATATATATATATATATATATATATATATATATATAAGATGAATTAACATAGTTTATATATATATATAAGATGAATTAACATAGTTTAAATCCTGAATAGATGAATTAACATAGTTTAAATCCTGAATCCGAGAATCCAAACTCCAAATCTATCGAACTCAAAATCGGAAGCAAGTCCGACTATTCCATATCGAAATTGGAATAATCAGAACCACATCTGAAAAAACCAGAACACTAAACATCACAGCATGAATTCCGAAATAACCGAAGATTCCGAAATAAATTTCGGGAACCAATAGCTACAGAACCACGTATGGAACATCCTGAACTCTACTCAGAAATTTTCGAGAACCACAGAACTAACAAACAACAGAATCCTAAAACCACAGAATCATTCCGAAGGAAATTCGGAAAATCCGAATCCACGAATCAGAGACCATGTCATCATTGACACAATATGAGAGACATGGGGACACGGAAGATACCTGGGGTGCTCGGATAGAGCTCTCAGATGAAAAAGAGGAGGAAAACGAAAACCCGCGGATCTCGAAAAAATCTAGAACACGCTGACAGCGAAACGTGCCTCAGAAACACAAATCTGGACAACAAATCGGGGTACGGGAACGGCAGCACGCACAAGAGGTGCGCACGGCAGCGACGAGAGGTGTCGGGGGTTGACCTGGGCGGTCGGCTGCGTTGTGCCGCCCCGGGGAAAGGCGGCGGTAGGCTCGGGAAATCCGCATGGAACGCTGGACAGGGAGGCGCTGGCCGGGGTCGGCCGAGAGGGGCTCGGGCAACGCTGGAGGTGGCGTCGGGGGGCGCGCCGAGGGGTTCGCCCGTAGGGCACGGTCGGGTCGGGCTTGTAGGTTGGGGAAAGAGGGTTTTAGGTGTGATGAATAAAGTATGGTGGAGAGGAGAGGGTTTTATAGGGAAAGATGTGGGTTTCGGAAGATGAACGGAAGAGTCGGGGTGGCGGCGGACGTTCGGGAAGGGGAAGGGGCTCGACCATGTGCGTTTGGGAAAGAAGTTTTGTTCCAGAACGAGAGAGAGAGAGAGTGTTAAGAGTAAGTTAATGAAAGTTGAATGAGTTTATATAATGAAAGTTTAATAACAATTTTGTTTTAAAGAAAATAAAAGTATTTTCTTTAACTAAAGAATATGATATACATAAATACCAAAAATTGTTTCGGGAAAACCTAAATTGAGTTTTCCGAAATGGATTCAAGATGGGTTTAGGAAGGGTCAGGCCCAACACAAAAATTCCAGGAATAATAATTTTTTTTAAATATGATTTTTTCTAAATTAACATTTAATAATGATTATAATAATAATTAGCTACTAAAATTTACAGGTTTGACCAGAAATAATAATTTTAATCTAATTATAATAAAAATATAATACTAAATTAATTAATTAAAAATTTACCGGTTTTACAGATTTTCTTGCAGCTATCACTGCAGGTGTTGAGCCTACTTCATATCGCTAGGTCTCGCGAGATTCAGACTGGCGCGCGGCTATGCAAACTGAAATACAGGCTCTGGAAGATAATGAGACATGGAGTCTTGTCGATTTGTCTCCTGGGAAGAAAGCATTAGAAAGTAGATGGGTGTACAAAATAAAGTACAACTCCGACGGCAGTGTTGAGCGCTTAAAGGCACGGCTGGTTGTGTTCGGTAATCATCAGGTTGAGGGGATCGACTATTCAGAGACATTTGCCCCGGTAGCTAAGATGCCTACAGTTCGGACATTTTTGGCTATTGCAGCTGTGAGAGGCTGGACTTTGCACCAGATGGATGTGTACAATATTTTTCTTATGGAGATCTGACAGAAGAAGTGTATATACAGTTTCCGCCAAATTTTTCGTATAGTGAACCCAACAAAGTGTGTCGCCTGCATAGTGAAACAGGCATCACGTTGTTAGTTTGCTAAGCTTGCTGCTTCTCTGATATCCTATAGATTTATTCAATCTCATTCCGATTATTTCCTTTTCTCTCTTTTTAAAGGGAATGTAGAGTTGCATGTTTTAATCTATGTGGATGATAAGATTGTGTCTGGTAATGACTCAGGTGCTTTACATGCTTTCAAAAAGTACCTTAGTTCTTGCTTTCACATGAAGGACCTTGGTGTGTTGAAGTACTTTCTTGGCATAGAGGTGGCTCGGAGTGCAGAAGGAATTTCCTTGTGTTAAAGGAAGTATGCTTTGGACATCATTTCAGAATGCGGCTTGATGGGGTCTCGACCTGCTGACTTTTCCATGGAGCCCAATCACAAGCTGGCAGAATCGAATAATCCAAAGATGGCGGATGCAGAGACTTATCGGAGGCTGGTTGGGAGGTTGATTTATCTATCATTTACTCGTCCTGACATAGCCTATGCTGTGCATATCTTGTCTCAATTCTTACAAGAGCCTCGACAAGATCATTGGCATGCTGCTTTGAGAGTTGTCAGATATCTCAAACATGTACCGGGATAGGGTATTCTTTTGAAAGCTGATTGTGATCTCCGTCTTTCTGGTTGGTGTGATTCTGACTGGGCAAGTTGTCCCTTGACTCGCCGCTCTGTTACAGGCTGGTTGGTGTTTCTGGGGGGGTCTCCTATTTCTTAGAAGACCAAGAAGCAACCAACTGTTTTCCGATCTTCTGCTGAAGCTGAATACCGATCTCTTGCTGCGCTTGTTTGTGAGTTAAAATGGTTGAAGGAGTTATTGGTGTGTTTAGGCGTTCGACAGGAGTCTGCTATGTCGGTGTATTGTGACAGTCAGTCAGCCCTGCACCTGGCTCAGAACCCGATATTTCATGAGCACAGTAAGCATATTGAGGTGGATTTGCATTTTGTTCGCGATGCTATTAGAGATGGCACCGTAATAGCCTAGCATGTTCCTGCTTCTTCTTAACTGGCTGACATCTTCACCAAGTCCCTTTGGAAGCATGTGTTTGATTCTTTACTTTCCAAGTTGGACATTTGTGACTTGCATGCTCCAACTTGAGGGGGGGGGGGTTAGATTATATTTGTAACTAATATAAATATGGCCCATAAGTCCAACCATGTAGACCCTATATGTAAGCCCCTGATTTTTCAAATTCTTTTTAATTAGTGCTAATTAATTTTTAATGTCATTTATAGTCTTAAATAATTATTAGGAATTTTTAGGAATTTTTTTTATAATTTTTAAATAGCTTTTAAATACCAGAAATACCATTTTACAATTTTATAAATTATTTTAAATTAGGTTTGCAATATTTAGAATTATTTTAAATACTTTTTGCAATAACCCAATTGTCTTTTGCAATTATATTTTGCAAATAATACTTGCGGGAGTCAATTTGCAAATTAGAATTTACATTTGACATTGGGGAGGACCTATTTGTGAAATCCTAAAACCTAGGGACTTTTGTGCAAAACCTAAACCTAACCCCCCCGACGACCGGACAGCTGCCGACGACCGGCCAGCTGCCCCCCCACGTCCCGACCGACTTTCCACCGCCCATAGACCCTATTTAACCCCCCACCTTGCTCCCCAGACCAAACCCTAACCCTAACCGACCACCACGACCACGAAAACCCCCCTTTCTTCTCCGACGAACCCCTAACCCTAGCTCTACTCCGGCAACCCCCGTTCGACCACCACCGCTCGACGTCATCGACCACCACCACCATCAACGAGTTCGCCCCGACGAGGCGAGGCGATCGCCACCCGAGCGCCACCATCCCGACGCCGTACAGCTCCGTTCGCCGTTCGAAACCAAGCCCAGTTGATCGGATACGTAAGTAGCGGACTCGAATCGTGTCGTGCGTGTCTCGTTTTCACGTACGAGACTCGCCAGGACACGACGAACCTCATGCTGTGCTCGGACACGCGAGCCCGAGCTCTGTAACACCCAGTTTTCTAAAATAAGGGTAAATTTAAACTTTTGTATTTTAAATCATTAAAATATTTGATTTTAGTCATGAGATGATTCTTGGTGATTTTTAGTTTTTTTTAAAACTATTTAATTGAGTGAAATATGGAAATTGGTGTTTTGCTAGTATAACCTTAGTCATACATGACCTAGAAGACTAATCATGACCAATGAGACCTAATCATGTGTTTAGGATTTCAAATTTCTACTTTTAAGCCTAGGGGTATTTTAGTCATTTTGACACTTTTGTGATTTTGTGAATTATATTAATTAAATATGTGTTACTTGAATTGTTGAGTCTTGACCTAGAGGTTAGCCTAATCTAGATTGTTAATCATGACCCTAGAGACTAAGTTAGAGGATTCATTAAAGTAATTACATTAGTGAATATCTAGATATTTGTAGATAGATATTTTAGACTAAAAGTTAAAGGAGGCTACTTTGATTGTGAACCATTGATTTAGCTAGAAATTGTTGGAGGAACCATAGCCCCTCATCCTAAACCCTAACCCTAACCTAATGACAGCCATCCTATCCTTTCCCCCACTATAAAACCCCTCCCAAAATTAGGGCAAGCCTCTTTTCCTTAGGGTTCATCAAGTTTAGGAAAGAGGTAATGTTCCAACTTCACAAATTCCTAGAAAATCCAAATTAGCTCATTTTCCCTTCAAACAAATTCCTATAGTCTCTAAATAATATTTTCCTGCTGTTGGAATCGAGTTTTGGCAGGGGGCACTCAATTTGAAGAGCTTTGGTGGTTGAAAGGACCTCTTGCTTTGGTGTGTTTTTGAAGCTTGGGAAACCAATAGGTATAATCCTCATCTCAGCCCCTAAATTCCATTAAAATTCATTTTTAAGGTCCCCTAGCCCTCACCCAACTGATAGGGAAGCTAACCCTAGGATTCGAGCTCGTTTCGTGTCCGTATCGGACACGTATCTGAGTATAGCACAAGGTGCTCGACGAAATGTCCAAGTGGACTGTTCGAGATAGTTTTCCAAATGTTTTTGATTGAAAACCTAGATCTAGGTGTCGTCTAGGTATTTCCAGTGTCCTAGGCTAGTTTGTGTGTCGTGTCGTGTCGTGGGGACACGCGAACCCGTGTGTGCAGCCGTGTGCGCGCGGCACTGTTCATCCCCTGCTATTCGGGGTTGATTGCGCGCAGCACACGCCACGTGGCCGCGAGATATTTGGCATACGTGTTGGGGCGTTGACTGACACGAGGCTCGTCAAATTTCACGAGTCCTCGTGTCGTGTCGGACACGTTATTGGGTGTGCACGGGGTAAGGGCTGTTGTGCGCGTGTGCTGTGTGTGTGTTTTATCTGTTAAATCGATTTTTATGGTTGTTAAAATGTTGTTTAATGCTCATTAGATCCTAAGGATCATGTTTAAACCTCTGTGCACTATGCTAATTAATTTGATTGGGGTTGAGTGATGTTTGGTTCGATTTTTGGTGAGAACAGTGTGTTCTCTGATACATTAAGATACATTGTGTTTCCAGTTTTGTTTGGACAATTAAAAACCATTTTCTGTTATGTTTTCTCTTTTAAATTGAACCCACGTGTCACATTATATGTTAACATAGTCTTGGCAATCGAAAATCGAACTTGGGTTGTGTGTAGAGAAATCTGGTAAATGGGTTGAGTTCCTTATTCACTGTTTTGTGTCAAAACTGAGAATAGGATTTGTGATGATGTAAGTTATATTACTATTAATTGATTTCCCTTCCATATATTTTTCCCATGATCATTTTGTTAACTGCTATGTGTTAGACTGGATTGATTTCCATTTTCAAAAACCTGGAAATTGGTGTTGGCTAGATAAGGTTGTTCTCATTGTTGTTCTCAGTTTCCAACTGAGAATGAAGTCTCAGACTTCATTAATTGTTTTCCCTTCTATTTGGTTCATGATGCAATATTGTTAACTGCTAATGAGATCATGTCTTCAAATATTAAATGATATGTATGAGAAATGATTGATTTGATTAAGGTAAATCAGAAACTGAGCTTAACAACATATAAATCTGAGAAATTGTGTATTGATAATGTATGTATATACAACTGTGAATTCAAACAAGACTGAGATATGAACCTGAGATCACCATGGAAACTGAAATCAAATTCTGATACACACATACACAGCTCACTTGTTCACATTTCAATCACACATACATGCCACCCTTCTCTATTTACACACATACATATCACAAAAAGGAAACTGAGATTTATATTGACAGGAAAACTGAGAATTGAAAGGAAAACTGAGATTGGTTTCATGGCTTGGATTACAAATTGGGTTGAACAATATTCTGACACTCTTCTTCCTAAAATTGTATTCATGAACCTATGCAGTATGGTTTCAGAGCTAAATCTGTTAATTAATGATAATATCTGTTAATTAAAGGTTCATTTAATATTGTAAACATCTTGCCTATGTTAACTTAGTTTACATGCCTGAAATGTAAGCCAACTGAACAATTATCTAAACCTTAATGTTTTACCTACATGCCTCTGTTTTCCTGAGCTGTAGTTTAGGTTTTAGACTTGCTATGGTGTTGTTGTGGTGATGATGATGTTGTAATAGTGTCTTAACATGACCTTGCTAGCCTGAGTTTAATGTGAAGTTTCACATTGCTTGAGTGTTGTATTGTTGGATGAGATTTTGATCCCTATTTAACTAAAATTGTTTTGAGATGGAAACCTGAGAATAGGATGGAAATCTGAGAATTTCTTTTGGTTTTTAAATCTGAGTTTAACACACCAGTTACATGTTGCCTCACAACTGATTCCTGTCAATGCTATGTACACTGAACACCCTAACACACATGTATCTTCACACTGCCTTGACCCCTTAACCCTCTCTCTATATTTCTTGTATATATATATATATATGTATATGCTATGGTTATATATAGGATGAGTAGTATGTAAATATGCATGTATGTATATCATTTCATATGCACATGAATGTAGAAAGGTAATATACATGATGTTTAGGATAATGAGTGTTTGGTATTTGTAGTTGAGAGCTTGCCTTGGCTCATTTGCTTCTTGGTTCATTGTAACCATACACTTGCTCTTCTCTATCTCTCTCTCAATATATATATGTATATATATTATATATGGCCTAGTGTTGATTTCTCTTTTCTTGCACACATCCATGTTCACACACACACATAGCTTACATGTTAGTTCCTTCCTCTTTTCATATAATGTTGAACATGCATGAATAGGATGTGCCTTGATATGTGCCTGTGTTTGGCTTGTATAGCCTTGTGATTGGTGTGTGATTGCTAGATTAGGCTTGGTTAGGCCTAGTGAGACTTGTTAGACTTGTTGGGCTAGGACTTGACCTAGGTTGACTAGTGTGGTTGACTAGAATTGACCAAGTGTCGACTTTAGCCTAGATTGACCTAGACAGCATGCAGATGCATTGTACATTTCATATATCACCCTCTGTATACATCTTGACTTGTGTTGCTTTAACTAGGAGTCAGGTATCTCATCTCGGACAGTACATTTACTTCAGACATTCAGATACGAGGCGAGTACATTCTCTGATCATTTCATATCCTGCTTAGAATTATTTCCTGCAGTAGATTACTTTACTTGTACTGTCACGTTGGTCACACGGATTGGTACTATATGAATCCCTCTTTGAGATGTTATCCTTAGGAAGCATCGGATACTCTATGTTCTGTGCGTTTCACTTACATAGCGTATCACTATGCTTCGTTGGTTCTTTGATCACTTACGACATATACTCTTATGATCGTAGAGTCTTCTCAGAATCCTTATCCCATTTATGGGACTACTATGTATCACCTTCGGGGTCTATCACCTTCGGGGTCATATCACCTTCGGGGTCATATCACCTTCGGGGTCTACCACCTTCGGGGTCTGTTACATAGCATCACATAACATAACTTGGTTGGATTCTTGTGTATTAATTGGGGGTACGGGGGAGTATATGTGGACATGTGAATAATACACCAGTAGTGTAGCATCAGAATCATTCCATAGTGTAGCATCAGAATCATCCCAGGCCATTTACATGTTCATATTGTACTCTGACTCACTAGTCACATGCTAGTTCTCTATGTATAGTAGATATTTCTATTACAGTTATCTCTCTGTTTACATACTATTTTTCTTCAGTACCTGTATCTTACTTTACTGCATGTTATATGTTTTCTAACCTGCTATGATATGTTGAGATGTACTGTGCTCGCTCCAGTCCTGACTGGACCTGTTGATAAATTTTACAGATAGCCTGGAGGTGCCTGCTAGCCTATAGGAGACACAGTAGGGTTTGTTTAGGTAGTTATTTCTTTGTCTGGAGTTGTATTTACTTTGTGGATTACTGTATCTTATTGAGTTTTGAGATGTACTTCTGGGTTCATGTATCTTAGACACTTAGACTTCTATCTCCTGTATCTCTTTTGGATTTCATGTTTTATCTATTCTTATCATGCTCTACCTTAGATGTGATTGAGTTTGTATCTGCTATGTCACCCCCATTCGGGGAGTATAAACTGTTTAGCCTTATACTGTTAGATGCATGAGACCTAGGACAGCGTTCTACCGCCGACACTGCGGCGTAGGCTGGGCGTCGTTACGTTCTCGTGCCCTAACTCTAGGGTGCGGGTCGTGACACGTTTTTAGTGGTGGCCCATGCAGGTCGAGTTTATGTAGTGGTATTCGAACTAGAATATCACTACAGCCTGCAGTAGGATTTGGATTATTTTTAGAGGTACTCAATCACATTAGGAAAAACTCTTAATCAGATTCCTTTTGTCTAAAATTGTTGCTTATTGACTTCCCGTGAATATAAACTGTCCTCCTTTGAATTTTCGCTTCATTCTCAGAAATTGCTTCTTGTTTGATCTGTTTTCATGATGGTTATGAAGACACGATCTCATCGCTTCGGTTCGGGGGATACTATCGAGAGGCTGGCCACCTCTCGTCCTGTTCATCAGGACCTCGAGACCGCAGCTCCTGTTGTGCCGACTCAGGTTGGCGTATCTGCTACATTGGAGGTGCACCTCTATCTGTACAGAGATTTTCTTCCGTCATTTCTGACTTCTCTTAGCAGCGGTGATTCATGCAGCATCAGCAGCAGACCAGGGGAAACTAGCAGGGCGAGCTATCGTCAGGACAGTCAAGGATGCACAGGCCGTTGGAGATCTAGTTGCAGGTTCCATTCTTTTGATTTCATTTCCGCAATTGCCTCTTATAGTGTCTTGAAATTCGATTCTCCCTGTTCCTTGTTGATTTATCAATTTTGTCCTGTTGTTTTTGGTGTTTTGTTGATTTTCTTCTGAGATAAATCGTATGGGCTAGGTCACCTAAATTATGGGATCTAGAATCTTCGATAGTCGTGATAGTTGGCATAGTGAGGACACGTAGTCAGACTTTGGATGTATTTCTCAGGTATGAGAATTTAAGGCTTTCGTCGTCGCATGCGACAAAACGAAAATTTTAAATACCATGAACCTAGAGGTACATACCTTAGTCAAGGACTCTGTGATTATCGTAGCCCTGTTCACTAGCACGACGAAGATTCTGAGTATCATAATTTTGGACAGACGCATATGACTATCTGACAGTATGTTTGAGACTTTGATTGTGGGGTGTTTGACCTAGAAGGACTTCTACCATCTTAATTTCGAGGACGAAATTTTTATAAGGTGGGTAGGATTGTAACACCCAGTTTTCTAAAATAAGGGTAAATTTAAACTTTTGTATTTTAAATCATTAAAATATTTGATTTTAGTCATGAGATGATTCTTGGTGATTTTTAGTTTTTTTTAAAACTATTTAATTGAGTGAAATATGGAAATTGGTGTTTTGCTAGTATAACCTTAGTCATACATGACCTAGAAGACTAATCATGACCAATGAGACCTAATCATGTGTTTAGGATTTCAAATTTCTACTTTTAAGCCTAGGGGTATTTTAGTCATTTTGACACTTTTGTGATTTTGTGAATTATATTAATTAAATATGTGTTACTTGAATTGTTGAGTCTTGACCTAGAGGTTAGCCTAATCTAGATTGTTAATCATGACCCTAGAGACTAAGTTAGAGGATTCATTAAAGTAATTACATTAGTGAATATCTAGATATTTGTAGATAGATATTTTAGACTAAAAGTTAAAGGAGGCTACTTTGATTGTGAACCATTGATTTAGCTAGAAATTGTTGGAGGAACCATAGCCCCTCATCCTAAACCCTAACCCTAACCTAATGACAGCCATCCTATCCTTTCCCCCACTATAAAACCCCTCCCAAAATTAGGGCAAGCCTCTTTTCCTTAGGGTTCATCAAGTTTAGGAAAGAGGTAATGTTCCAACTTCACAAATTCCTAGAAAATCCAAATTAGCTCATTTTCCCTTCAAACAAATTCCTATAGTCTCTAAATAATATTTTCCTGCTGTTGGAATCGAGTTTTGGCAGGGGGCACTCAATTTGAGGAGCTTTGGTGGTTGAAAGGACCTCTTGCTTTGGTGTGTTTTTGAAGCTTGGGAAACCAATAGGTATAATCCTCATCTCAGCCCCTAAATTCCATTAAAATTCATTTTTAAGGTCCCCTAGCCCTCACCCAACTGATAGGGAAGCTAACCCTAGGATTCGAGCTCGTTTCGTGTCCGTATCGGACACGTATCTGAGTATAGCACAAGGTGCTCGACGAAATGTCCAAGTGGACTGTTCGAGATAGTTTTCCAAATGTTTTTGATTGAAAACCTAGATCTAGGTGTCGTCTAGGTATTTCCAGTGTCCTAGGCTAGTTTGTGTGTCGTGTCGTGTCGTGGGGACACGCGAACCCGTGTGTGCAGCCGTGTGCGCGCGGCACTGTTCATCCCCTGCTATTCGGGGTTGATTGCGCGCAGCACACGCCACGTGGCCGCGAGATATTTGGCATACGTGTTGGGGCGTTGACTGACACGAGGCTCGTCAAATTTCACGAGTCCTCGTGTCGTGTCGGACACGTTATTGGGTGTGCACGGGGTAAGGGCTGTTGTGCGCGTGTGCTGTGTGTGTGTTTTATCTGTTAAATCGATTTTTATGGTTGTTAAAATGTTGTTTAATGCTCATTAGATCCTAAGGATCATGTTTAAACCTCTGTGCACTATGCTAATTAATTTGATTGGGGTTGAGTGATGTTTGGTTCGATTTTTGGTGAGAACAGTGTGTTCTCTGATACATTAAGATACATTGTGTTTCCAGTTTTGTTTGGACAATTAAAAACCATTTTCTGTTATGTTTTCTCTTTTAAATTGAACCCACGTGTCACATTATATGTTAACATAGTCTTGGCAATCGAAAATCGAACTTGGGTTGTGTGTAGAGAAATCTGGTAAATGGGTTGAGTTCCTTATTCACTGTTTTGTGTCAAAACTGAGAATAGGATTTGTGATGATGTAAGTTATATTACTATTAATTGATTTCCCTTCCATATATTTTTCCCATGATCATTTTGTTAACTGCTATGTGTTAGACTGGATTGATTTCCATTTTCAAAAACCTGGAAATTGGTGTTGGCTAGATAAGGTTGTTCTCATTGTTGTTCTCAGTTTCCAACTGAGAATGAAGTCTCAGACTTCATTAATTGTTTTCCCTTCTATTTGGTTCATGATGCAATATTGTTAACTGCTAATGAGATCATGTCTTCAAATATTAAATGATATGTATGAGAAATGATTGATTTGATTAAGGTAAATCAGAAACTGAGCTTAACAACATATAAATCTGAGAAATTGTGTATTGATAATGTATGTATATACAACTGTGAATTCAAACAAGACTGAGATATGAACCTGAGATCACCATGGAAACTGAAATCAAATTCTGATACACACATACACAGCTCACTTGTTCACATTTCAATCACACATACATGCCACCCTTCTCTATTTACACACATACATATCACAAAAAGGAAACTGAGATTTATATTGACAGGAAAACTGAGAATTGAAAGGAAAACTGAGATTGGTTTCATGGCTTGGATTACAAATTGGGTTGAACAATATTCTGACACTCTTCTTCCTAAAATTGTATTCATGAACCTATGCAGTATGGTTTCAGAGCTAAATCTGTTAATTAATGATAATATCTGTTAATTAAAGGTTCATTTAATATTGTAAACATCTTGCCTATGTTAACTTAGTTTACATGCCTGAAATGTAAGCCAACTGAACAATTATCTAAACCTTAATGTTTTACCTACATGCCTCTGTTTTCCTGAGCTGTAGTTTAGGTTTTAGACTTGCTATGGTGTTGTTGTGGTGATGATGATGTTGTAATAGTGTCTTAACATGACCTTGCTAGCCTGAGTTTAATGTGAAGTTTCACATTGCTTGAGTGTTGTATTGTTGGATGAGATTTTGATCCCTATTTAACTAAAATTGTTTTGAGATGGAAACCTGAGAATAGGATGGAAATCTGAGAATTTCTTTTGGTTTTTAAATCTGAGTTTAACACACCAGTTACATGTTGCCTCACAACTGATTCCTGTCAATGCTATGTACACTGAACACCCTAACACACATGTATCTTCACACTGCCTTGACCCCTTAACCCTCTCTCTATATTTCTTGTATATATATATATATATATGTATATGCTATGGTTATATATAGGATGAGTAGTATGTAAATATGCATGTATGTATATCATTTCATATGCACATGAATGTAGAAAGGTAATATACATGATGTTTAGGATAATGAGTGTTTGGTATTTGTAGTTGAGAGCTTGCCTTGGCTCATTTGCTTCTTGGTTCATTGTAACCATACACTTGCTCTTCTCTATCTCTCTCTCAATATATATATGTATATATATTATATATGGCCTAGTGTTGATTTCTCTTTTCTTGCACACATCCATGTTCACACACACACATAGCTTACATGTTAGTTCCTTCCTCTTTTCATATAATGTTGAACATGCATGAATAGGATGTGCCTTGATATGTGCCTGTGTTTGGCTTGTATAGCCTTGTGATTGGTGTGTGATTGCTAGATTAGGCTTGGTTAGGCCTAGTGAGACTTGTTAGACTTGTTGGGCTAGGACTTGACCTAGGTTGACTAGTGTGGTTGACTAGAATTGACCAAGTGTCGACTTTAGCCTAGATTGACCTAGACAGCATGCAGATGCATTGTACATTTCATATATCACCCTCTGTATACATCTTGACTTGTGTTGCTTTAACTAGGAGTCAGGTATCTCATCTCGGACAGTACATTTACTTCAGACATTCAGATACGAGGCGAGTACATTCTCTGATCATTTCATATCCTGCTTAGAATTATTTCCTGCAGTAGATTACTTTACTTGTACTGTCACGTTGGTCACACGGATTGGTACTATATGAATCCCTCTTTGAGATGTTATCCTTAGGAAGCATCGGATACTCTATGTTCTGTGCGTTTCACTTACATAGCGTATCACTATGCTTCGTTGGTTCTTTGATCACTTACGACATATACTCTTATGATCGTAGAGTCTTCTCAGAATCCTTATCCCATTTATGGGACTACTATGTATCACCTTCGGGGTCTATCACCTTCGGGGTCATATCACCTTCGGGGTCATATCACCTTCGGGGTCTACCACCTTCGGGGTCTGTTACATAGCATCACATAACATAACTTGGTTGGATTCTTGTGTATTAATTGGGGGTACGGGGGAGTATATGTGGACATGTGAATAATACACCAGTAGTGTAGCATCAGAATCATTCCATAGTGTAGCATCAGAATCATCCCAGGCCATTTACATGTTCATATTGTACTCTGACTCACTAGTCACATGCTAGTTCTCTATGTATAGTAGATATTTCTATTACAGTTATCTCTCTGTTTACATACTATTTTTCTTCAGTACCTGTATCTTACTTTACTGCATGTTATATGTTTTCTAACCTGCTATGATATGTTGAGATGTACTGTGCTCGCTCCAGTCCTGACTGGACCTGTTGATAAATTTTACAGATAGCCTGGAGGTGCCTGCTAGCCTATAGGAGACACAGTAGGGTTTGTTTAGGTAGTTATTTCTTTGTCTGGAGTTGTATTTACTTTGTGGATTACTGTATCTTATTGAGTTTTGAGATGTACTTCTGGGTTCATGTATCTTAGACACTTAGACTTCTATCTCCTGTATCTCTTTTGGATTTCATGTTTTATCTATTCTTATCATGCTCTACCTTAGATGTGATTGAGTTTGTATCTGCTATGTCACCCCCATTCGGGGAGTATAAACTGTTTAGCCTTATACTGTTAGATGCATGAGACCTAGGACAGCGTTCTACCGCCGACACTGCGGCGTAGGCTGGGCGTCGTTACGTTCTCGTGCCCTAACTCTAGGGTGCGGGTCGTGACAAGCTCGTACGTGTCGTACATAGCACGGACACGTAGTTTCCTGTGTCCCAAACTGTCCGGACACAGGCTCGCTTTATTTATTTTTTATTTATTATGTCACCTAATCAGAAATAAAACTAACCCTAATCCTATCTCTAACAAAGCGGGCCGCTGGCCCACTGGCCAGCGCGTAAACAATAAACCCCCCCCCCCCCCCCCCCCCCCCCGCGCTGGGCTGAGTTCGAGCCCCCCCCCTTTACAGTTTCCCTTTTTCTTTTCTTTTTCTTTTTCTTTTTTTCAGTTATATATATTTATATATATATGTATATATATATATTAGTATATATATATATGTATATACACTGTATTTTTTTACAGTATTTAATGTATAGGTATATATTTATTAGTTAGTAATTTTATATATATATATGTTTATATATGTATATATTTTCCTATGTATATATATAATATATATATACACTATATTATTAAGTGTATTTTTATATATATATATATATTTGTATATATGTATATACACTTTATAAATTAAGTATTTTTCCTTACAAATATATATGTACTTTAACACATGTATTTATATTTTTCTCTATGCATAATTTTACCATATTAAAATAATAATATTTATTTTGCACTATTACCAACTTGTATTTTTATTATATTTAAATTACTGCAACCATTTGATGTCCAAACCTAGCATGGGTATTTGGGCTCAAATGTGTTTTTACACATTCAAGACCTGTACAAGTCATATTGGACTTGATTCATGGCCTTGGGTCCTGTATTTGAACTTTGGTTCAAATTATATACATGGACAAAATACGCAGATAATTAATTATTGTGTGCATTGCTGTTTTGATTTTCTAAAAATACTTAAAGTATTGCTAAAATTATGGAAAAATGGTTTTTAGATACTTTGTTAAGTTGGCTAATTTAGTATAATTTTTGTAGTAATTAATTTACTGTTTTGCCACTAGTTTGGCATATGAAACCAAAACTCACTTTCTGTATACTTAGGAAAACTGATTTTTATAAAATATTTGTACTGGTTAATAAATTCCAGAAAAATTATAATAAATTTCTATAGTTAGCAAGGATCGTTTTGGTACTTTGTTTTATGCAAAACTAGGCTTTTTGCCTATCTCTAAAATTGTTAGAACACAATGATCTTTTGATTTATTTATTAATTAATTACGACTTGTAGCTTTTTGTGTTATTTGGAGTTTTAGTCGTGTTGAACCCCATCCCTCACTAGTGTAAAGACCCTAGAAAGTTAGTTAACATAGTGTGTCACCCCCACATTGGTCTCCTAGGCCAAGTCATTATTTTGGCTAGGTGCCCAGTCACAAGTCGTGTCACACCAGTTTAGTGATCTAGTATTTTAGCTTAGTGTAAAAGCTAAGTTTATTGTATTTATTGCTACAGTGACGAGTTACTGGACATCTATAGCTCTTTTATCGCAGCTTGCTTTGCTAGAGGCAAGTACATCTACATACTCAATTACTGTCTTTTAATGCTAGAACATGTATTAACCCTGTTAAAAGACTGATCCTTGAGGTAGCAAGTTATGTCTTCACAAGTTGTATCACTTTCAGTACCGGCCATGTTTAGTACAGCTCTTATACCTTCACATGCTTCTTACGGGTTCTCAGTACAAGTTTTACTATGCTTTAGACTGCTCTGAGTATTCACATGTTTTTACCATTCTCGAATCTCTCACATGTTTAAATAACGGGTTAAGGGGGAACTGTTAGTATTGTACGTGAACATGACCCTTATCGTATGTATTTACCGCGCTCGGTGACATTCTATATGTACCCTTGCCGTATGTTCTGATCTCGCGTTTGTGTATGGATATACACCGATGCCGCTCGTGCACGTATGTGCATGCCAGATATGTGCCGCAGTACATCCTGCTACCTATTGACCGATTCACGTACATGCTACGGTTTTAAACTTTTAAACTATATGTTGTCATTTCCAAAAAGAACCAATTAAACCATGATATGCCATGTTCCCTATGTTACTTTGATACTTGATCCCAGTTGTACCATGAGGCCATGTTTTCAGTATTTCTTGTTTTATAGACTCATCACACCATATTTCTCGTTGTACATCTCTTTCATTATATGTTCAGTACTTTAGTTGTAGAGGTTGTACTTGCTCCCGTCCTGACAGGATAACGTTGTAGGTATTTTGACTGAGGAGGAGATGCTTTGTGACCCGTACTATGGAGCTCCAGTTGAGGATATTCCTGCAGGGAATGCTGCTTAGCTGCTTAGTTTGACTTAGTGTTGGGTTATTATCACAGACGCTGTTTTGTACCTTTAAACTGGACCTTGTCTCCAGTTTTACATTTTGGTTTGTATTATTATCAACTTAGTGGTTTTTCATCTATCTATATAGAAGCTGTGTTGTGATCATTCTTAAACTATCTTAATTATTAGCACATTTATCATTATTACCTGACTGTCTAGAACAGCTTACTACGCTCTAATCAAGCGTAGGCCGGACATGGCTCGGCCCGGCCCAACAATTTGGGAATCGGATCGTGACATGTTTTTAGTGGTGGCCCACGCAGGTCCCGACTAAACTGTTTGGTTACGTTATTGTACCAAACATGCCTGCAATTAGGAACTTAAGGTAATTAGACAACATTAGGAAAGACGCTTAGAACACCTAGAAGAATGCTAGGATTGCAACAATAGGAAACACATCACATGTTTGCTATTATAATTAGATTTTCTTGCATATGATTGCTTACTTTAAACAAGTCCTTATAAGTCTTTTTATGTGTAATTTAGATGGTGCTTACTCGTTCGTCCCAGCATATCACCCCCGAGAATGGGACCCTCCATATCCAGTCAGCTGACCAGTTGACTGATGCATCTCCACCTACCACATTCCCCCACTCCACAGATCCACAGACCCAGATACCACCTTCCACATCCCAGGCCCGGCAGGACCCGATACTTCCACCACCCCCTATCACTATACCCACCCAGGCTTCCGTCACTCTCGACGGGACCCAGCTGCTCACACTGATCCAGGGGTTTCTAACAAACCATCAGGAGCAGACTACCCTACTTCGCCAGAGCATGGAGCGTTCTGAAGGACGTCCCGTGGTCCCACCACCTGTAGAGCCACGGCAGAGAGCGGGGACGGTCAAGGACTTCATGGGTCTGAATCCCAAGGAGTTCTCAGGGACTGAGGGCATAGTAGTAGCTGATGACTGGCTAGATTCCGTAGAGAGGAAGCTTCTGGGAGTTAGGATGCCGGATGACCTTCAGGTCGAGGCAGCAGGATTTCTGCTGATAGACTTAGCCGGAGTTTGGTTCAGGAATGAGCCGTTGTTCGCGAGAGGTAGAGCCAACTGGGACCAGTTCAAGACCCAGTTCAAGAAGAAATTCTTCTCGACCACTGCTAGAGTAGCCATGGGGCTACGATTCCAGAACATCCAGCAGGGGAACCGTTCTGTTGATGAGTATGCGGGAGAGTTTAGTCGCCTGAGCCGTTTTGCTCCTAGTCTGGTTGCTGATCCAGAGGAGATGACCCGTAGGTTTTGCCATGGTCTAGTTCCAGACATTGGCATTCTTATAGTGGCGAACGGTACGACTGACTACTACCAGAGCCTAGAGTTAGCCCGGAGCATTGAGGAGCGTCTTCTGTCTAGCAAGAGGCCGGCTTCTGTACATCATGAGGGACCGTCCAAGCGTCAGGCTTTCCAGCAGAGAGCACCGACGCCACCCCAGCAGACTTACCATCCCCCTACATCACATCACCCGACCCAGCCAGTTAGAGCCCCGGGACCCCGACAGCAGCAGCAGAAGGGAACTTTTTGTGCATTCTGCAAGAAGGTAGGCCACGACGCTTTCGTTTGTAGGAAGAGGTTGGGTCAGTGTTTAGCTTGTGGGTCTGCCATCCATCAGATTCGGGACTGCCCAGTAGCCAAGGGACCTCAGGGGAGAGTTTATAGTCTAGCCGTTGAGCCGGAGCCGGAACAGGTTTCGGGAGGTTAGTTTTGATCGTAGCCTTAGTCATTTTGTTGTGTTGCTTGCTATGCTAGAATATTGTCGGGTCTTCAATCCCTGTAAATTTCGAGGACGAAATTTTTCAAGGAGGGAAGACTTGTAAGCCCCTGATTTTTCAAATTCTTTTTAATTAGTGCTAATTAATTTTTAATGTCATTTATAGTCTTAAATAATTATTAGGAATTATTAGGAATTTTTTTTATAATTTTTAAATAGCTTTTAAATACCAGAAATACCATTTTGCAATTTTATAAATTGTTTTAAATTAGGTTTGCAATATTTAGAATTGTTTTAAATACTTTTTGCAATAACCCAATTGTCTTTTGCAATTATATTTTGCAAATAATACTTGCGGGAGTCAATTTGCAAATTAGAATTTACATTTGACATTGGGGAGGACCTATTTGTGAAATCCTAAAACCTAGGGACTTTTGTGCAAAACCTAAACCTAACCCCCCCGACGACCGGACAGCTGCCGACGACCGGCCAGCTGCCCCCCCCCACGTCCCGACCGACTTTCCACCGCCCATAGACCCTATTTAACCCCCCACCTTGCTCCCCAGACCAAACCCTAACCCTAACCGACCACCACGACCACGAAAACCCCCCTTTCTTCTCCGACGAACCCCTAACCCTAGCTCTACTCCGGCAACCCCCGTTCGACCACCACCGCTCGACGTCATCGACCACCACCACCATCAACGAGTTCGCCCCGACGAGGCGAGGCGATCGCCACCCGAGCGCCATCATCCCGACGCCGTACAGCTCCGTTCGCCGTTCGAAACCAAGCCCAGTCGATCGGACACGTAAGTAGCGGACTCGAATCGTGTCGTGCGTGTCTCGTTTTCACGCACGAGACTCGCCAGGACACGACGAACCTCATGCTGTGCTCGGACACGCGAGCCCGAGCTCGTACGTGTCGTGCATAGCACGGACACGTAGTTTTCTGTGTCCCAAACTGTCCGGACACAGGCTCGCTTTTATTTATTTTTTTTATTTATTATGTCACCTAATCAGAAATAAAACTAACCCTAATCCTATCTCTAACAAAGCGGGCCGCTGGCCCACTGGCCAGCGCGTAAACAATAAACCCCCCCCCCCCCCCCCCCCCCCCGCGCTGGGCTGAGTTCGAGCCCCCCCTTTACAGTTTCCCTTTTTTTTTCTTTTTCTTTTTCTTTTTTTTCAGTTTATATATATTATATATATATGTATATATATATATATTATTATATATATATGTATATACACTGTATTTTTTTACAGTATTTAATGTATAGGTATATATTTATTAGTTAGTAATTATATATATATATATATATATATGTTTATATATGTATATATTTTCCTATGTATATATATAATATATATATACACTATATTATTAAGTGTATTTTTATATATATATATATATTTGTATATATGTATATACACTTTATAAATTAAGTATTTTTCCTTACAAATATATATGTACTTTAATACATGTATTTATATTTTTCTCTATGCATAATTTTACCATATTAAAATAATAATATTTATTTTGCACTATTACCAACTTGTATTTTTATTATATTTAAATTACTGCAACCATTTGATGTCCAAACCTAGCATGGGTATTTGGGCTCAAATGTGTTTTTACACATTCAAGACCTGTACAAGTCATATTGGACTTGATTCATGGCCTTGGGTCCTGTATTTGAACTTTGGTTCAAATTATATACATGGACAAAATACGCAGATAATTAATTATTGTGTGCATTGCTGTTTTGATTTTCTAAAAATACTTAAAGTATTGCTAAAATTATGGAAAAATGGTTTTTAGATACTTTGTTAAGTTGGCTAATTTAGTATAATTTTTGTAGTAATTAATTTACTGTTTTGCCACTAGTTTGGCATATGAAACCAAAACTTACTTTCTGTATACTTAGAAAAACTGATTTTTATAAAATATTTGTACTGGTTAATAAATTCCAGAAAAATTATAATAAATTTCTATAGTTAGCAAGGATCGTTTTGGTACTTTGTTTTATGCAAAACTAGGCTTTTTGCCTATCTCTAAAATTGTTAGAACACAATGATCTTTTGATTTATTTATTGATTAATTACGACTTGTAGCTTTTTGTGTTATTTGGAGTTTTAGTCGTGTTGAACCCCATCCCTCACTAGTGTAAAGACCCTAGAAAGTTAGTTAACATAGTGTGTCACCCCCACATTGGTCTCCTAGGCCAAGTCATTATTTTGGCTAGGTGCCCAGTCACAAGTCGTGTCACACCAGTTTAGTGATCTAGTATTTTAGCTTAGTGTAAAAGCTAAGTTTATTGTATTTATTGCTACAGTGACGAGTTACTGGACATCTATAGCTCTTTTATCGCAGCTTGCTTTGCTAGAGGCAAGTACATCTACATACTCAATTACTGTCTTTTAATGCTAGAACATGTATTAACCCTGTTAAAAGACTGATCCTTGAGGTAGCAAGTTATGTCTTCACAAGTTGTATCACTTTCAGTACCGGCCATGTTTAGTACAGCTCTTATACCTTCACATGCTTCTTACGGGTTCTCAGTACAAGTTTTACTATGCTTTAGACTGCTCTGAGTATTCACATGTTTTTACCATTCTCGAATCTCTCACATGTTTAAATAACGGGTTAAGGGGGAACTGTTAGTATTGTACGTGAACATGACCCTTATCGTATGTATTTACCGCGCTCGGTGACATTCTATATGTACCCTTGCCGTATGTTCTGATCTCGCGTTTGTGTATGGATATACACCGATGCCGCTCGTGCACGTATGTGCATGCCAGATATGTGCCGCAGTACATCCTGCTACCTATTGACCGATTCACGTACATGCTACGGTTTTAAACTTTTAAACTATATGTTGTCATTTCCAAAAAGAACCAATTAAACCATGATATGCCATGTTCCCTATGTTACTTTGATACTTGATCCCAGTTGTACCATGAGGCCATGTTTTCAGTATTTCTTGTTTTATAGACTCATCACACCATATTTCTCGTTGTACATCTCTTTCATTATATGTTCAGTACTTTAGTTGTAGAGGTTGTACTTGCTCCCGTCCTGACAGGATAACGTTGTAGGTATTTTGACTGAGGAGGAGATGCTTTGTGACCCGTACTATGGAGCTCCAGTTGAGGATATTCCTGCAGGGAATCCTGCTTAGCTGCTTAGTTTGACTTAGTGTTGGGTTATTATCACAGACGCTGTTTTGTACCTTTAAACTGGACCTTGTCTCCAGTTTTACATTTTGGTTTGTATTATTATCAACTTAGTGGTTTTTCATCTATCTATATAGAAGCTGTGTTGTGATCATTCTTAAACTATCTTAATTATTAGCACATTTATCATTATTACCTGACTGTCTAGAACAGCTTACTACGCTCTAATCAAGCGTAGGCTGGACATGGCTCGGTCCGGCCCAACAATTTGGGAATCGGGTCGTGACACTATATATATTGTAATCAGCCCCCGTCAAGAAGAAAAATGCATTATTATTTCCTACAATGGGTCCGCCCATGATCCGATACCATGCGATCTTGGTTACGCATATTGTAATTTCTAGAAGGTGTTAGATTATATTTGTAACTAATGTAAATATGGCCCATAAGTCCAACCATGTAGACTCTATATATATTGTAATCAGCCCCCATCAAGAAGAAAAATGCATTATTATTTCCTACAATGGGTCCGCCCATGATCCGATACCATGCGATCTTGGTTACGCATGTTGTAATTTCTAGAAGGAAAGGTAAAGAAAAAGTAGAGAGCAATATTCCATGTTAACGCGGGAATGTATATATCGTAACGGATCTAGACGGTTGGCTGCAAGAGCGATAGAGGAGGTCAAGACTCAAAGAGTTTACGTGTACCAAACCGCGTGGGATTGTTTCACGCGGATAATTCATTCGTGCATATGCATGCATCATTCGTATTGACTTTCTTTGAGTCACAAGCTAAACCAACCTATAGTAGCTTATATAGTTAAAAACTGTTATTTGTTTTGTTTTGGATTTATGCTTTTTTTTAACAAAAACCTATATATAGCTTATAAAACAGTTCAGTATATAATAACTAGCTAGCGCGATTGGTAGATGAATTTAAAACAAGCTGAAACTTAAACATTACACAACAATGAATAAATTGGTCTTGAATGATCTTAAATCTTGGATTTGGCCGTCTTGAATGAGTAGATGAAGATGAACATTCCAAATTGCAGAAACAATCACAGAACCTCAATCCTATAACTTACTTAGCTGTCGTACGTGATGACCGTTAGATAGAGAGAGAAAGAGAGTAGTGTGACCGATGTCAGTATAATCTAGGACTAATTTTCCCTTTCGTCCGTCCTTCCTCGCAATTGCCTAGCTCTTTCGGATAATATATGAAAATAAATTTTTTGGTTGACGTTGCTGCAACTTATAGTAAAATTTGATCAGAAACACTGTGAACTTTAGTAGAAGTCCCTAGAAAGAAACACAATATATTGGTAACTAAATATTTTTCTCACACCTGAAAAATATACATCACAAATAAAAAAAGGAGTATAAGATAATTTTTAGTTTTTTTTTTTTTTTTGATCAAGATAATTTTTAGTTGCCATGCTATTTTTATTTGTAATACCAACTTAATATTGTTTGAAAAACTTTTATCAGAGTTCACTAATCTCACAAGGACCTTAATCGATTTAAGTTGATACTTGCTGCCTGTCGTTTCTCTCCATAAAAGCACAACCATCTCCTCTCTTCACCTCCTGATCCTAATTCTTTTTGTATAACAACCAACCACTTCTCTAGCTCTGACATATCTTATTCATATATTCTCTTCTTTGCTTTGCTTTGCTTTGCTTTGCTTAGCTCTTCTTCTTCTTCTTCTTCTTCTCTTACTCTTCTCTTCTCTTCTCCTCTCACTCTACAGTAAAAGCAAGAAGAGAAATTAACACAATGGCAGCTAAACGGCTTCACGATGGATCCGATAAGCCGGAGAAGAAACGGTTGCGAGCCCTTCCTTCTTTCTCAACGTCAGTAATCTCAATAAACTTAAATTACTTGTTTTTCTTCAAACGATCGATATATATATATATATATATATATATATATATATATATATATATATATATATATATATATTTGTTCAAGTAATTATTGTTCATAATATATAGTACTGGAAAACATATAGTTTCTCCTTTTCTTTACATAAATCAAGGTCATGATTCTTTTCTTCCTATGCTTAAAAACCGTTGTTACTATATACCTTAATTACCATATCTATTTACAGCTAGTAATCACGATAAAGAAGAATCTTCATACATACACCTCTTGATATATAAATGTTACTTTGAAAAAGTAACATGTAATGTGATTTATAGTTAATTCTCTATCGCTAACATGGGTTTACTATAACTCAAGAAAAGATCATGAAGTGATGAAGTTATAGCTCATGTTCTTGACAGCTGGGATCTCCTTGATCCCATCCTTTCTCCCAAAAAAAAAAGGGAAAAAAGAAGTCTAAGATAAGTAGATTCCCCAATTGAACTTAGTTGTCTTCTATAACCTTATTATTATGTTATTCAGAGAAACTGGAAAATTGCTCCCACCAGAATTCAAACACGGTCAACTCGGATATATATATATATATTGAAACCAGGTAAGTTGTTTCTGGAATCATTTCCACTGGAATTCGAACTCCTGACCACTCAGGCCGCATGCATCTCTCTTAACCACTAGGCTAGAGATCATTTGCATATATATATATATATATATATATATATATATATATATATATATATTGTGCAAATGACCTTTAGCCTAGTGGTTAAGAGAGATGCATGCGGCCCAAGTGGTTAGGAGTTCGAATCCCAGTGGGAGCGATTCCAGAAACAATTTACCTGGTTCCAAATATTTGTGTGTGTGTGTAAGGAATATTATCTATTATATACTTATGATGAGAACATTCAATTAAGATTGTGATCAAAATATAATTAATTAGAAGCCAAATCACTTCAGTTCAAATATGTTACAAGAAAAAAAAAACTTCTTTTGAGATTCTCTTTTAAATTATCTAATTATCTTCCCTAATAAAGAATAAGGATAAGAACCAATTCCGTCTTCAATTCTAGTTAATCTACAGTAGTTCTTGAAAATGACTTCATATTGTATGCATGGTTTGTTTAGTTATATGTTCTATAATTGATCTAATCTTAATTCCTACATTTGACAGGGTCATTAGAGAAGCTGTGACTGCGAAACAAAAGCAAAACTTGTTGGAGCTCTTGGAGCCACTCTTCAGGAGAGTGGTATGATGATGGAAATCTCTTAGCAGTCATGCTTATGTAATGTAAACACGTTTCACTTAACAAAGAAATTTGCTTTAATTACTTGATGACCATCACTTGTAAGTTATAGATATATCTAATCTCCTTGGTAAGGTATCAAGGTCACTTAAACTTGTATAATGGGATGAACCTAGTCGCCTTTGGCTCTATTAGGATTTTAAAGCAATATGCAGCGACGACTTGCTTGTGGTCACTCTTTGAAGATTAGTCTATTCCCTAGTTGCTTTCATAGCTTTGATTTGAGCAATATGCACTATTTAATTAAGAATGTTGTCAGCAACTGCACTAGCTAGCTAGCTAGTATTCTGAAAATTATTCTTCTAATGGAGTTTGTGTATTCATTTAGGTGAGAGAGGTGGTGGAGGGTGTAATAGTCAATGGACTCAATACCACTCATTTGATTCCAAGGTAAACAATATATGCAGTCTCATTTTAGAATATTTATGATCAGTTTCTACTCGTTAGTAACAATTTTCAACATAAGAATTTACCTATCATTAATTAAGTGTTGTAATCCTAATCTATGCAACCTTAAATTAACCTTACATGGAGATATAGGGTTTGATAAGGATTACGAAAACCTAAATATAATGAAACATAAACATATATATAAGATGCTCGAAGAAGAATACAAAACTCTTGGTTGCATATATTAAGATGAATTCTTCAGGAATCTGTGATTTTATGGAGGTGGAAGAGCATATTCTATTAATCTTTAAGTGCATGTGCCTCTTGGCAGGTCTCCTCAAATGCAGCAAATTGAAAAGGCAACAGACCAATCATACTTGCAGCTGGTCTTCGGAAGGCCACTCTCCCTCCCCATCTTCACCGGAACCAGGATAGGGGACTCGGAGAGTAACCCTCTCCAGATACTTCTAATAGACACACGCACTGGGGGAAGGTCTCGAGCCACACTCTCCGTGCCTCTCCGAGTCGAGGTCTTAGTCCTGAATGGAGATTTTGCATCCCAAGGAAGCGAGAACTGGACGAGCAACGACTTCAATCATGCAATAGTAAGGGAAAGGACAGGAAAGCGTCCCCTTCTCACTGGAGACATTCACCTGACACTCCGAGAAGGCGTCGCCTCTGCCGACAGTCTAGTTATTACTGACAACTCATCGTGGATAAAAAGTAAACACTTCAAGATTGGCGTAAGAATTGTGCCAGGGAGCTACCAAGGACCCAAGATCAAGGAAGCCATAACTGAAGGTTTCAGGGTGAGAGATCAACGAGGAGAATGTGAGTTTGTGTTTTGTGCACTTGCATACAAATTACACTTGGAGAATTGTGGCTCACCACATTTACTGATCAATGACACCTAGAACACATTATTATGCACGACCATCTAGGATTTTATAAGGATAATAAACAATCTAGGCTATCTATTCAAAGTTTTTTTTTTTCTCTATCACAATGTGTAGCTAGGACACAGTCAGTACTTGCCAAACTTTTAATTATACATGAACTTTTTGATAATTAATTAATTGTCCGCCAATCATGTACAGTGTGTATGAAGCATTACCCCCCAGTCCTAACTGATGAAGTCTGGAGGCTAGACAAGATAAGCAAGGATGGTACTTATCATAAAAGACTATCAGCGGAAAACATCAACACAGTCCAAGACTTCTTGAAGCTAGCGACTGTTGATGCTGCCCAACTCCGCAGAGTAATATAGAAGGGAAAAAAAACTTCCTTTTGATGTTCTCTGTAATCTGAAATTGAATAAATGCTAATTTGTTCCTCTTGATCTAGATATTAGGGGCAGGGATGACAGACCGAGTGTGGGGACCAGTGACCGCGCACGCTAGGACATGCCTAAGTGACGAAAAGCTATACACATACTGCAAGCAAAATTATGCCATTGTCCTGAATTCCATATGCGAGATCATAGGAATCGAGATCGATGGCATGACTTATGCAGCTCAAGGACTAAGTAGATATCAAAAAGTAAGCTTCTAATTCAATCACTGCTTTACTACTTTAAACCATTTATGTTGTTAGTAATTTCTAAGATTCTTAAATTGTATATGGCTTGTG
Organism: Iris pallida; assembly: GCA_029216955.1. Taxonomy (NCBI): domain Eukaryota; kingdom Viridiplantae; phylum Streptophyta; class Magnoliopsida; order Asparagales; family Iridaceae; genus Iris; species Iris pallida. The sequence continues at coordinate 8,788,736 of JANAVB010041619.1, forward strand.
TTCAACTGTATATGAAAAAAGGTACCCAATTTCTTAACCATCTGAACGATTTCAACAAGATTGTTAGTAATCGTTTGTGTCTCGAAGGAAAGCTAGAGTAGGAAGACAAGACAATTTTACTCATTTCTTTGCATCTGGGATCTTATGACCATTTGGTGACAACGATCCTTTATGAGAAACAATGGTTGCACAAGTGGAGTTCTAAAGAAGACATGCTATAGGGGCCCATTTGGTAAACCTTATTTGGAGTTGGATTTTATGGATTTGGAGTCAAATCCATGGAATCCTATGTTTGGTTGGAGATGAATTTGGATATGGAAAGTACGACCAAATCCAAAATTTGGATTTGGAAGAAATAGGTTGAATTTGGGAGGAAAAAAATTAGTTATTCTTTAATAATTTCGTTAAAATATTTAATTTATAGTTTATTCAAAATTAACTAATAGTTAGTTGGAAGTCGACACTATAGGATATTGTGCCACTTTTCACTACAAAGTTAGAATATATGGCGGTAGTTGACACATCCAAGGAGTCTCTTTGGTTATGGGGCCTAGTTAGCGAGTTCGAATTAGAGAATGTGCATGTCTTGTTGTTTATGACAGTCAAAGTGCGATTCAAGTCACGAATAATTTGGTATAACCACAGTTAGACGAAACACATTGACATGCCTTATTACAAGATACATGAGTGGTGCAATAAGGAGATTGATCATGTGAAGATTGATACTAAGGTGAACCCGCGGACATGCTAACAAATGTGATTACTACGGAGAAGTTCAAGTCTTCCTTGACTTCCATTTAGGTACTCTAGTTGGAGGATGGTTCTTGGCCTCGGTAGGAGGGTTATGATAGTTTTGCAGTTAGAGGTAAGACTATGTCAGTGGCCATATTAAGTCTTGGGTAAGACTGTAGCGGTGATTAGTTTTGCAGTACTAGCTGAAAACTGTGTCGGTAGGAAGAAAACCAAAGATGAGCTAAAGTTAAATGTGCTGAAAGTATCGACAAAATTTCCATGAGATGACTAATTGAACGACCAAGTCAAGGTGGAGATTGTTATATATGACTCATATTCAATACACAGTGCTACAAACATCATCCGATGGTTGGAGGAGCCCAGAGGAGTGAAAGCAAGGTATTAGGAGCTAGAAACATCCAAGGGTATCCGTACGGTATTTTGCCAATATACCAGACAGTGCATAAATGTTCAAACAACTTTTGGACATATTTTTTTTGCTCATCAAGCACACCAGCAACATGCCAACGATATACTGTCGGTATTCTATTAGCTTGGGTTTGGCTGTATAAAGGAAACAATTCAGATTCAAGATGTTTGCTTTTGACGGTCAAGATTGCTCCTGACTTCGAAAATATTGGTGATCCTATTTAAGGATCTCCTTCAGCTCTAGGGCTGATTGGAGTCTTGAGTGCTTGAAAGAGTTTTTGAGCAAGAAAGAAATTTTCTTAGGATTTGCTAAGGAGGTCATTAAGAGAGTCTATAGGAGGAAGAATGAGATAGATCGTCAGAGATCTCCTAAGAGAAGGTTTCACATTACATTATTGTGCGTATAATCAATGTACGGATCTCTTATTAATTAAGTAAAGTAATTTATCCACTTGTCTTCTGGAGTAGGTTTAAGTTGATTGAATCACATTAAATATTGCGTATTTGTTCTTGTTGCTATTGTTTAATTATTTGTGCCTTGTTATTTACTTGTCATCTCTAAGATTATTTGTTTTGTGTCGCTTCCACATCTGTGCACGACATCTTACAGGCTTATATTCAAGAAATGGTCCAAGAGGCATATAGTCATTGGAGTCTGTTGGAAGAGAATGGGATTCTATGGGATACTGCCCTACTGTAAAGTATATATTAGCCTGATGGAAAGCTATCGAACTTTCAAGCTGATGAATTTAATCAACCTGGAAATATTGTCGCTACGACAATCCAATGGAGCAATGCCAACAACATACTTGGCTAATCAGTTGAAGCTTACATATAAATCATATGATAAGAAATGTGTTAATTTTATTTCAATAGCTATTGTAAATTCCTATTTTGTATGCCCTAATCGCTTAAGCTCATGAAAAAGCCATCAAAGCAGTAAGCATGCTGGCACATGTATTATTTCATTATTTCTCCATATTTTCCCTTTGTAAAGAAAATTGTTTTATCAAGTTCAGTAGATTGAATCTGATTTAATGTATTATACTAGAATTGGAGTTAAAAACCTCTATAGATGCATTCCTTAATCCGTGTACTGTTAGGAGGATATGAAACAAGCATTAACATGACAATCTTCGTAGGGTGTATCTCTAATTGTTGAATCCAGATTGATTGCAATAGTTAATACTCATATAGTAGAATCATGCATTGTAATCAATTAACTAAAATACTGTTTCTTGATTGCAGATCTCAAGAGAAAGCACACATCTCTAATCGTCTGTTCACTTTCATACATGCATTTATATCTTATGAAGAAAGCTTACTTTCACATATATTTAAGTCTTACATGCTGTAGCAAAATTTAGGCTAGAAAAGAAAACAAACCTCAATACAATAACATAATTTGAGAATATATGCTTTATTTCTACCTGATTTTGAGTAGTTGAAAGAACTCAAAGCAGCTCACAAGACAAGATACTTCATTCTTAAAGCAACCAACCAAAAAAATAGGATAATTAGGAACAAGAATCATTCTATCCTACAAATAGGGAATTTCTCTTGGTCGTTGTGTATACAAATGATATATGTAAAGAACCAGAATATATGACATATCACACTTGAAAAGCTCTATCTGATCATCAGCACTTTCTTAGCCTGATATAAATTATATATATTCACAAAGAAGTAAAATATATATGTGCTGCATGTCTTCTAACCCCTAAGATGAACCAACATACATGCATCTATAGTCACATATAACTTTGACCCAGTGAAGGTAGGTAAGGATTGTTGCTAGATAGCCCTTTGTCACGTCCAAAGTTTTTTGCCCCACCTAGACGGATCTGCATAACCCTCTACGGACCCTAGAAGCTTCCAGAGTCTTCCAAAATATGGTGGAATGTGGTGGAGCCTTCTTAAAGATTCATGAAGTCTCCAGCCTTCTAGATGTTCTAGAGACTTCCTTAGGAAATATCTAGGTTCGAGAATAATTCCTAAAATATTTTCCAGAAGCTTCATGTAAGCATTTTGAGGCACTATAAATAAGTGGGAGGCTCATTTGTTCCTCATCACCCAAGAAGTTGTAAACTCTGTCTAGTATAGTGAAGTTTTCAATCTTCCAATCTCTCTTTTGCTCTACATTATTCTCATTATTCTCCTTAGTGATCTAGGAAAGCATTTGGAGAAGTTTGGCACGTATGGGTCTTCGAGTATGAAGCTTGTGCGCCACACAGATCAAAGTATCGACAAAAATATTAAGTCTGACACCCTGCTGCAGCTGTACGTATTCTTAATATTTCTATGCGCTTACTTCTTTCCATCACCTCCCCCAACCAGTCGACACCAAATTTAATTCCTATCCTACAGACACCACAAACATTTTATTTAGGGTATGGCTCAAATAAGTATTGATCTACATAATTTGTTATTTAATAGAACCTGCATGAGTTTTGACTTGGGTACAGTTTGTAGAATCATCGTTTAATTTTAATGAGCACGTCAAAATATGTTGGATCATGCAAAGTTTTAAGGCAAACCATAATCTTATATATGCCTTATTAAGAAGCAGGACTAGCAAGATTAAGTGAGGTTGAATCCTTCCAACTATACACATTAAAATTACATCGTTTTCTCAATCCCTGAGTGGAGAATTTGTAGATTAAGATCGACCTATAGTTTTTCAATATCTAGATCTTATGATAAGATTTTTCAGCTAGAGGATTTGTCCTTAATTAAGCTATATTGATATGTGTTTTTGTTTTGTTCTCTACTATTGTATTACAGTCACAGTCATAATATGGATCACTTTGAAGAATAAACACATCAATTTGTTTCATAGTGAACCATAGGAATGTATGAAAATTTAAATTAAAAAAAAGTAGGAAACAATTAAGGAATTTGATTTTGCTTTCTTACCCATTATATGCAAAGACAGCTTGAAACATGTACAGCTTTTTATCCAACTCTTTGAGGTCAAAAAAATCTAGTTCTTCCAACGACATTGCTCCAGGAAGATCCTGCCGCTACAAATGTCACAACACATCAGTGGTCCAAATAAGAGAATAAATCAGCTAAATTATTCATGGTGGTGGGTCTGATTAAAAATACCAAAAATAGAAAGATCATTAGTTTGTCCACAAATGAATTTCTTCCTTTGTAAGCTAGGGAAGGTAACATGGCATCTCAATATCATCAGGCATACATTTTTTTTTTTCCTTCGTAAGTCAAGGAAGGTAAGCTTCAACTTTCAACATATCTTGGATTTTTGCACAAGCAGGAATTAATAAGAAATTATCCAGCTAAAACCACAATTAAATAAGAACTCACTTAACAAAATCTTCCTAAAAAACTGTGCGAATTCGGCTCCCTATCCAAAATAGGCATTCAACCTACAAGTGAAGCGTTGAAAAAAAATATAACCCTCAACCCACACTATAACTCTAGAATTTGAGTGTAGTGTAAGAGACTCTTATATATATATATATATATATATATATATATATATATATATATATATATATATATATATATATATATATATATATATATATATATATTTATATTGTAAGTAATAAAATCATACTTGGGATAGGTCACATGAAGTTGGAATCCCCAACACTGATATTGAAAATACAAGGATCAAAGATATTGCTGGATAAAGAAACTTCTACCATAGCATTTGGAGTGTTTAATTAGCAA